>JAVLVB010000935.1:879530-907608 GCA_032876305.1 Orestias chungarensis
TTGGATCCGTTTCATCATGCAGAAGTGTTTCGTCTCATGACCTCTCACTGCCAACTGTTGTACAAAAGTGAAGAGTTTCTCCGTATATTAAAAGTATTAAACACATAACAGCAACGATGGTACTAATCTCCTGGACTGTATGATACAGATTTGTAATTGTTGTCGATAATTTTTACAGTGTAACTAATATTGTCGGTGCTTTTTAATTTGCAAATAAAACACCACTGTATTTTTCATTAGTTACATCTTTTGTTGCCTCGTTTTCTGCCGTCTGGCCTTCACTGACACGCCTAGCAAATATGTATACAAGTCTTTAGAATAAATGAAAAATATCTTTATTTTTAGCACTTTAGTAAAGCAACAACAAACTGTATTTTATTCATTTTTTGGGGATCAGCAATCAGTTGTGTACAGTTTTCAAATCTCCCCACACTCCTATATTTAGCTCTTCGTCTGTCTGTTCAGATATTTTCCTGCAGCAAGGTAAACAGCAATTGCTGTCTTAAAGAAGCTTATTTCTAGGATTAAAGGACTGGTGTTCTAAAAACATGTAGAGAAATCCATCCATGCGTTTATCTTTAGCTGCATTGATTATTGCAACGTTGTTTTTTTACATTGAAAAGTTAATTCAGACGGCTACAGCTGACTTGCAATTTCATTAAAACTAAGAAAATAGAGCTCATCCCCCCAGTTCTATACACTGGCTCCTTGTAGCTCAGAGAATAGACTTCACAATCAGTTAAGCCTATAAATCGCTGAATGTCGCCAAAAATACTGAATATATCCTGTTAACCTTATGTGGTCCATATATTGTGAAAAATGTTTGCTAATGTGTGTTGATGTCACTCATTGCACATGGTTATGTTCATTAATGTTCTTGTCTTGTTTTTAAACTTATTCAGCTCCGTCCATCAGCTAGCACAGACTGTGTGAAAGCAGGACCTCTAGATGGATGTGGGTCACAAGATGTTTAGGAAACTTTAGAGATGAGAGGAATTTGAAAGATGAGATGGATGTAAAAAATGATCTGTGATGGAATCAACGACATAACGCATAAATAAAAAATGAAATATGCCCTTAACGTAAACTTAGAATTTACCTTAAAAACACAGAAGTAGATTGATTGTTTAAAAACGTGAATTTTTTTGTCAATGAGGTGGTAAGATGATCAGCCTTACTTTAATTGAGGTCAGGTGAGTTTTCTGAGCAATAATGAAGCGTATCACCATGATCACTGGAACATCAAACGCCTTTAAGAAGAAGATTACATCCTAAAGAGGGTTTTAATAGATACTCTGTTAAAGTGCAAATTCAGTTGCATTAAGCAAGGGTTGCTATTTAGATCTCAGCAATTGTTCAGAGTAGGCCTCTTCAATATGGAGATCATTATTTTTCAGAAATCACATGTGATTCAACAGTTTAAGGGCTTTTTGCCTCTAATGTTATCCTCCTAAAGTGTCTTTGTCAGAGTAAAATGCAAGATCACATCCCAATTAGGTTGGGACATTTTAGGAATCGCATGAAATTAAATTGTTGGTTAGCACCTAAATGCGTTTCTGGTTCACGTATGAGGCATTGAGGCTGTGTGACAGCAGCAGATCTGAATGCCTCCGGGTCGCAAGAAACATCTGAGGAGATTCAACAGTGAAAACATGCGAAATTTTCTGCTGCGTCCAAATCCATCATTAAATCTGAATCCATGCCACGTTTCGACTGCTCACAGTGGAAATAAAACCAAACTGATTTTAAAAAAAAATGTCTTTTTAAGTTTGAGTAACCCATCAGTGAAAACCTTGGGTCTGTACTTAATACTTATTAGTAAACCATTATTTGTTTTGTTAAATGGATCCAAAAACAGATAAATTACTTTAACTGTAATTTCTTTTATTTAAAGCAATCAGAGATTTCTAGAAAACTTGAAAGCCGGTTTAAAGGAAATAAAGTTTGTGTTTTTTTTTCTGTTCCTCCTCTAATAACTGAGAAGCAGGCCGAGCACGCTTCCTTAAAATGATAAGATGTCAGCATCCAACAAAACAAATTGACATCTTCTGTTTTAAAGCTTTAGCCTCAGCGAACTAAGGTGAACACGCTGAATGACGTTTGTGATTTATTTCTTTTTTAGGGAAAACCCCTAAAAGCAGAACTGTGACCTGAGTAGGTTTAACCAGGAAGTCGCTGGACATACGGTCACTTTTTTGAAAGACGTCGGGGTAAATAAAAGCCCTCGTCTTTAGCTCAGCGTGGCTTCATCTACTATCCTCTGTTGGTTTCTTATGTTCCTTTTAGTGGTAATTGGAGATTTTAGTGATGCAACAAAACACCAAAGAAATTGTCTCAAATGAAGTCAAGCAAAAATAGTTTTAAATTTAAATGTCTCACAGGTATAAGTAGTTTAGGGCTTAAAATCAGAGATCTATATTCTCTGAACTTAAAATATGGATGTGGGTTTAACTCAAAGTATCCAACTTCTAATTTCATGTTGAAAAACTAATTTAGTGAGAAGGTTGCTACTGCTGGCAGTACATGTATGTTTTTGCATTTTTCTTTTATTCAAACAAAAAAAATACCTTCAAGTCCTTTAAATTTAACCAACCTAATGACACACAAACAAACAGAGGTACAATATACAGTTGGCTTCTGCACAGCTCACTAGGTTTTAGGGGAATCCATATTAAATTTTAGGTTGGCACTGAGAACGACCCAACTTACACCTGAAATGAGACTTTAGACGATAATTATTCTTATTTCATCCTGCAGTTCTAATATGGTGATAAAAAGATCTTTCAGAACACTATCAGCCCTGTTCTTTCTGACGTTCCTATTCAATAGAAGCATTTAATTGTCAGGTGTATCAATGGTGTAGCATATTTAGCTTACATTCGGTGTCACGTGCAGCAGCAAGAGATTATTCTATGGTTAAAAGACCAATAAATGCCACCTGTTTCATGAAAAAAAGTGAAAGTGGAAATGTTATGATAAAAAAGTTGTCATAGTTTCAGGGAAATGTCTTAAAAGAGTTTAAACCATAGACCACCTTAATATGATTTTCTACAACTTTACAAATTGCATTATAGTGTTTGATTCTAACCATGAATGCCAGTTTTAATGGCTAGGTGTTCCAAGTTAGTCCCTACAAACTTTTAAAAACTCCCAACACAATAACAAGCAGCAGAAAGTTATAGGTCTTTGGAACAAAATCTCTGTCCTTCTGCTGTAGTCTTCCTCTATCAACAAGTGATGATGATTAAACTGACCAATCAGCTCTGCCTACAGATCCAGCCCACAGTTTTTTTAAGCTTTTTTTTTTTTTTTGCTTTTGTACTTTCTTACCTTCTCTGGAACCTGTTTGGTCCTCCTTCCTCATTCTGAGGGCAATTTATACTTTAGACTGACTGAACCTTTCATCAGATTGAATCTCTGAAGGAGCAGAGACATAAACCCAGAGAGGATGGCTGACAATCAAGAGGAAGCTCCCCTGGCCAGAGGAAGTATTTCAGGCAGCAATGAAATCCTTATTAACAATGAAGGACCAAGAAGGTGAGAGCAGCTGATCATGTATTCATTCACAAAATGTCCTATACAAAATAGAAAACATCAACGTTGTATTTGTTTATCTGAACCGTGTGGATCTATAATATCAGAAAGAAGACATCAGACTGCATATTTCACTTTAATTCAATTTAAACTTATTAATCAGGTCATTTATGTTAGACAATTTCTAATACAGAAAGGGTAGGTTTCAAATTGGTCTTTCAGGTCAAAAAAAAAAAAAAAAAAAGATAAAATGGCCAAATTAATGTAACGTCAGTTAGATCCTGTTAAATGTATGTAAATGTATAAAATAACTTGGTTTTATTTTAGTAGTTTCAAAAATTATCTTTACTAAATTTTACTGTAATGTGATGTACAGCATCTGGAGAGGTCTACCTAGTAACTAGTGATGCTGTCACTTAGATTGGATATTTTGTTATATATATATATATAGTTCTTATTTCAACATGTAAAATAAAACATATTGTCAGACTTAATAAATGTTAAGTTTATTTGTTTAAAACGCTCCAAGATTGAGTTTACATAGTTACATAAACTTCCGTGTTGTAACAGAGGGATATCTGCCTAGTAACTGGTGATGCTCGCCTGCTATTGGCTTCAGCATGAAAAAAGAAAATCGAAACAGAGTTCAGAACTTTTCATTGTTTTATTGAATTTTTTGGTTTAATTATATTCGAAGAACCATTTAAATACTCTTTTTTAAAATTGAAAACTATAATAGAGTAAAAACTAAAGGACAAACAAATGTTTATATTACATATTAAAAGTAACTATAATTTAATGAACCCCAGAAGGAATAGCCTTTTATCTGATAAAGGGTAATAACGATCCCTGTAAACAGATAAACACTAATAAAACAAATAACCACAGCTATCATGTAATTAAGACAGAGAAGCAGTTTACTTTTACAGTTAAATAATTTATTTCATTCCTTATTCTTTTAAAATTGTATGTGCTTTTTGTATTCATTGTCATGTTCATACATTTCTAAACATAAAGAATTGATATAATAATGATAAAAAGAACATAATAATTATAAAATAATAAGTAAAAGTCATTTCAATAGAGGAAACTTCGTCTCAAAGTTCACTCATGCAATGTTTTTTTTTTTTTTTGTATATATTTACATATTTATTGCGAACTGTCCAAAAATTTCTTGTGA
The DNA here is from genome assembly GCA_032876305.1 of Orestias chungarensis. Classification (NCBI taxonomy): domain Eukaryota; kingdom Metazoa; phylum Chordata; class Actinopteri; order Cyprinodontiformes; family Cyprinodontidae; genus Orestias; species Orestias chungarensis. The sequence continues at coordinate 884,245 of JAVLVB010000935.1, forward strand.
AAATGTAATCAAACTCAGACCTCTCTTTTGGAAATCCCTTTGACTCACTGTATTATTTTTTGGGTGGCTAAGATACTGTTGTTTTTCTTTTCTTTCTGTGTTCATTTTTCCTGAGATCTTGTTCTGTCCTTCTCGTCCTTCTCAGTAATCAATATTTCATCAATTATCGTTTATTTTTTGTTTTTTTGCAGAAGTTCCAATAGCCGTGCCCTGATTGTTGCCGGCCTGACCACTCTTGCATGCCTGCTGTTGGCCACCCAGGTCTTCACTGCATACATGGTGTTCGACCACAAACAGCAGATCCACAGCCTCCAGAAAAACTCCCAGAGGATGAGCAAACAGCTCGTTCGCACATCCCAAGGTAGAAAACCCTATTTTAATCATTCTTTCTTGTGATCAATAATACAGTTTATCAGATCAGACTAAAGGAGGATCCAGTAGCTGAAAATGGAAGTGAGAATTTTTTTTAAAAGGTGTTTTTTTTAAGTTAGACAGAAATGAGATTCGGATTATAATTTGTGCAGGGGAATTTTTTTTTTACTTCCAATTTAGCTAAAAAAAATTGTTTTGTTGTGGATGACCCATAAAACGGGGTCCAGTTCTAGCAGGTATAAGACAGTTTGTGTTCTGGCTGCAAAGCCTTTCTTTTCCCACTTAATTAACATTTTATTTAGCTTTATTCCTTGATTTTCAAACTCTTTATTTAGGGAATTTTTTAATGCGTAGCTGCTCTTTTTAACTGCATCTCAGTCTTCAATGTTTTATGTGCAGCTCTGTTCCAGCATTATTTACATATAAAAAGCCTGTATGGGTAAGAGATTGGGTTTAAAATCCACCTCAAATTGGATCTATTGTGGGTTTACATGATTAGCTAGTGTTTGAGTTTGATGAACAATATCTTTGTCACACCTACATCTTTCAGATCATCAAACATAAAAAGGGATATTTAAAGCAGCATTTCATCTATTTAGGAAAGAGGTGGTTATGCCACTTCTTGGCTGGCCTTTGCAGTAATTGGTTATTACACTTTTATGTCTTTGTGGAGGAGGTTCGGTCCACCTTTAATCAAGCACAAAGGTTCTGTTTAAGTATTTCGGGTCCAGATTCTGACAAGCCCACTCACGACCATTCAGTTATGTTGTCCATTTATGTGTGGATTTTCTGCTGTAATTCTGGTCATTGAGCTGCTCTAAAACCCAGATTCTTCTTCTGAGTAATTTTAAAAAACGTTTGGAGAGCAAGTTTTTTCTGTTTTTGTTTTTTGTTTTTGGGAGGGAGCAAATGTAAAGCTGGCTTTTTTATATTTTTGGTAAGCAGCAGTTTTTTTGCCTTAGAATTACCACATAGTCACGTCCCATTTTTGTAAATATGATGTTTTCTTACATATTTGTTCAAACTAGACATTCCTCCTGACTCTGGTTGTTTCTGACTGGGATGGGAGTGGTTCTGTAATCTCTCTCATTTTGTACCGTCAGGACCAAGTGACCGTTTTAAACTTGATGGCAAAGCACATATTCTTATAAAAGGAGTCTTCTGCAGATTTAACTGAGGCATACAAGCTTGCAATTCACTTTGTATATAATGCCTTTTCACCATCAATCACTAGAGTTCCAAAATAGCTTTGTTACCATTTCTAGACTAATAAAAGTAAAATATTTTATCATCCTATCTTTACTCCTTCAGATCAGAACACATTTCTGCATTTTATCATGAACCGATAGCAATAATAAAGTATTTTTGTTTGCATCTATCTCTCTAACTGCAATGATTTGGTTCTGGCTGTGTCTCAGGTGTTGCCCCAGCAAGGATGGCCATGCCGATGAACAGCCTGCCTCTGCAGTTGGACTTCAACGAAGACGACTCCACCTCTTCCAAGACACCCTGGATTGTGAGTTCACGCAAACATCTCGGAAAAACATGTTAAATGTGACAAAAATTACACTTATTAAATCTCGTACATTCCTTTCTCCTCAACAGAAGCTGCAGGACACCGCCATTGTCAGTGTGGAGAAACAAGTGATGGACATGATGGCGGTATTTGTTGCACTCTAAACTCATGTTTCCCTTTAATTATTTATTATTATTATTTTTTATTATTATGTAAAGTTGATGTCTCAAGCTTTATTTGTTTTGAGCAGGACGTCAGTCTGCCACAGTTCAACGAGACCTTCATGGACAATCTGAAGAGTTTGAAGCAGCAGATCAACGAGACCCAGTGGAAGGTCAGTTTTCACATATGAAGAAAAAAAAAAGCGGTGAGTTAAATAAACTGATCTGGTCATCATGTCTCTTTGATTTGTCGCCCTCTGCAGAGCTTTGAGTCCTGGATGCGCTACTGGCTGATCTTCCAGATGGCCCAGCAGAAACCTGCAGGCCCAACACCTCAGCCAGGTCAGTGCAGCTATCTTGCACTCAATTCACAGAAGCTAACATTTTTGTTTGTCCGTCAGTGCAAACATGCAGTCTTTCATTTTTGTTTCATGTTTGTGCAGCCTCTCAGATCCAGACTAAATGCCAGAGGGAGGCAGCACCCGGAGCCGGCAAGATCGGCTCCTACAAGCCCCAGTGTGACGAGCAGGGCCGCTTCCTGCCCATGCAGTGCTGGCACGCTACTGGCTTCTGCTGGTGTGTGGACGAGTCCGGGAACCCCATCCAGGGCACCGAAATGCGTGGCCGTCCTACCTGTAACAAAGGTAGACGACTTTGAAAAAAGGTCGCATGTATGTATAGTCGTTGCGAAAGATGATTTACGTTCTCGTTTTATTTTTTTAGCCACACCCTTCCGTCGCATGATGTTGGCACCAAGAATGATGCAGAAGACCCTCGACGTCGATGGTGAGTTCCTCAGATGAAATTTCTTTATCTGATCAGCCGAGCCTATTGGTTGTGATAAACTGTGTATGTTTTGTCTTTCAGATGATAAGTCTGGTTAAGAGAAAGCCGAAAGCAAGGCGTTTTTTTCTTCCTACTAAAGCTATCTTCGCTGACTTGTGAAACTGGTTATTTAAAACTGCACACTGTTCTCCCGAATAGTGGCAGTTTAACTTCAGAAAGAGCTTCATTTCCATGTAATCACTTCATACTATTCTTTTTTTTTTTGCTGGCTGCTTGGAATCAAATCATTACAGGCCTGTTACATTAATGTTTTAATATGTTGTTTGATTTATATAGCATAAAATGAATCTAACCCTGAGATTTTCTTACATATTTGTTTGTGATTAATGCTCACTTGGTTCAGTGAATTTTCATCAAATAAATACATTTGATTTAAGGTTTCACTTTCACCTGCCTGGTGTTGAGTCAATTTTTTCTGCCAATTACATTTTTTTTTTCATAATTTTGGTGAACCTCCCATTTTAAGGATGGAGACATGTGAGGAAGTGTTTTTTTCTTTGAATGTGTAAAAGCAGTGGTAATAAAGTTTTTTCTTTTAGAACTATTATATTATTTGTCCCAATGTCTTTAGATCAAACAACTGTTAATGGAATGATTAAGCAAGGCCTAAATAAACATTTGAGTGATTAGATGCAATGCCATTGCATCTAATCACTCATATGTTTATTTAGGCCTTGTTTAGTCCTGGATTCTGTATTGTCTGGATACTGGATACTGTGTTGTCTGTTTTTAGTCTCTACGTTGTTTGAAGGCTGTCTTGAAACTTAGAAGTTGATCGGTTGAAGTCATACAACATAAATCTTTCAGTTTTAAATTGTGCTTAAAATTGGGTTAGAATAAATTCTAGGAATATGGAAATGAACCCATTTCCTGTGCATGTTTAATAAAAGGTGGGTCAGCTGCCAAATGAATACATACACTGATCTGGTATAACTGTTTTGTTTTGAGGTGTGTTGCAGGACAGAAAGCTGTTTTTGATTACTGAATCTATAAATCCAAGAGTGACAATTTTGTATTCAAAGGGATGCTTTAAAAGGGACTAACATCACTTTTATATAGCTCCAGTAAATAATTCTCCTTTATCCTACTCCTCTGCTTTCATCCTCAAATGAGTCACTGAGCAATTCTCCAAAACACAAATACTTTCTGAATTTATGTCACAGCACACTCTTGATGTGGATATGGTGGAAGCTACAGCGTCAACAGACGATTTAAAAAAACAAATAAATGAACATAAATAAGCTTTGTTGACCTGTAATGAGTTGCCGAGATGTTTTAGTCAACCACAGTTCAACATTATCTGTGTCAGGAATATATAAAACAGAGATTTAAATGCATTAATTATAGTTTGCTTGATGTTTGATGCAGTGAGGAGGAAAATAAGCTGTGGTTGTTTGACCTTAGATTTGACATTTTTTGTAACTCAAGATTTCTGACCCAACCTACAGTATATAGAGGTTTTTTGAGCTAATTTTTAGCTACCATTATTTAAATTGTACACAAACATATTAGAACCTAAATGTGACAGTCAATAATAGAAAAATCCTAACAATAAAAATAACTCAGATAAACTTTAGTGTGTGCTCACAAGATTTCATCAAATCTGAATTAATAAAGCTGTTCCACCAGTTTGTTTTATTGATGTATCCCAGAACTTTATTTGTACAAAACAAAAATAATTATTTTGTGTCTTCACTGAAAATTCTAATATATATTATATCGGAATCCAGGTAAAATTTATAACAATTTAAACATGGAATTATCAGTTATGTTATTATCAGAAGATTTTACATCATTGAAAGATACAAAGGTCTGATAAAAACTTTGCCTCACCTCAAACTATGTGACCATATTTCACAAAGCATGAATAATCCAAAGCAAAGATGGTGCAAGGAAAAACTCCAATAAATAACATGTTTCAAATTTAGAGGTCTAAACACTCTGGAACAGCTTAGATATTTCCTTTGTTGGGAGTTACTATGCTTATTGAGAACTGATATGATTTGCCAAAGATCTTCTGCAGGTCAGCTTCGGCTTATATCATGTAGTTAAACATATTTAGGCTCCTGAAATAAAGAAGAAAATATTTTCATTCAACCCAGAAGTATTTTTTCTAAAAGGAAAAAAGACTCTCTATAAAGGTAATAAAGGAATGTAAAGGAAGTATCAAAATGTAATTTGTCTGTTTATATTTGCATTTGAAAAAATTTCCCTTTTATCCCCTTTTTAGTAAATATGGACAAATTATTCTTAGCATTTAAATGATCAAACCCAATAATATAAGTGATAAACCTGCTTTAATGTTTAGTTACAGAGTCTAAATTATATTCAGGTGAAATTACTTTAAATCTAAACTCACTGAAAATAATCTAATATTCTATAATAAATGTAAATAAATGCAATTATTGTACGTAATTATTAAGGTATTTTCAAAAGATCAATATATATATATATATGTATATTTAATTACTGATATCTTAAAACTTATGTGACCTTTTTTTAAATAAATAAACCAATGTTTAAAACAGCCTCATGATTTAAACCAATGAAAGTAGATTCGGTCTCATTAATAATTCACCCTGCTGTAATAAAATCCAGGCCAGAAAGTGGCTGTGCAAAACTAGACGCTCAGGATGGACTCAGCAGCCATAAATACACCTGTAAGTATATATTTAATACTGCACATGAATAAATGATATTTTTTAGAGGCACAGAGATATTTTAGATGAGTAATGCTGGTTTTATATCGTTTCTGATAATATTTGTCATTGATCTCCATCCGCTCTTAGACATATGGGGGAGCTGAGACAGTGAGAGTGGGAGTTGTCCTCATTACAAACCCAGGTAAATAAAGCACTGAACTCTGTTAATTGATTTGTTTCTGAGTGCTGAACTAGATGTTCACATTTTTCTTGGACACACAGATGATACAGAGTGTGCAGGTTTTGCAGTTGAAAGACATGAAATTAAACACAAATCTGCAACAGATCAGGTAAACCCATCCCTGCATCAGAATAGTTTGTATAACATTCTCTAGAAGTTGCTACAAATTAAACATGTGGATTTTTTTAGGAACCAAAGTCCTTCACATTTGATCAGGTTGTTACAGCAGAAACTGTGGAGGTAAAACTATATACTATACTATACTGTAATGCAGCTGTTCTTTATAAAGCAGTTGATCTGAGCCTCTTTAGTGTCTCTGATTGATACAAAATTCTATAAATCTTAAAAACAATCCGAACCTAAACGTCTAGAGTCTTCACTCTGAGCTCCTGCAGCCTCTGACTGGGTCTTTATCCAGTGGTTTTAATGTGACCCTGCTGATGTGTGGAACACCCTCGGAGATGGTTGGAGCCCTGACGGACAAAACCATCCTCAGACAGGTGGACTACAAAATACATTGTTTATATATTTGCATATTTTCTCTTTATTTTTGTATTTTTTTCCACCAGATTCTGAAACTCTGACCTTGTTTTAGGTCTTGACAAATCTGTTTAGTTGCACTACGTCACAAGAAACAACCGAATCCTTCGTTTCTGTATCATTTCTTCAGGTTTGTCCTGGTGGTGAAACTCCAAGGCATAACACAAAAGCATCTTGGACATAATTTGACTTTAAACATTGTTTATTTGTGACAGTTCTACCCAGACGGGAGTGCAGTGGATCTCCTCAGCCTTAACAAAGAAACATTAAAGTTTGTAACACATCCAGTCCTTGGAAGGTACATTACAGTTGCTCATTTATGTACCATACTAGTTTTTGGCTTTTTGAAAAATAACTTCAGATTTTGCTTCAAATTCCTGTTTAGGTAACACATGCTTTTATCACCATTCACTTTGATTGCTGTTATGTGCTTCTCTTGCATTTATCCAGGCTTTTAAGAGTTATAACCAAGCAAGAGCATTTTTTCCATTTCTGAATTCCCTTTGCAAATTAAAATTTGTTCAGGCAACTGGGACCATTCGCACGGCAGTTTTGAAACTAAATTAGACATGACAGAGACTTTGTTACTGCAGAATTAAACCTCACTGCTGTCGGCAGATATTTTTTAGTCATCCAAAGGAAAATATTTGAGAATTATTTGAAAAAATATATATTCTTGGTCACGTAATATAAAAAGGCAAGAAAAAAAAGGAAAACCTCAACAAACAAAATTGATCCATTTACATGATTGCAACAATGTTTGGCCTGATGAAAGCAAAATCTAATCATGTGATCGCTTTAAAGTTCATATTAAGGTGCAGTATTTAAAAAAAAAAGTGAATAGTTTGTTTGGAGCTTTAATATATTCCTGTTCTATTAAAGTGTTAACATAGATTAATCTAATATCAGATGCACAAAACAACAACCCTCGGATTCAATTTAATAAACAAGATGAAGTAAAAGAAATAATAATAATGTATTCCCCAAAAACTCATAGCTACAAAATATGTAAAGCCTTATTATTTCAAGTGGAGACAATGACAAAGTCAATATCTATGTAACTGAAAAATGAAGCAAACATGTGTCTGTGTCTTTTTTTCCACTCTTTTGTCAGTGTTGTAGAGGGTATGTGTGAGGTGTGCGTATGTTCAGCAGAGGAAGCCTGTGATGTCTATAAAACCTGCAGGGAGACATTGAAAACGGCCACAGGAAACATTGCCAGCCGGTAGGTTCAAGAAATACTTGGTGATTTCGGGTTTTAACAGAGGATAGAGTAAAAAAAACAACTTCTATGTCACTTGAGTTCTTGAACTTTTGAACAGTTGCTGCCTTGGTAAAACATCTGAATAAATCAACATGTTTATTGTCCATGTCGTATGTTTTCCTTTAGATGCAGTTTTGTCTTCTCTGTGACAGCTGAGTGGAAACTCAATCCGAAGCGGGTGGAATCAGATATCTGTCACAGCAAACTGCAGCTGTTTTACCTTGCAGGAGGAGCCAGCAGGACTGACCTCAGAGGGTTAGTGACAAACACCCCCCAAAGCTATCAGTTACATGAGTCTAAGGTTACTGATCAAATATTTACCTACCAATGCTGATCCAGCAGTAATAAACGGTCCAGTAAAATAACAGCAATCATTCAAAAATTATTTAAAATGTAGCACTAATTGGTAGGAAGACATCATTTAAGTAAAATGAATAAATAAGGCTTTATTGTAGTATTATGATTTTAATTTCAGGTCAGAAGTTAAAAGGAAAGAGGAAATACTATTTGCTAATGGCTGCAAGCTGTAATACTGTAAAAAAAAGGAAAAAGTAAAGGTAAAATAGAATCAAACAAACAAATAATAGAAAATTGACTTAGAGACTGACTCGAGGAAACCAGAGTAAAACAATCAATACACAAGCTTGGAAGGGGTAAAAGAAAAGAAAGCTAAAACTGTGCACAGCAAAACTTTTCCTTAACTTAGATTTTAATCTATTTTACATTGTAATGTGTTTCACCAAAATGCATGTTTTATTATAGAATTGCATTACATAGACATGATCCTGTACAACAACTTTGTTTAAATGTTTCCAAAAAATAGTTGCTTTTTTGACTAAAGTTCACTTTAACTATATTAGTCGGTCCAAGATTTCAGTGGATAATCACCATCTGTCTGAAAGAAGACTGTCTATGTACATAGAAATTTCAACCAAGTGAGTGACATAAATCAAGGCAATGTGTTTAACAGCGTGAGGTTTCTTAAGAAAACACAAACAAAAACAAAAAAAACTCTGGGCATGTTTCTCCGTAAGGCCTGTCATATCCCTGCAGGGACTCCTATAAATGACATTGTCTCATAGCCCTTCTTAAACAAGTGATATAACCTCATTCACAGATTTAGGACAAAAAATAACCAGTGATAAAAATGATCTGTATGAGCAACTGCTACCACAAGTAGAAGGTTGGGAGGGCAGAAAGGGTGCAAAGGAAACAGAGAAAAGAGTTGGTTCTGTCAGGTTCATCTCTAGGAGTCGACAGCTGCTTAACATAAAACAGAACAGAGAGAGTTAATTGTAGCAGTAGGTAACTCAAAAGCACCATCCAGGAAAGAGTCACACCAAAACTATGGGTATTTTAAAAGTAAGAACATGCAATAGCTCCACCAATTGCTCCACTCAGGAAAAGACAAAGACTGGGTCAGGAGTACTTTCTAAGAAAAAAAAAGCAGAATAGACAAAACAAATGGTAGATCTGTCTACATGAAGGACTTGGTCCTGGAACAAAAACCAAAAACATTTAAACAGAATAAAATGCTGAGTAGGATTACTTTCTAGGGAAAAATGAAGAATAAACGAGAGACAATACAAAGGTAACAGCACCTAGTATGTTAAATGTGACTTTAAATAATGACTCATCATATTTGTTCAAACACACAAATAACAAAATAACAAAGATGAATCATATGTTCAGCAACTTAAATACCGTAAGTGGCTTTTTCTGAAAATACAAATGCTGCGGTAGGGGTATTTCAAAGTACAACCTTTAACAATGTCCACCATGTGTGAAGGCGTATTAATTGCACACATTGCAATTGACACATTGGCAACAATTTTTACTTGCTGTTCTTTCATTTTGAATCAGATTTATGAACAATTGCTTTTTTTGCCCGCAGCGTTATCCCACTGTTGAAAGTCGTTGACCAAATGCTAAATCCTCCAACTATAGTCAGTGACAGCCTTCTTCATGCACTGCTAAAAGACGCACTCACAGGAATTAACAGGACGTTCGTCATCTACTGCATTGACCCTCAAGGTAAAACAGGTGAAATAAGCATCGGGGAGATGTAGGTGAACTAAATCTAACCGTGTTTTAGTTCATTTCAGGTTTCCTAGATGATGAAACTCAGTCTGCTTTACATTTGGCTCAGAGAGTGAGAGGATTAGTCACTAAACCCAACTCCGTTCGCTGGGATCTGAGGACAGCAGAGCAAGAGCTTCGTGAAAGCATCATGGAACTTCAAAATCTGATGCTGCTAGAAGGTAGCGAGGTTTCCAACATTTACAAATTAGCTCAGCTGACTCAGAACCTCAAGGTAAATAACAACAAGATGAAAACTACCGTTTCCATGGAAACATTTCGGTATAATAAAAAAATTAATTCTGCCATCTCTGGGATAGATCTTGAAAAATCAGTCATGGGAGAAGAGGAGAGAGGAGTCAGAAAGGATAAAAGTCAGAATTTTGGTCTGATTCTTTTTCTCAAAGTAAAATGTTCAATCATCTAACTGTTTTTGGTCCCAAAGAATATAGGTGTGTTTTTTCTTTGTAAACCGACAGAAATCATCAATCAGCGGTCAGCAGCTTTCTGTGGATTTTCTGGTTGATCCGAAAGAAAGAACGGAAACAGCAAAATATCTGCAGGAAAGGTTGAGACAAGAAATGGAGGTTCACATCAGAGGTAACAGGGGATAATTCCCGATGCTATATCTGCTGTAAAGATAGTTCTGACAGCATACTCTTTATTTGTCTGGTTCTTGCAGAAGGCAGCACAGAAACGGTCCAGGAAAGGGTGACCAAAATCCAGCAGCTGAAGGAAGCTCTCACAGAAGAAACATTGAAGAATGGGACCGTTTCAGGAACATCTCAACTCTGTCAGCAGGTATAATGCATTGTCTCAAATAGTATGTTGACTGTTTTGCCTAATAAAGCTCAAAGTGTTCAGAGTTTAGTTTCATGTTGTAGTTTAGAAGGATTTTGGTATTAGGGGAGACACATGATTGAATACCAGAAAATTTTCAATTACTATGCAATTATATTCTAACAAATCCCTGTCTTGGCCAAAACATGACACTACAGTTACCAAGCATAAGAATCAATATCTTGTGGTGTAAGAGTTTCTTTTAATCTAGAAGCCAGTCTTGCTCTGGCTTCTCAAAGTCAGTTTTCTTCTCTTTTTTTAAAAACCTACAGTAATTAATGCCCGAGCACAATTTTACTGTGCAGACCTAGATAACCTTTGTAGCCGTCAAGCACACTAATCCCATGTGAAGTGTGCAACAACTTACCCCATTACTTATTCTCTTTTGTTAGCCAGAATGTCTGAGCGGTACCTTTAGCCAAGCCCGTCAGGGAAATTTTTAAGAGCAAATGGATTCTGGGTTCTCTCCTGGACATAATTATTAATGCCAAAAACTTTCACATTTTAATTGCATAATATTTTTACACTATAAACAGTTTTTTATATATAGATGTAAGAGCATTAAGGGAAGGATGGGAGAAAATCCCAGAGAAGCTCCACTTTTAAACATCTTTATTGTATAATTTACTCATTTCCTTTCCAATACAATTTTCTTCACTTGAGAAACTCTTAAGCCTCTCAAATGTCATTGTCACTACTCCCGTAACTACAATCTCTCTTGAAAGGGTGGCGAAAAACCCTCTTCAACAGTATCTAGTTAGAAATCCACTGAAAAAAAATATACAAAAGTGCAGTAATTGCCTCAGATGATAACTATTTATTTATACAACCTCTGGTTTGAGAACACATTTATAAGGATTAGTACAGAGTATTTTTCAACATCTGAACAAGATTTATGCTTGGATTAGTAGGCAATACTCACTAAGACGTTTATTTTGCCACTTTTAATAATTAGTCTCAGTTGGAATACAATGAAGCACAGGAGCGGAGGAGGCAACTTAAGGAGGATCACACGAGATTAATTCAGGAGGAGGTGGCGAAGATGGAAAGAGACTTGGCGCAGGAACAGCCACCGGTGAGATAATGAGACACCCCGTGGTTTAACATTCTGTTTGTGATCTATCTCGGCCGAGAATGCTGAGTCAGTATGGAAAAACCACACGGCTGCATTTACGGAGAAAAGACTGAATATCCATATAAACCGTGGTGTTCCCTTGTGTTTTCCTTTTTCATTTCAACAACTCTGTTTATCCTTTGCTCCATCAGACAGAAAGCCCTCAGAGGGAGCTGCTGGTGTTGAGCAGAGAGAGGCGGGTCCTGGTGATGCACATAGAGGTGCTTCGTGCCGAAGCTCAGCAGGCAGAAAGCGACGTTCAGGATCTGTATCACAGGCACCAAACAGAGCTGCAGTGTTTGAGGGAGGAAAGCTTGCAGGTGGGATTTTAAAGGCTGAAAAATATGAAGTTCATTAAAAACAATACGTTACATTGAGAGCAGATACATGCAGAGTTCACGAAAAAATAAGCGCAGCTTTTAGCTGATGTATACTCCTAAAGATTGCATGTGGGTCAGAAGGGGCCTTTAATTAGACATTTGCAAATTCTACCTGGAGTTATTTTCCCATGGTGTTCCTGTTGCCTTTTGAATAAAAAAAAACTAAACAACAAACAACATGCATGTGAAGCTAAATATGGATTGTGAAGTTACTGCCACTCTCAACATTACCTAAAAACTTGGATCTTTGGTGCACGTTACTAAGCTTTACTTTAGTCCTTTGTCCATGCTCAATTATAAAATGTGTGATTTTAAGGATTTTTCTAAACATCAGAACACTAAAAAGGTTGTGCAACAAGTCAGTAGAAGGTCCCCATATGAAATGGGTCCTTCCAGTGTTTTGCCTTTTTTGGTTTACTCTCTTTATTACCGATTATCAGGTGCAGATTGAAACAAGCAAAAGAAATTAATCGCTTTCGGCCATATGAAAACATCCGTTTCTCTTCGCAGGTAACCAGTCTCAGTTTTAAAAATCTGTCTATTTAATTATTAGCATTTTAACTCAGTCTGTATTATTGAATTTTTACAAAACAAAGATTGTTTAGATTCTGCCAGTGGCACCGGGAAGACCAACGCAACCACATCCACAAACCTCTGAGATGCTGGAAGTGTTTTATAATTTTTTCTTTAAATGAACAATAACATGTAATGAAGAACAAAAACAGATGGGGTAGGGTTACAAACGTTTATACATACTTCTGCACTCCTCCATTTCAAACAAATAGCAACATAAATATGCGTCATGTTTGAAATAAACGAATCAAATCCAGGGATACCATCACATTGCTGTGTGTCACAGCTAGTGAAAGACATAAGGAGAAAGCGCGAGGCTTCTGTGGACATGTATGGTTCTCCAACACACCATGTTAAAGGACAAAATCCTTAGTCGTGTTTGTTCAAATATAAATTACCAATAAATCTGATCAACTGTCCAAAAAAGTATGCCGTGATATATGTGCCATGAGGTTGAGGGCACAGATCTAGCTGAAGGAACAACCTACAACATTTTTTCATTGAACTCATTCACCCTCGTGACAGGAAGTCACTTCCAGCTGAGAACATTTATAAATGATTCGACGGAAATATTAATTCAAACTTACATGGATTCGATTGTATCCATCCAGTGTTGAAAATTATTTCAAATAACCAAGAGACTCCCGGCGTTGTGGTGTGGAGATCGTGTTTGTCTGAACGCTTTCAATCCCAGAATGCTTCTGTGCTTACCCACAATGCATGCCGCGATTTTCAAGATGCCTGTATTTGAGAACATTTTCAAGGCATGCTTTGATTGAATGAAAAAGGCCAGTCTGTGACTGTCTGGTGGCGTTTACATACAACTTAGAATTGCGAGCGTGCAGAGACAGCCGAGCGCGAGCAGAGTGAACGTACGAGCACCTACGAGTGAGGGTGTAAGAGATTCACACGCGCACGCTTCAAATTTTTGTTTCTTCAGCTAGGTCTGTGCCCTCAAATCAGTGTCACGGAGCGCTCAGCGTCGTGCCATAAATATCACAGCATAAAAAAGCACCGAACAAAACACCAGTAGCAGAATAAGCTGCTCTGTGTAGGTTGACAGGATTTGGTGAGGTTTTTAGAGGGAGCAACTCTAACACGCAACCCTGCTGCTTAACCTTCAGAGGCTTTTCGTTTTTCATTGTAAGGATGCAGAATCTGAAAATTATCTATCCCTAGAAGGAAATTGCAATTCCTATAATAGCACTCACTTATGTTGAAAGAATAAAGTTTATAAATATATAAATGCCCGCATTTTTATTGCACATATTACAACTAATCGTTCTACTGACACATTTTGCTGCATCACCTAAAGATGCTCATTATCATCAGCATTATTGTTCTGCAGGTGTTCAGGGTGTTTCGTCAAGTCACCGAGGAGCAGAGGAAGATGTCGGAGGACAGATATAGGAGTGTGCTGCTGGAGGCCGTGCAGGACGCCATCTACCTGTCAGCCGAGAACCAGCGGCTGCAGGCTGAGAACAAGCAGCTTCGAAAAGGTCAGCGATCCTCTGCGGCCTCTCATATTAGTTGTAGAGACTTACACGTTTTTTTTTCTTTTTGCTTTTTTCCAATTCTGCAGCATTGGGGGAGATAAAAGACGCTCTTGCTGTTCGGAGAGATCCTGTGGATGACCTGATAAACCAGAAACTATGAGGCTCAGGCTACATTAAAAATAATGAGAAACACGTGCTGGTAAAATGGTTCAGAAGAATGTATTGGACATCAATGCGACATGTAACACTTTATCCCTGATGCTGTAATTTAAAGATCATTTATGACTATAGGTCCTTGTAGGATGTTTCTGCAACAATACTGAAACGTAAAAAACAAACAAAGCTAACAAAAACATTTCACATATTTTGTTAGCTCTTTCTTTGAACCACAGGCAACACTTCTACATCTTGAGTAAATGAAATAGGTGATAGATTCAAACTAAAGAAGGTAAAGGCAAAAAACAAAACACTGCAAAAGTGTTCTTGTTCCGTAAGACTTTCCACATTTTGTCACACCGCAGCCAGATGTCAATATTATTTGATGATTTTTACGTAGCGCACCACACTAAATAAAGCAGAATAGTGAAATCTTAAAGAACTAAAGAGGTTGTGTCCTTAACATGAGTTTGGCAATGCATTTTCCCCCAGATCAAAGCATAATCCTCTGTAAAACGCAAGTCCATGCCTAACTTGTATAAAACTTTAAAGCTAAAAAACAGTCTGATCCTCCTGATTTGACTGAGTTAAAGTCATATAAAATATCCTTTCTTTAAGATGTGCGACCACAGTAAACATCCCCAAAAGATGTCTGGCTTCAATTGCCAACTAAACATTTCTGATTTATTCTAGTTTTGTGTTGGTTCCTGACATAAAATGCAATAAAGTTTGAGGTTTCTAACGTGATAAAATGGAAAGAGTTAAAGAGATTAATCTCAATTTCTAGGGGCCACAACAAGCAGACCTTTTTTTGACGTTTAGCTCCTTTGAAGCTAAACAAGTCGCTCTCTAATGAACTCTTGTTATCTGTAATAAAGATAAGCTGCCAATCCAATCAAAGCACAAGGCAGAGGGAAAAAAGGAGTGAGCTGTAAGCCTAAGATGGCCCAGGATAGCAAAGCATTAACCAGCATGGAGGAGGAAATAACAAACAGTCTTGTGATCCCGCTGCCGTGCTTTAGCACCACAGACATGAGAAGTCCGTTTGTCGCCTGGCCAGCGATGATAACCCACACCACCCCCGAGTAGCCCTCCAGGAAATGGCTGTCACTTCCTATAGAGAAGAGAGAGGACAGCCCGTTGATTAATACCCCAAACATATAGAGGTAGAGATTCTGGACGCTGAGGGGCAACTTTTGGCTCTTCAGGATCCTCTCTGTGTAAACCGCTGCCAGCCCTGACAAGCCGCAATACACCAGCACAAGGAAAAGCCCCCAGGCGGTGATGCGAAGCCTGGGAGAATCATCAACTTCACCCCCCTCAGGGCCTTGCAGATCCAGGCTGCTGTAGCTGTGGATGCCGCCCGCAGCCATGAGGAGTGCCAGGGAAAACCACTGAGCAGACCGGAGCCTCTTCCCCAAGCAGACGGAGTACAGCAGCGCGGTCGAGGCTATTTTCAGATTGGAAAGTATTTGGAACGAGCTTGGATCCATGAAGTCCTGCATGACAACGACCAGATTGTTGTTTAAGGTGTACAGAACGGCTGGGACGGCGTAAGGGGCCACGAGGGACAGACGGGGAGGAGATTGCAGTGTCAACGCCGAACCGGTGAGAGCCAGGCTCAGCAGGGAGATGAGGAGTTTGGAAAGTTCGATCATGAAGACGCAGGAGGAGGCACTGAATGGGACCTGACGGTCCACCTTGGTGAGAGAGATGAGCGGCGCATGAGAGCCATAGATGAGCACCATCAGGCCCAAGAGGAAACCCCACCTAATCCTGCTTGCCCACCGTCTCCTGGTCCCTGCTGGGGACCGAGGCCCCACATTCTGGATTACAATCATTCTGAATGACACAGATTAAACACTGGCTCAAGCAAACATGAAGGCTAACTTCAGTGCAAAATATAAATACAGATCTATAAGTTCAGTCAGTTTTCTTTCAATACTATTTTCAACACATTCTAAGATAAAATTCTGAATATTTTCAAAAGTAGAAGCTTCGGCCTGTTTTGTATAAGTAAATTCAAAACCTTAAATATAAATATAGCTGTCCTTGGAAAACCTCAAAACCTTGTAGGCAAGATGTCTTGCATGTGTGGCGTGCTAACATCGGACAGATGAGAGTGGAATTAGAGCAGCAGAAACAAACTGAACCCAAATAGTCTTTGTCTTTAGTTCCACAATGGAAAGCCAGACAAAATAATCCAGGATTCTCAAAAGACAGTTGAATCTCAGTCTGCCATAGACAACCATCTCAGAGAGCACTTTGGGATGTCGGTGGCACAGTGAGTAGAGTAGTCTGGCCCCTGTCACATGGAAAGGTGCCTTTCGAAAAATTAGAAAAGCGCTACATAAGTGAAGTCCATTTACTTGTTCATTTGGGGCAAGTCAGCCATGATTACTTTGGTCCCTTCTTCAGAGTGCTCATAAAATCCCTGACAGTCCGTTCGATGTTAGGCACTTGATAGACTTGTGCCGCGTAAATGCCAGTGACGGTTCCCAGCAGCATTCCCAGGAAGGCCGAGGAGCGCAGTTTGGCCACAACATAGCCGGCTAAAGCGCCCTTCAGGAATGGAGATCCCAACGCCGAGCTTCCCTGCAAAAAGACATCACATTTTTAGCATGCTTGCTAGAAAACATGGGCTGATTACTATTTACGCTTTAAAATGTTGAACTTCAACACAGCTTAGAGTTACCATCATGTGGCTCCATTCAACTAGGCGTCAGAAATAGTTGCAAGTTATTTTCATTTTTTCGATTAGGGGGAGCTCAGAATTTTTAAATTAAGCTTCATTGAAGCTATTACCACAAATAGTTATCTTATCTGGCGACGGGCAGTCTTATTGTAGCTTTGGAAAACAAATCAAACTGAAAATGTTTTCATTTAGTGGGAGACAACACTGGAATACCAGATATTAACGTTCTAACAAGAAGTTGCGGATAAAGTCCTTGCAGCTTTCTAATGGCTCGCGTTGCAAGCACCTCTATAAATGTGGTAAAAGTAAAGATATAGCTGCCATTTGTGCACCAACGATTGTATGCGCGTTTATTTGTTCTGACTCCAACCACGAGCTGACCAGGTTGTACTTCACTCCATGCACCAGATGTAGACAGACATATCTGCTTTATACGCCAGCTTAGTTGTTCCAACGTTAAGATCTATCCGATGAACCAGTTGGGTCATTTAGAAGTCAAGTAAATACAAATATATAGTCAACTACAGAAATCACTGGAAATACTCTAATACATGACCTATGGTAGCGATTTTTATGAGTTGGAAAACTGATTTCAAAATGTGCAATTTCTTATTTAATTATGTGATTTATTTTTTGTACTTTATTATATATATATATTTTTTTCTTTTTCAGAAATTAAATCAGATGAAACAGAAACACACACGCACTCCGTCTTATTGTAGCGTTTTTATCTAAATACTTTTTTTTGTAACTCTTATTTGAGTTGTAGTTTGATTGACAACCTTTTTTTTTATATTTCTCCTCCTGCTTTGTTGATACCAAATGACTTGTGAGGCAGACAATTATTGGAGCCTAACTGGCTCTGATATTCTTTACAAAGCTGAACACGCATGTTATTTAAAACATAACAATACTCTTCAATGTAAAAGTTCAAAGTGAAGGGAAACTAAGCATTAAATTCTACATTTTTAAATCTAAAGTCATTTGAATTTCAGGCAGGGGTTTTGTCAATCAAGTACAAAGAGAGCCACCTAAAAAGAGGCTCCTGAGATCAGTGATCTTACCTGGGGGAAATCTGCAGACACTTCGCTCTCCACTCTCCTCTGGATCGCCTCCAGCTGATTTTTGAGCCGACCTAGATCTT
The DNA here is from genome assembly GCA_032876305.1 of Orestias chungarensis. NCBI lineage: Eukaryota > Metazoa > Chordata > Actinopteri > Cyprinodontiformes > Cyprinodontidae > Orestias > Orestias chungarensis. The sequence goes on from JAVLVB010000935.1 coordinate 902,304, forward strand.
TTAATTGTCTCAGAGGATCCTAGAATAAAGACAGCTCACTTGATGTTGGTTCTGTAGAAAGCCAGGCACAGAAAAGTGTAAAGAACCGCGTGATTTTAACGTACTTTGACCCACGGCTAGCTCGTCCGCTTCGTTAAAAGCTCATTCATACAGAAGTTCCTCTAAAGTTTTCTTTCTTATTTTATTCCTGAAAAATCTACACAGCGACTAACATTTCCCAGTAGACAGTCTATTATGGGCTTTTCACTATTGCTGTCATGCTCAACAAATAATAATATATCTAAATTAAAAGAAACACAACTCACTTTGTCATCCGCCATTTTTTTCCCCTCGGTCTTCTTCTTCTTCTTACTTTTGTTGGCGGTTTGCAAACAGCTTCTGGAGGCATTACCGCCACCGGCTGGTAAGGAGTGTGGATCACGTGACAAAAAAACTATATCCTAACCTATTTATTCATCATCTAAATTGTTTCATATAAATTACACCGTTTTAAAAAATAAAACAAGACCTGGTATGCTCTATTTCCTGATTGTCTGCAACAATTCCACAATATCCAACCTCATCTTCATCTTCCTAAGGTTCTCAATCAACTGTTCTGTCAAAACATGTTCTATTGTCTCCTTCTCCCCGCACTCACATTTCCCCGTCTGATCTTTTCCCATTATAAATAATGCCTTAACCCTGTATGTTCAATTCAGAGACGTGATATAATTGTCTCTTCTCTCCTATTTCTTTCTGTTCTTCTCATTTCTACAGGAAAAATCGATCCACAGAGGACGCCATTTCCTCCGTGGTCAACACTACCCTCACCCACCTGGAGCAGAAGGATTCCTACGTCCGTATGCTGTTTGTGGACTTCACCTCCGCGTTCAACACCATGATTCCTCTGACTCTGATAAATAAACTCACCTCACTTCGACTGAGCTCTTCCATCTGCAACTGGGTCCTGGACTTCCTGACCAACAGGCCGCAGTCTGTGATGATTCACATCTCCTCCCCCACCATCACCCTCAGCACTGGCTCCCCTCAGGGCTGTGTGCTGAGCCCCCTCCTGTTCACACTGCTAACATATGACTGCTCTCCTATCCATCCAGGCTGTCATATTGTGAAGTTTGTGGACGACACAGCAGTGGTTGGATGCATCACAAACAGTGATGAGTCCAGCTACAGGCAGGAGGTGGAACACCTGGAGGGTTGGTGCAGAGATAACAACCTCTGCATTAATGTAAAGAAAACCAAGAAGATGATTGTGGACTTCAGAAGGGGCAAGCATGCCCACCTCCCCGTGCACATGGGAGGATCTGCGGTGGAAGTGGTCAACAGCTACAGGTACTTGGGTGTACACCTGAGTAACAACCTCACCTGGAGCAACAACACTTCCACTCTGGTCAGGAAGGCGCACCAGCGGCTCTACTTCCTCAGGAGGTTGAGAAGAGCTGGACTCGGGAGCTCAGTTCTCACCTCCTTCTCCAGATGTGTGGTGGAGAGCGTCTTGTGCTCCACCATCAACGTGTGGCACGGAAGCTGCTCTGCTGCAGACAGGAAAGCTCTGCAGAGTGGTGAAGGCTGCACAGAGGCCTGTTAGAGTCAGCCTCCCCAGCACCACAGACATTTACACCTCCAGATACAGGAAGAGGGCCTCCGGCATCACGAAGGACCCCACACACCCAGCACACTCACATTTTGTCCCGCTCCCCTCAGGCAGGAGGCTGCGGAGCATATAGTGCAAAACCACCAGACTGAGAAACAGCTTCATTCCTGAAGCTGTGAGACTCTCAAACACACACAAGGACAATTACAAATGAAAAAAAAAACATTCTCATTTAACCGGCACTGTTCACTTTAATATCTCACTTTAAAATGTCACTTTATTAACCATCCATGCTGCTACAGCAAATTTTGCACTCCGAATTTTCATTGCTGCTATGTCCGAAGTCCCATATTGTAGATTCTGTGTAGTCAATCCCATTCTCTTATATTTCTTTATATTTTATGATATTATTCTTATTTTGTAGCTATTTTAAAATTGCTCTCAGGGTGTAAACTGGACCGTGGGATTAGAATTTCGTCCCACCTCATGTACCACATGTGATGTGATGACAAATAAAAATTCCCTGATTCCATTTCTCCAACTTTTTTTTTGTATTTTATAAAACCATCGTCCTTTCCTTTCTTCCTCCCATAATGTTTGCCATTTTTCCTCCACTTTGTTTTATTATACTCTTAACTTCTTTAATGCCAAATCTAACTCTAACATCAACCATATCTCTATTAACACTGTCCTTAGCTAGTCTTTCTGCCATTTCATTACCCTTAACCCCATGATGTGCTGGTACCCATATAAAATGAACAGTGATCCCCATCACATTTATTCTGTATATTATTTGTTGAATTTCTATTACAATATCAGGTCTACTGTCCGACTGATTATTTTGCAAACTTTCCAAAGATGAACTTGAGTCTGAGCAAATGATTGACTTTAATGGTCTAACCTCTTCCACGCACTGAACTGCTAAAAGTAAAGCGAGCATTTCACCTGTATAAACTGTTTATCCATCACTTACCCTTTTCCCTACTTTAATATTGAGTGTGCAACAATAATAGCTATCCCTATCCTATTAACTATATTTTTTGATGCACCTTTATACATCTGTACATAATTATATTGGTTTAGGTGTTCTGGTACACTATATTTATTCATCATAAAAAATTATTTTTTATTCTTCTTCTCCAATAACGAAAAATCTATTTTAACTTCTGGTATTATCCAAGGTGGTACTGTGCATAATGAAACTATTTGACCTATATTTAATTTATCTAACTGAAACTCATTCACTTTAGAAGTTATTGAACATCCAAAGCTGTTTATTTTCTATTTTTCCCTTTGTATTGTAATTACTTTTAATGTTGGACGATTATTTCTTTGTCCTTGTAAATTTGCCCAATAATTTAAAGAAAGCTGTTCCCTTCTAAGGTTAGGGGGCATTTCTCCCATCCCCACTTGTATAGCTGGTATTGAGGATGTTTTAAAAGCGCCTGTACAAATTCTTAAAGCCTGATATTGTATATAATTTAGTTTTTGTAGATTTTGTATCAGCCGCTGAGTTATACACTGTACATCCATAATCTAAAACTGACCTAATTAATCCAATGTAAATAGTCTGCAATGGTTTTCTATTTTTTAGAAGCCCTGTTCATCTCTGATACTGTCAACAACATATTCAGTGAATCATTTGAATCTTTTAACTTTCTCTAAAACTCCTTATTATCTAAGATTGTCTTTTCTTGTCCCTTTTTCCCCTCTTCACTAATATTTTCAGGACTATGAATTTGTACAAACACATTCACCAACATTTCTGTCTTCTGTTTGTCTTCCACTGCTGTCCTTTATCCATCATTCAGAATTGGATATCCTCTAGTTCTGTTAATCCCTGTCATCCTTTCAATCATTATCTTTAGAAATGTATGTTTCTCTTCCAAATGAATTACACAAATCTCTCCAATAATATCTCTTTGCACTTTTAATTACTCTTCTTACATTTGCTTGTAGTTTCTTATTTTCAGTCAAATTCTGAAAGTTATGATTTCTTTCTAACAATTTAAAAGCTTTTTTTATTTCCTTTATAGCTTCAGTTCATTCTGTTGTCCACCATGGTACCAATTTCCTTTCCTTTTTCCCTTCAGCTGCTTCTAAAACTCACTGACACTCCAACAGGTGTCGCGCTCAGTCCGACTTCCGCCTTCTCTGTCAGACGAGCTCTTCGTCTTTTCCTCGGTCGGTCTCCGTCTCCTTTGATAAACGCGTTACCGCCACCTACTGGACAGGAGTTTGTTAAATTACACAAAATATTAAAAGAAATACGCCTATTCGTGTATTTCAGCACAACACAAGCTATTAAACTATGTTCCCAATTCCACTAATGATGAGAAATTTTTGTTTTTGTGCCAAGAAGTTTTGAAATTACGCTTCAACCACAGGAAATACTGCATCCGTCTGGATTGCGACGACGAACGACCGATTTTTCACGTGTCAAAAACGTCTTACGTGATTGGTCCGGCCTTGTCTATCGCGATGTCTGATTGGCCGAATCCCATGGCAACAAATCGCCATGTTTCTTCCGAGCAGACGTTTTATCAGCTTCGTTTTTTCTCTCAGAGATATTCCATTAATCTGTACACGGTATATCTTTGTAAATTATCATAAACGTAAATATTACGAGTGAGTCGCTGTATGTGCAATGCAAAGCTTTTCCGACGACTCCCTTGAGACGCTTGGAACGGTTTTATAAAGGTCGAAAGGTAGCAGGTAAGGCTTTAACAAGACGGCATTTCATTGGACAGTTGACTGGGTGTGCAGGCAGTATTCACACACGCCATTAAACAAGTGGATTTCACACGCACGTTTTTTCTAAATGTAGTTCAGTTAGCTGTAAAGGTTAATCTTTAGAGCTTAGCTCAAGGTTTTGTTGCGGTCAGGACTGTTCAGCAGCTTTTGCTTATATTCATCAAGCAAATCTGTGGTAAATACACTAAATAACAGAAACAGACCCAAATGCAAGTCAGTCACAGCACTTTTATAGTAGTTTTTATTTTTCTGGTTTATTTATAATGCATTTATAAAGAACAAGTGTCTCATGAATAAAGTATTCTATTTAAATGTTTAGCAAAGTTTAATCCCCCCCCACCAGTGTCCTGGATCCAGGGAGGACATGGACAACATGGAGGTGTTGGAGGTTATGAAAGTGACTGAAGAAGTTGAGAGTGTCTACAGCCAAGTGGAGGTTTCCTCCAACAAAAAGAGGAGGAGCAAAGCTGAGGAAAACAGCCACGAACGACCCAAGATGCCCCGGTAATATTACTAACCTCAAAATGTGCTGTTCTTCAACTGGAATAGTTTTCCTTGGTAAAAAAATAACTGATCTGATCAATCGTTCCAGGTCGGCCTACATGCTGTACTACTTGGACGTACATCAGGTTATGCAGCTCGGAGCCCCGAATTTGCCTCAGTCTGAGGTCAACAAGCGAATCAGTGAGAGCTGGAGAAGGCTGAGCGTAGCTGAGAAGAGCTATTATCTGGACAGAGCCAAGCTGGATAAGGAGGGGACAGAAACAGTAAGCTAGACACATTTTCAAATCAGTGGACCATAAACTAATTTATTATTGTGGAACTCGTTGGATTAAGGATTTATAGAACTGCATGCATGTTATAAACTGAAGGTTCGTCATTTAACATGAAAGAATAAAAATTTGCATGAGGCACTTTGTTTTATACAACTTCTCTTCTCTTCTAGTTTACATTAGTTGT
>JAVLVB010000935.1:915692-953128 GCA_032876305.1 Orestias chungarensis
TTGCATGACATCAATTTGTAACAGACATTTAACATGGTCTGCTATACATGAGTTATTTTTATATGTATGAATTTTTGGGTTTTGAAGAAACAACAGAAGTTATGTGTAATTGTTACAGATAATCTGTGTGGAATTAATTTATTTTACAGTTTTTATATTCTGTAGAATTCATGCACAAGAACAATAAAAAGCAATGGAACGATATAACAAAAAACAACTGTGCAGGATGCACATGTCTATAAAAACACCACATACCGTCACAAATAGAGCTAACTACAGCATCTAGTCTAATAAATGTGCATATCTAAATTATTTGCAATTAAATTATAAAAAACTATTTGCAAATTACTAATTAAGGACAAGACATACAATAAACTTCCCATTAAATTTCGCCAACATCGTCTTTTATACAAACGAGAACATAAAGGCAGGGTGAAAAATTTAATACATGCATTTTTTTTAAATGAATAGATTTTGTGGAGAAATGGAAATGTGGCGCCACAAACATTGTTGGAACATATTATATGTGGATAAAATAGGCTCTAAAATCATCAGAATACATAAACAACTAATAAACTAATGAATTCAAAACAGAGAAACTTATTGATTTCAATGTTTCGTGTTATTTCCAAGTTAGTTTGTCATTGACATATCTTTATTGTCTCTTTTGGTTCTTGTACTTAAAATGATGTTTTTTTTCCCCCCGCTTTTAAAACTAATATAGTGTCTAATAACTATAAACCATCAAGAAACATTAGACAGCGCTAATTAGCAGTTTCTTTTTTATCCAGACATTAAGATCGGGATGTGATATTTAAAGGGAGGAGTCATCTGCAAACATAACAGGCTGACAAACTACGTAAAAAGTTCCCAAAACGGAACCCTAAAAACCAGTTTTGCTCTGATACAAATTGATTATTAATTTAAACATGTTCTCTTTAATAAAGACATAGAATACAACATGTTAGTAACCATCTATGCCTAAAAATCCACAAATTATCACAAAACCTGAGTTGGAACCTCTTGAATAAGCTTTATACCCTTGTCAAAAATTCACAATTATTTTCTTTTTAAAGGAATGACACTGCTACTTTTATGGCTTTCTATGGTAGTGATTATAAGTTAGAACATGTCAACTACATGATAATGATCTAGAGCACAGCAGAGCTTGTAAACAAAACAAAACAACTACGGGGCTGAGAGGATTTTTTTTTTACAGGAAAGTATTTTAGAGAAAGGAAGCTCAGATATGGTCATAGGTGGAAGTTAGTTTCATCTTTTTAGTTTGAATAACAAAATTGTTAACTGTTTTCTAACTCCTCCAAGGAAGGTTTAACCTGCCAAATGAGGTTTTAAAATTGAATGCCATTGTTTATTAATAAGCAGGATTTTTTTTATTTGTTGTGTTTTTGGTTCACAATATGACCCATTTTAACACCAGCTTGATTTTAAGGTGGGTTCATTTTGTTATTACAGTGGAACTTTGGGTAATGCCTGTTTTTAGGAATCATGTTATTTAGACTTTAATGCTCTACAAAGGAAACTTAATTTTAATTATGTTTAAAAATAATTAAAGGGAATTTGGTTGTACTAATTGTTCTACTAACTGTGTTACAGAGATATTAAGCAATGCTGAAATGAACCGTCTTAAAACACAAGTGATTGTAGAAATGTTTGGATATTTTACCTTTAAACCTTTAAAATACAGTAATGTATTATGATTAAAGGAGCCAACAGTAGCTGCACATATCAAGTTACATTTCAGCTTCCACCTCCTCGGTTAGTTCTGTTCAAACATACTTTAAATAAACTTTCTCTTAATGACCTGACATTCAAATCACTTTTAGGTTTATTTGCCATGCTTTTCCACATTTCCTAACCTAAACTTGTTCAAGTCTTAGAACAAGACAGGCAAACATCGCTTTACCAATGGTCTCTGTAGACCCAATTGTTGTTGTTTGGATTGTCCAAATGGTCATTGGCAGAACCTGACACACCTGGACATGTGTCGGCTTGAACTAGGGGAACTTGCACACGTTGCATGGTTTAATCCATGACAGTGTGGGAGAGTGTTACTAAATGGTTGTCTTAGAGGTCTGAGCTGTCTTTAGGTCAATGACCAGGTCCGTCAATGTAGTTGTGAGGGGATCTGCCACCTTTCTCAGGATCATTGATACTCCATGAGATCAGGTCTTGTATGAAGCCCCAGTTCAAAGGTGATGAATAGTCATCTTGAGTTTCTTCCATTTATTTATCAATAATTGTTATCTGATACCAAATGTTGCCTTCCCACCTGTTTGATTATTGTTCTGTTATGCCGGGCTACAGTTTCAGCTTGTCCATGGTGGAGTTTGATTAATTGAATGTGTGAACAGTGGTCTCTTATTCAGGTAATGAGTTCAAATGTGTGCAATCAATATAGATAATGAGGAGAAGATAGCAGGGTTTTTCAAAGAAAAGCTTATAGTTCTTTGAGAGGCAGAGACCACAAGACACAAGAGTGGTCGCAGGGTCCATGATGACAGTGGTTTGGTGATCAAATACTTATTCCCCTCAATGATAACTTATTATAGATTCTCTATTTCATATTTAAGGTGGTTCATAAAATGACATATCCATTCTTTTTAAAACTTAATCAATCAGTGTGTAGCTTGCAATTAGGAATTAGAACCTTAAGGAAGTTTCAGGAGGACTGAAAACGTGACTCTGTGTAAATGTTTGACACTTAACTTTAAGTATGCAAGCACTTAAAATTAGATTAACTTGGTGCCATTTTGAAAAGGTAAAAAAATAAATAAAAGAATCAACACAAAATCAAGGTTTAAATCATTTAAAATTTGCTTTAGACATAATTAAGTTGGAATAATATATTCTTTAATTGATGAATGACTGATTTACTCAGGGCAACAATCACTAATTCAAAATATAGGTTTAGGCTCTAGTAATAGAAGGCTATATAAGGATTTTTATATAGTTAGGGTTAGGGTTTTATTAAATTTAGAGTTTGCCAATATTCTGAGACATTGTGGGAAACATTCCAGAGGAAATGCTGATTGGGAGACGTCCAGTAGAAAACAGGAAGAGAAGAAAGAAGAACACAACGGCCGCAGAGTTTCGGTCTGCAAAGGAAAACAAAAAAGGATATACTGCAAAGTTCGAAAGACGTTCAGCAAGACGGAAGCGGAAATTGGATTTTAATTGGTAAGGCTTTATTCAACAGCTGCATTTGCACAGATTTAAACAAAAAAACACACACTGAAATACCAATCTGCTACAGTCTACCACATTTCAGTGAAAATAAATGATAATTCTTGATTTTGTCTCACATATATATATATATATATATATATATATATATATATATATATATATATATATATTTATAAGGAGACATCTCACGGGGATTTCTTTCAGACCCGAACACATACTGTAGAAAATGCATGACATCCCTCACATATTGCTCAAATAGCTTATAAATCATTCTACAAATCTTTATACAGTTGGCAGTGTAGGCTGACTGCTACATGCAGACATTAGTGAAACATTCCTATAATGCCAGGGAGTGAAAAGATACAATTGTGAATAGAAGTTCACAGTGTGAGACATGAAAGATCCAGAATAGATCCACAGATCGCTAAACTAAACTAAGCTGACACCGTTAAATTAATTAAAGTGAAGCAAACAATCACATGTTGCTAACCACTGAAGAACATTGTAAGTGTGTCGCAAGTAAAAGATCCATGACTGAGGCACATAGAGCGAAAAACAACGTGGTCATTCTTTTGCCGTTTCATATCAGTTGCTTTACCATGTTTTGAATCAAGAAGGGAAATATATTTGAACTTTCACCTAGAGAGAGAGAGAGAGAGAGAGAGAGAGAGAGAGAGAGAGAGAGAGAGAGAGAGGAAAACTGACTAAATCAGAAAAAAAATTGTGGACAGAGATGTTTTATTTCCAGTGTTTGCAATTATATACCTGCTTCCTCTGCATATGCTTGCCATGAAAACACTTAAAAGGAAGTGTTTCCACTGATTTCAACCTCTGCAAACAGCAAGACTATTATAATGTTATAGTAAACTGTAATAAACACGATGCACATCGGATAGCTGAGAACATTAAGACACCGTATAAGACCGTAACTGATAAACAGTCAACAAGGGATGATGTTTTCAAGAGATTACGGCTTTAAAAGCTCCGTCTCTTATTGACATGATTCCACCCTTCGTGTCTGCTGTCGAGATTGGAGTTGGCAGTTTCTAGTCATGGTCTTCACAGAAGCGCGTCACATGCTTCGCTGCAGCCGGTCGCCTGTCTGGCAAGCAGATGCAGTGGGCAAAAAATAGCTGAGTGGCTAAAAGTCTGCAGTACTGCAAAAAAAAAAAAAAGGCCTCAGCTGCAGCAGGTCTCGTTTTTCTTGATTACATTTTTAGTTTGTGCTACTTTTTTTTTTACTGTTCGGTGGTCAGTTTTTTTTATTTTTTTTTAAAACTATTGTTACTTGGGAGCTTTTCAACAAAACTGATAGTTGTTTGTCTTCATAAGAGGCTGCTCCTCTTCTTCGTGGTCACAAGACTGGTCACAGGGGCCATCATGACACTTTGGCTTGTCATACGCATCAGCCTCGGTGACCTTCTGCTGCATATTCTGGTAGATTACCTGAGGAAGGAAGCATTTAATGGTCTGATAGGTGCAACAAATTTTGCTTATTCCATGTTTCATCGTGAATAGAAGTTCACAATGTGAGACATGAAAGATCCAGAATAGATCCACAGATCTGTGCAATGGGGACTTTTCTAGATTGTGATGTCCTCCAGTACATTTTCTTTTTCCTTTTGTGGTTCCCAAACTCTGATACACAAGTACCAGCAGTGGAAGGTTTTACTAGTTTTGGTGGTAATGAGACAAATTAGATGAACCCGAACATGAGCCGTTAAAGTACATTGATTTGTGCCAGATCCTGCCGTGGATGGAGTTTTAAGCGCCCCCAAAAATTAGAGAATTAAACCAAACACGCTTACATATAATCAATGTAAATGCATTAAAGGAGCCTTTAAAGATTTCTTCTACGTCAACTTCTTAGTCAGTAAAAGGTTTCAGATCATCAAACTGATTTTTTGTAATAATATCAAAATAACTAGGGCAATTACAAAGAGACATTTCCGAAAGATACTATTTATTAAAGTAGGAAAAACAAATATTTATGTAAAAACGAAATAAATTTTAATTCAGACACAGTGGGATGTTGAGCATACGTGGTGTGGTTTGGGGCCAAATCAATTTTAATTGGATTTAATTTAATAACTTAACTAATTTGTGGACCAAGGTGTTACTGGGTTATTTATGATTCGCCAGTTTACTAACATCCAGGTTCTTTTTACTTTTCTTTCCTAATAAATCAAATCATTATGGAGCAACATAAATTTTTATTTACACATTTTATCTTTAATATTAAACCCTATTTTGTTGATTAGAATTGTATAAATGTTGACAAAAATGACAAACAGAAGAAATTTGTGAAGGAGAAAACTCTTTTTTTTGGCACTGTACACATGCAAAGATGCATTGAGGCACAAATAATTAGCTTTTTTCTGTTGCTGCTGCTATATTTCAAACACAAAGCAGCCATTTTTGATTTTTAAATCTACGTTTTAAAAGAAAGACACAGCAATCTTTCGGTTATCCAATGTTTCTCTTCATCTTTGTCACGGCAAAACTTTCCAGCACAACTGAATAAGGATGTCCGCAGTTTAACTCCCATTTTATTTGCAGTTTGAAATGACAGTTTTATTGTACTTCAAATTTAAGTGTTTAGTGAGACGGTACTTGAAGTGCAAAAATGTGAACCACTAACTTATTCGATTAGCCTGCATAGCAAAATCTTTTCTTTCTGTTAAAATGAAATTAAAGTAAACACGTTTTGTCTGCAGCATCACAAGCTTTAACAGATTTCATTAAACCAGCCCTGAATCCAAATAACTCACCTGCTCCTGCTCAAGATGCCCCCCTAGTAGTTTCTCTATCATTTGTCCAATTTTGCTAAAGGTTGGACGCTTCGTGGGCTCCAGATTCCAGCACATTTTCATGATGGCATACCTGAAACAGGACAGAAAGAGAGAACTCAGTGTATTTTCGGTAAAACTGTCTACTTAAATTAAGAGGTGACGCAGTTCAATGAGAGAGGTTCGTTCATAAGAACCATTGGCCCTCGAGTCCCATTTTCAGGCCGTGAAATAGCAAGTTACATGGCTTCCTGGCTCTGCGATCATGTGGCTAACAGGCAGAACCAAGGCCTGACTCACAACAGGGCAACAGATGATCAGGCCCTTCCATTTCCACAGCTCAGCGATTCCGGCTTGTGTGACAGCGCTGTTAAATGTGTGTACTCAAATGTTACGGTCCCTGGAACCTTGGGATGAGGAGGAAAAAACCTTCAGTATTTAATTTCTTTGACTTTGTTGTTTGAGCTCCCTCAATTTGAGGTTGAGTGAAGTAAAATCCGAAATAATGGACGTGCTTCATTTGGTTATCGCTTGTGTCAGTCATTTTAGATACTAGATGGGCCTCGGGACACAGGAAAGGAAAGAAAACGCTTCTTTGTTTGGCTGGGATAAACAATTCTGGGATAAACAGTTCTGTGCCTTAGCTCTACTCATCGCAGAATTAATCATAAGTCTAACCCTCAGATATCTTCTTAAAAAGTCTTTGCATGTTACGTCATCAGTGGGATGCAAGCCAGCAAAAAAATACTATGACTACTCCTCATACACAGCTGAACTGAGTGCTGGGGGGGAAATATTATATTGAATTAATAGTAAAACCCCTGCTGATAGTCACCTGATCCCCCACTCAAAACCATCCGTATAATAAAGACGTCCTAGGCTCTTTCATTATCTTTGGAAAGTGTGAAAGAGGGGCTGGGCTAGTTCTTAAAAACAGAAATTTGCAGATGAGGTAAAAAAAAAAGCTTACATTTCAAGTGGAGCAAAGTCAGGCTGGGACATCTGATAGCCACGCTTCACCATCTTGTAGAACTTCGTGTCCACAGCCATGCTGGGATATGGACTCTGGCCTAGAGAAAAGCAAAAAACTTGACATGCTTGCATGTACACCATGACTAAAAAAACGATTATTGAGATTATTTCAACCTAAAGAGAAAATCTCCCAAAGAAGGATGCCGTAGGACCAGACATCACTTTGCACGGTGTAGACACATTCAAAGATGCTTTCTGGGGCCATCCACTTCACAGGCAGACGGGCCTTCGTACACACACACACACAGACACACCCACACACACACATACACACACACACACACACACACAAACACACACACACACAAAAAGATTAAACTGATTTTAAAAATTCAGAATGAATGAAAACAAGTGAAAACAATTATTTAAACAAATCTTCTTGTTTTATAACAGATTTAAATATTTGCTCAATGCCAGAATAATGACAGAGATTCCCCATCACTTTCTTCTATTTAATCAGTTTTCATACTAACAATGTTAGCCTCTGATTAATTTGTTAACAAACCATTACATATAAGATTTATACAATATGTGGAGCCTATTTCATTGTCCACATGAGCTAAAAGGAAACTGAGTGATAAAGAATGTAAATGTCTAAAATCCCTACAAAAGAAAGATTACAGTTCGGAGTGGAGATCTTAAAGCTTTAATCTCAATCCCAAAAAAAGTTTGTGAACTGATCTGAAAAGGCCTGACTCAGTTACATTAATTCTGTCTGGAGGAATGGGACAATTTTCCATCTATTGTAAGAAGCTTGTAAAAAAAAAAAAAAAAAGGAAATGCATGTTAACTTCTGATTATGATTATAATTAGGCACGCTTTATTAATCCCCCATGGGAAATTACAGATTACATAAAGAGAGTAAAAAAAGTATCTGAATTACTCATTGTTATTTTTATTATTTTTGCATTTAGCAGTTCAAAATATTTTGATAATTCTTAATTCATAAGATGGGCCTGATTTAATATCAAACAGTAAGACAGAGAAGGTTAAGAGTAATTTTAAAGGTGTATGTAAATGTAGAGTTTTAACTGTTTAACAGTTACAATAAAAGGTGTAGAAATCAAACAGTTTGGTCTGAAAGGAGTACAATCTTGGAAATTAACATATTAGTATTTTTCTTTCTAATATCCTGTCGAGGTTTGTTTAAGTCCTTTTTTGGACATCAGACAATTTTAAAGTTGTTGTTATAAAGACTAACCGTTTAGTACATCAAACATCAGTGGATCTCAGGCTGACGTATATTTCTATTAGACATCAATGCGGTTAAGACTGACTGTCATTACGAGCTCTACGTTCGGACGTTTGTGGTTTTTTAAAAATGTGATTGTAGATATGCAGTTTTTGTTCACACAGTGCTGAGACCACCAAATGGTATTAATTTCAATCTAATGGTGTTGTGCAGCTCGTTCAATTTGAAAGTGTTAAAATGTAAATATATAAGTATAGATAAGAAATGAGAATGAAAAAAACCTAAATATCCCATTTTGTTGATGTTTGTCCCTTCCTAAATTGTAAGTTGTGTGTCAAAGCACTTAGTTTAACCAAAGTGGTTAGAATACATGAAAAGATTACGATCCAGATTTTCAAAGCAATATCTGGCATTACTTTTATTAGACAACACTTTGACTTAGGATCCTTTTTTCCTTAGCTTCCTTATCCGAGGTTGTGAAGTGTAATGTTTTTTTGAATATAAATCTTTATCTTCTATTTGCTATTTTTCTGTTTTTATTTTATTTATTAGTATATTTACTGTACTCTCTGCCCTTTCATCTGCATTTTTTAATTTGTTATACAGTTGCACAAGTTTTTGAAGACTTTTCTATTCCAACAAACCTTCTTTAAAAGTATGAAACTAGTAAAAATACTTTTGTCTAAAATAGCCTTTAACCCTAACCCATTTTGTTTTGCATTCCAGGCCAGCTGGCAAGGATGAGGTTATTATAGCTTTCCATTGTTTTTGTCATTTGAAGTGTGAAATATGTCCAGTAAAAGCAGGCTGGGTATCTAAGCAATGTATACTGTTATATTTGTATGTGAGATTATCACTCTGTGAGGCTTCAACAATGGTCTATGTTAGCATTGGATAGAAGTCAAAGTTAGTAGTCATCTAGTTAAGTGTTTACATTGCCCTTCACAACATAGTTGGAGTCATTCATGATGTCTCGGGCCAAGCCGAAGTCGCAAATCTTTGCCTCTCTGTGGCTGGTCAGGAGGACGTTCCTGGCTGCAACGTCCCTGTGGATACACTGAAGAAAGAGAGAGTCTTTTGTTCTGAACTATAGCATTATAAAAACCAATCAGTTTAGGGTGTTTCCTTAATATAGAAGCAATTTTATGATAAAGGCATGAAACTATTTCCAGTAATAGTGGATATAAAAATGCAATGAGGGAAATTCCCTTATTTAACACCAAGTGAATGATTTCACAGTAATTCTTTCACAGTAAACCAGTCATTAGCGGAAATGTCTTCTCTGGTATCTGCTGCCACATCAAGGAATGGCAGGCAGTTGATCCGATATACTTTTCTATGCACGTTTTTTTGCAAATATGGATTTTGTAAATGTTTACATTTTTAGCAGCAAGAAAGTCAAGGCCCTGCGCGACTTGGAGGGAGAATCTCAGTAGGTCGTCCATGTCTAGCGGCCAGTCACCATTTTCTTCACAGTCTGATTCTGAATAAAGATCAGAGAAAAAAAAAATTGTAATGAAAAAGTAATTTCTGTCTCTGCTGTGTAGGTCCAATCTTTGAAGCTGCCTGTACCTCGAGATTGTTCTGTATTTGGCAGCTGACTGGGTCTCATCTCCAGATAACTAGTCGAGGCCACGCTGGAGATCCCACTGTCACTGTGGGATGAATTATCACTATAATCTGATTTTTTCTTTTACCATAATTCATCAAGCACTAATAGGTCCCCTGTTTGAAGACAAACCTTCTGATAAACATTTTCTGATTGCAAATGTTTTTATAATCGTTCGAATTCTCGGCGATGTCGGGAATAGTCATGATGAAGTTTATGAAGTTCTCTGCTTTCTGGCGTAGGAAGTTGAGAAGGTCGCCAAGGCTGCAGTACTCAGTGATCACAAGCACTGGTCCTGAAGAGGAAACCCCGTTTAAAAGTGTTTTCATACAATTTACTTTACAACACTTGATTTGCTATGGATTCAACAAAGTTTCATAAGCTTTTTTGTTTGTTTTTGTGCCATCTGACCTCCATAAGTGCAGGCCCCAAGTAGATTGACTATGTTTTGGTGATGCCCCAGGTGGCTGAGGATCTTTAGCTCAGACATTAGAGCCTCCCTCTCATCTGAATGGGCACTGGCTGCGGATAAAACAGTACAGAACTTACATAACACATTTGTTTTATAGGTATTTAACCGTTTTTTGTGATTTACTTGGAGTAAAATACTTCTCTTATAGATAACAGATCTCACCTTTCAACATTTTCACGGCCACACGCAAGACATTGTCCTCCTTTCCCAGACCGTATGCCGTTGCTTCAACTACTTTCCCAAATGCACCCGCACCCAAAATTTTTCCTGTTAAGTAACAAAGCACACAGGGCCAAAATTTCTAGTACATTCTGTTGTGTTGTTTACGGTTATATAAAAAAATTATTTATTATATACTCCCAGATATATCTGTATTTTATCAGTATAGAATACATTGGTGTGGTTCTGATGGTTATTTCATCATTCCACTTCACTGCCACCACATGCCAGCTTAATTTGGAGATCCTTGTTTTGTTACAGATAGTTTTTTTTATCAATATGTTTAATTAAACAGAATAAAATTCAGTGGTAAATATGTGTTCAGATAAAAATCAACATTTAAGGAACCTAGTTTCAGTTTGTCTCTTGGGAACTCCCACTTCTCGTTGTAAGGCAATTGTGTTGGGTCCACGAATGTGTAGTGGTTGCCATCCCTCGCTTCTATGATCTTCCAACGTATTTTGTAGCGGGGTTTCTGCAAATTAAAGACAAAAAACTGTTCATCATTGCGATTAATCTGCAAACGTCTTTGTAGTCATTTATTTAGGATTAAACACAGCCACAATATGGAGCTTTCTGTATATAAATTGAATTTTACCTGCTTGTATTTGTAAAGGAGAATGACCAAAAGCAACAGGAGGATTGACAGAATTCCTGCAGCTCCACTCAAGGTAGTATTGAAAAGCTTGTCTGTCCGACAGAAAACTCTTTACATTAAAACTCAGATTTACTGGGATTGTAATCAGTAAAATGTAGAAGACAAGTGTCATCCTCACCAGACACCTCCATTGCAAGAGTGTCTCGGCTCACACCAACAAGGTTGAAGGCTACGCATTCCACAGTCATCCTCTGGCTTGAGGGTCCAACCGTGAGGACGCTCTCCACTTCCACAGCTCCATACTCTTCCCTCTGGACTTCCACAGTGGGAGTATGGAGAGGGATGGCCAGCTGCAACCCTGAGGTGTTTTCGTTGCACCTAAACCACAGTCAAAGAAAGACAAGATATTAAGCCTATTGTGTAATATTAAGGTGAACTTAAAGGCAACTTATTAGGCATTACAGTCATGTTTTACTCACGTAGGTCGTATACCAAGACACTGATACCAGATGATCCTTGGAGCCGGATACCCAAATGAGGTGCAAGTCAGAGTGGTTACATTCTCCCATCTGACGACTGCATTAGGTATCTCTGGCAATGATCAAACAGAGATAAACACTTACACAGAAGCATTAGAACGAGCCCCACAAGGGTCACTCGAGAGAAAAAATTAAAGGTGCTTTTGAAAGATTCTGCAAGGGTTTTGTGAGATCCTTAGATACATTAAGGATTTATCTGATACATATTCTTTTAAAACCTAAGTTACATTTTTGGCATTTTACAATGATGTATTGTTTGGCCCTTTTGCCTTGAATGAAATGATCATGGGCTTAAATCCAAGAATGTGTTTTTTGTTTGTGCAGTTTGCATGTTCATTTCATGCATGGAAAGAGAGAGGGGTGTCTTCAACAGACCGCTACAGAAGATATTTCTTGCCCACAGCCATCACCATATATAACAACTCCTGAGTTAAATGACTTAAACAATTTACGTTTGGGATAAATAAAGTATTTTTGATTGATACGATTTGATTCTCGCAGGGTGTGCATACTACATGCCATGTATGACTATATGGTTGTTTCTCCAGAGTGTCTATGTGTTTTGCTGTCGTCAACTGGCAAACAAGGTTAATTGGATCTAGAGAAGATCCTGAGTTTCTAACTTAAGATCTCACAAAATGTATGAAGTCACTGAAATCCTGATATACTTTTGCAAGATCCTCACATCTTTTGTGAAATCCACCTAGAATTCCGAGTAACTTTTTTTATCGTCTTATACTAACAGCAAACACAACACATCTATTAACATATATGAATATTTATTGTTAACTTCAGTTTGTATCACTTACGATACATTTGCACTTGAAATGTGATAGATGCATTGGTCAAATCACTCTTTGCATAAAAGGTATAATGTCCCTGCTCCTGTATGTTCATTCTTTTCAGCTGCAGAGTCGCATGGTATCTAATAAAGAGAAAAAACAAGAAAAACAAAATTATATTTTAACAAAAAAAAAATACACTTCTTTTTTGGAATAAGAAGAAGTGACTACTTTTGCGGTTTGCATTAAGACAGTTTCTATGCATCACATTTTAAAAACAGAACATTGTTCTTCCCCTTAGCCGTTTTTTTGATCTGAATGGAGATATGATGACCTTCATGTTCCTGGTCAAATTTACACAAAGTGCACAGCCAGCATTTCAGAACTATTTCCTGTTCTGTCTTTGAGTCTAACAGTTGTACAAAGTTTTCTTTTTATCATAAGGCTTTGAATAAAGCTGTACCTGTTGTTGTATCGGATTAATTTCTGCTCCTGTGTGGATTTGCTGGGGGCTGTCGGAGTCAGCCATCTGTGCTCCGTTATATGAGGATAGGCTTCGATGAGCAAGCTGAGCTCCAGATCTTCTCCCTCGTTCACCACAATAGAAAGACCCTTGAGACTCAGTCTTGGTGAAAGGTGGGGCAGCAATCTGATGTAGGGCTTATCTGTTTGACGTTTAGAAGTTTAGAAAATTCTCAACGGTCAATAAAGGGGGAACACAGAAGATGTGGCTGTTTTGTTTCCTACCCACAACCAGCAGGTATGTAGTCGTGCTGTTCACTCCGGCTTCGTTAGTTCCAATACAGGAAATGTTTCCTGTGTCTGCAAGGTCCACTGCAGAGATTGTCAGGATGCTCTGTATGTCCAAACGATGCTCTCCTTTTGACTCAACCGTCTCCTCTATTGTGGGATTCTAAAAAGAGACATAGATGTCTGTGCCAAATTCCTGATAAATGCTACAAACAGGTCTTAAACTATGCCTCCTACTGACCGATTTAGTTGTGTATATCCATGTGACGTTGTAGTTAAAGTTTGGATTGTGTGTTGTGCATCGAATCTTAAATTCTTCCCCAACTATTCGTACATGTTCATCCATCTCCAAAAAGACATATGGAGGGAAGCGAAGCTCTGGACAGGAAGAAATGGGTTGTATATTCACATTTAGATGGTTTTAGTTAATCAATTTTGCATGGCGAAGTGATCTCACTCTGTATGACGTTGATGGAAAAAACCTTGGAGGTCTTTTCTATTCCGTTGACCTTAGCTGTGCAGACATAGTCAGCGTTGAATCTCGGTTGGAGGCTGTGGATGAGAATGCCACTGTGTTTGTCCACAGTAAAATTCATTCCGGGTGGCACAGTGGTGCTGTTGTCCATGCGGAGACCCAGATCGGTGGCTGAGGGGTCTGTTAGCAGGCAGGGCAGCAGGAGGTTTTCGTCTTCCTTCCTTACCGCTCGCAACAATGTGCTGCTTGTCCAGAACACCCGCAGGGGGTCTGAAATGGTTGTGAAAATGTAGTAACTGGCCTTCATATTCACTGAAACATAATCATGTCAGATGTCTTAATCGGTCCCACACACCTTTCACATACACATGCAATGAGGATACCAGATCCTTGGACTGTGGTCCATCTTTGTAGTTGCACTTGTACGTTCCGGTGAATTCTGCCGTCGGGCGTTCCACCTTGAAGATACGGACATTCCCTCGCGCCTTTGACACATAGCGCTTGTGTTTGGGCAGCCTAGGGTGCCAGCTTACAGGTGCGTTTCCCTCACACCTCAGATCCAGCGGCCTGCCGGCTCTAACCACCACCTCAGGGCCTGTTACCACCTTGGAATTGACTTTGATTATCGGACGCCTCCATTCCACTGTTTCAGCAAAATAAAATATATTTTTTTAAAACTCAATAAACGTTTAATTTCTGTTTTATTCTGTTCTTTCTCTTTTTTAGGTTATTGAGTCAGATTTATTTTGGAAGTTCAAGCTTCTTTCTTTATAATCGCCACTTCTGCTTTACATAGTCTGGCAATCAAAAAAAATCAAAACGGTTTTAGGGACTGTTCCTCGAGTGTCTGTGCCAATGCGTTCACCAGAAAAAGAACACAAGAACACAAGCTGATGTAAGGATTTCAGACATTTAAAAACAGCTATATTCCAAAAGTTGGACACAAGCAACTGTTAAAAGTAGACAGTAAGAAATAAACAATTTCTGTTTTACAGAACAATAATCTGTTGTACTGCCTTATAAGGGACTTTTTTTTTTTACCACAACTGGCAACTATAATGAAGCTAAGGATGTTACAGGAGTTATTCATCTGAGGCTTCTAACTTTTAGTATGGTGACAAAACCTTTCTTTTAGGGTTCTGTTATGAATCTTGAAGGAGAACTGAGATTCCACGTTCAGCATTTTCTGTATTCCCCACAATATTTCTCACAGTAACCGGGATTTACATTTTTTTTCATGCCAATCAGAAAAAGAAAAAAAATTTGCTCTCATGATGTGATCCAAGGGCAACCAAAGCTAATCAATTTAGCTCCCAATCACACCAAAATTACATGATTTCACATGTTCAAATTTGAACACTTTAAATGTTAAAGTATTATCTGGTATGTAATAACCACTTGAACCAGTCAAAGCTGTGTTGAAATGCAGCGGGGAAAAAAACAATATTAAGAATGGCTCCACAAACAACTCATGATGTTCTTGTCAAATGTTCTGCTCATTAGACACAGCATTGTGTGCAGTTTCTACAAACCACAAGTGAATGCAATAAACGGTTCTCAAAGAAAAGCCTGATGTTTAACCTTTTGTGAACTTGTTGTGTAGAAAATGAATATATTCCCTCTGAATATGGGTAACTTGCTTACGAAGTTACACATGAACTCATAATCGTAAAGCACTACTACTTCATTTGCCCAATTTAAATTGTAAAACTGGCACTTTAAGCTGGAGCAGACAATGACAAAAGCTAAAAGCTAAAAAATTATTATCAAAAAGATTTATCTTGTCAGTGTTTGTCCCATCTTACCTGAAACTGCTGAGGCCACAAGCGCCAGCAACAGTGTGAGGTAGGACTGCATCTTGGATAAACTCCAGACCTGCTGATAAAAAAGCATCATTGTCTTCTAAACGGTCCAGTTTGATTTGCGGGATCACAGAAAGGCAGAGAAATGGGAAAATTTTCCAGTAAGTTCTGTTATCCCTAAATTCCTTCTTTTACTTCTCTTTTCCAACCAATCAGCAAAGCATTTTATAACAGGCTAATCAGCAAACATAAATTTGAATGCTAATGCATGGACATTTTCTCACCTCCAGATTTCTTCAATTCAAAGAGGGATGTAGTAACTTATCTGGGTTTCGGATGTTCCCAGCATCCAGATACGGACACAAGAGTCCCTTCCTGCCTCTCTGTCTGTGCTGTTATTCCTCCTCTCTGCTTGTTTACGGTCACACTGCAAACATCAGTGAATGGGTGGAGGGAATTGTGCATGTGTCAAGGAGGAGGCGGTTCAACTTACAGTGGTGTAAAAGTTCTTGCCTTCTTCCTGATTTCTTTTTCTTATTGTTTTGCACGTGTCACATTTAAGTGTTTGAGAACACCAGACCAACTTAAATGTTAGTCATTTGTTTTTAGTCATTCATTCAGTGTGTTTTGAATTAAATTCTTACAGCAGAACCTGAGCTCATTTTTGTTTAAGGTCAAAAAGAGATGATCTGAACAATTTCCTTCTACATGTTTTGGTGAAGGGAAAAAATTTCATGGTTCCATTTATTACACCAAGTCCTTTAAGATCCTGAAGCAACAAAACATTCCCAGACCATCACATTACCACAAGCAAACTTTACTGTTGTTATTATGTACGTTTTCTAAAATTAGGTGTTTTTTTTACACTATATAATCGGACACACATTTTTGAAATGTAACAATACTGACAACTTATCTATTCATACAACCATCATTATTCTTTCACTTTGAATGTTTAATAACATCAGGATGGGCCCTGAATACCTGCTGAAGTTAAATTGTCTGGCCTGGGAATGTATTGAGATACCCCAGAAATAACTGGAGGATTTCATTGGGGAGAGGTATGTATGGGATTATCTCGTGGTTCTCTTGCCCCACATGATATGATCTCAGATAAGTGGAAGACAATGTATGGACAAACAGAAGTTATCTTAGAAAGATCAAAAATCCAATGAACCTTTAAAATTCTAGTAATTCCTCGAACTATGTAACAGCACACAAAAATAAAGGTAAGGACAGCTCTTTCTCTCAAAGAAACAGAAATGCATGAAACACTGAAGCACCTAGCCAGGGGTACTTTTGATTCAAATGAAAAGTACATAAATAATAAAATATATACAGATTTATCAGTAATTTAGCTCCTGAACTAAGTGGTTAAGTCTCATTTAAGTGAAGGTCTCACTTTTATTTTATTCTAACCAAATAAATTAGTTTTGTTCACCTTTTTGTGAGCTGTTTAGAAGTGATACTAATTCAGTTTAAAAGATTCCAGTAAACTGAAAATAGTGTGATATTATTGATTTATTGACACATTTACAGCGTACAAAAAAAAAAACAATCAAAGAAAAAACAAAAAAACATATAAAAATACATTTGTAACAGTTAACAAGAACTTTGGTACCGTATCTTGTGACATAGTGATTGTGTGCTTTAAATTGACAAAAGTGTTGTTTTAATGCTAATGCTAAATACTGAGATATAAAACATTATATAAACAAAGGTGACCTAAAGCAACAGAAAACATTATGTTTACATCAGCACATAATCGTACAGTGGACAGAAATATTTGCATTTAAACACCCGTTTAAATGCAATGCTAACACAAAAAATTTAGGTCATGATAAATAACCTGTGTACGTGTTTTCACCTTTAATGTGACGTGTTCTTCAAATTTCCACCAATAAAAACATAACAAAACATGTCACAATGAAAAAATATAAGAAATAAAGAGCAGCGATAACCTGATTGCAAAGGTGTGCACATCCTCAAGCCTGTTTCACCAGTGTTTGGTCTTCTTTATTTGCCATCATTACACATGTTGAAATTGTAATCCTTCACCACTTTTTGAGATCCTGCAGTTTGATTTAACGGATGCTTTTGTCCAAAGTGGCTTACAACAGAGGGGTATACCAAGAACTGACTTGGAAACAGAGTCTAGTCTCTCTTGAAGAAACCTTACACTAGTACAAAATGCTGCCACAACCATGTTTTTAAAAAAGGTATGATATTCTAATGGCGATGTTCAGTTTTTTTTTTTTTTTTTTGCAAAACACCCTCTAGAATTGTAACCAGATGCTGAGTGTTGGTTTCCTTTCACCACAACATCGTTCTACAGCAAATATATGGGAGGTTTTTGCTAGGTTAGGATGTTCTCTCTTAAGACTAAGTTTGTTTTTTCATCTAAATGACACTTCTTTACAGCAGGATTATTTTGATTGTCTGTCCTCTTTGTGAAAAAAAACCTTTACTTCATTCAAATAAGCAAACGCAATAAGAACCCTAAATGAAGAGGTAAAATTGGTTTAAAGGTAATTAGATTCTCTATAAGTAATAGACGGTATCTATCCATGGAGACTGAATGCTGAAATGTAATCAAAATATGCTTCAGCCTCTCAAGTGTCCTGACATGTATGCAACCAGGTTATTGCTAGCCTTTTCCTTTTTTTTTTGTCCCTTTAACAGAATAGTTAAAGTTTTAAACAAAGAACACGGATAGCTTGTTAAAGATGAAAAAAACTTTTGAAAGAATTGATCAATTGGTAATTTTAAAAGGATTCAATACACTGTACATTAAAGCAACCCATTATGTAACAGCTGTGAATAAAAGGTCTGTAAGCACAAATGCACTCAGGTGTGCCATCTTGTGCTAAGGCAGTGATATGCGGCTTGAGTGCTCCCCCCGCTTTCACAGATATTAGATTAGATTTCTAATCAATCCAATAATCCAAGATTTAGGCTGTAGTGGCTCCATGTTGTAGCTTTCAAACATTCACAAAGTGTAACTTCATATCTTTAATGCAAATATCCTAATTTTCTCTAAATAAAGTGCAAATCTGATAAAAAACTAATTAACTAAAAGACAAAACCTCAGATGCAATTAAAAACTCTGCTATAAAAAGACAATATATGCCACTAAACGGAAAAAAAAACCCATATCACTTTCAAATAGAGTACCGATGCTTCTGCTTTTCTGATACTAGGAAGGAAACGTTACAAACATACCACAATGAATAAGGCTGCTAATAGTACCCAACGTAAGAAACACTGTTAAAAAAGAAAAGCTTGATTTAATAATAAACGGTCAACATCTGATCATGTTTTATACTAGTTTTAATCACGTTTGTGAGACAATGTTCTTTTTTTAGTTCCAATGTTTTTCTTCGTTAGTGTTGCTCCTAATTATTTTTGACTGTGAAAGCTAAAAAGTATATAAGCCGCTTATCAAATATCACATTCCCAGATAAGACTTAAAAAGACAAAAGGTTAGTGTTACCACAATTATAAAGCTCATTCTGATCCTCCTAAGGCCTTAGACGTGTCTGAAGAAACTGGGAACTACAGTAAACACCAACACTACTTTGGTTAAACTGATTGTGAAGGAATGTGACCTTATTCTTATCCTGGCAAGCTCCCAAAAGAGTAAGAAAGATTGTACTATTTTCATTAATTTTAACTTTATATAGAAAACAAACAAACAAACAACAAAACTCTCAAAGGAGGAAGCACTTTTTTAAAGCACAGTGAAACTACATAAATTGCTTCTCAGTCTCAGTTTTTGCTACATTACAGTTTTAGTTGGGTTTCGTCTCAGTCTAAGGGAAGGGGCTCCGTCTTTCCTCGTTGTTCGCACGCAGGGCTACAGGAAACTGTCTTCCACGTCAGGCGTACCCAGGGAGACAAGCAGAGCATCTCTCTCGCTGGTGGCCTCCACCCCGTCTTCTTCTGGAAGAGTTTCAGCCGTGTCCTGAGATGTGGAGTCAGCCTCCTCCTCCAGAGCCAGAGAGCTGAGGGCAGAAAAAATGCATTTAACTTTACAAATGAATATACAGCGTTTAGAAATCTAAATGTTTTCAAATTATTTCATCTTATCTTAACGGAAAATGGTGTTAGATAGAGATTTTGAACTTCTTGTAGCTAACTATGCCTCTTGGAAACTGTAGACTGTTATGTGCCTTAAACAAAAATTGTAGTTAGAAATATGAGTTGTCTTAATAATATCAGACATTTATTCTATATTTTTACTTTCACAGGAATATTCTTTGATTTAAGAATGTTTTCATAAAACTTTTATCTAACATTTTAAATGTGGGCATTTTATGAATATAGTTTCAGATGAAACTGATTAAGGATAAATGAAAAAAACGTAACACTGGACCAAAAGATTGTCTGTGTTGTGAGTGGAACAAAAACCTGAAACACGACCATGGCTTTGAAGGCGGCCTTCATGAGCCATTTTATAAGCAAAAGAGGTTCCAAATAACCATTCAACTAAAAACACGTTCAGACCACCATCTTTGTTTAAATAAATCTCTGTTTAAATTTGACTGTTAAAATACATAATGGGATACGTCAACAGCTATTTTAACAGGGAAATTACCCTTACCCATGTAATTTCATGTGGCTAAAAATGAATTTGTCATGTAAGGTCATTGCTCTGCTCAATGTTTGTATAAGCTATGAAAACACGTCTCGGAATCCACCTATAATACAACTACTGTCTGAGCCCAACATCTGGATGAGTGGGTGTGTGGTGAAAAGAAAGAAAATACACACAACCAGGCCTCTTTGAGTCTCCTGCAAGAGGGTCCATACCTTGCAAGGCTTTCCGATGGCACATCAGTGAAAACTTCATCAAGCTTCAGGTCAGGGAGCGGAATGATATAGTCGTTGCCCGAAGGCATGAGTTCCTGTGCGTCTGCCTCTCGCCCGCTTTCTCCAGGTCTCGGGGCCTGGCTGCGGTGGCCCTGGAACGAGCGGATGACTGATGGGGGGGACCCAAAGGCAGGGTTGTCGATTGGACATGGATAGGAGACCGGAGGTTTGGTGCGAGCAACTGCAGGGTGGTCGCTCTTCAGGAAGTTTTCATTCACTTGGTTGTATCTCTGTTTGAAAACATTAACCACAGTTTGTTACTGAGTATCTGTCAGGTTTGTAGTAATCCAAAAAATCTTTCTAGTGGTAAAACTAATGGTAGATGTTGGCAATACGGATGCAAATTTCTTTATGACATAAAAAAGTAACAATAACAGACAAAAACATACGAAGTTAAAATAGGCTTTAGGAGGCCAGTTACATAAAGAAGTGCATAAAGAAGTGCAAGTTGTAATAACTACACATAATAACTGCACTTACTCATATATTAGGAATTCATTAATGCCCTGTTGAAGTAAAAAGAAAACAAAGAAAAAAACTGCTATTTTTTTTACTTCTCACAAGAGCAATTACCAATAAATCTCACCCATAATTAGTACACATTAACAGCTACCAGGCCATATTTACAGGATAAAGACATTTATGTGATCTCGATTACAAAATCAGATTGAGATTCTAGCTGTTTCCATGTTGTATCATTTGGACTGCATGTCTCCCAAAAAAATATCTACGCACTTTGACAAGATAAGTTGTACTTCTAGAAATGGACTTCAACATCAACAAACTTAAAAAAAACTCACATGCTTTCCTTTATATGTTCAATGTGATTCTATAACTCAAAATAACTCCACAGTCCATCACCTGTTCTTCTTAGTTAAGTTTGTTATTGTGGAAATCACAATTTTACTGTTTTATTTGTAAAACAAAATCTTTTTGTCATATATATAAGTTTGCACACAGAGATTGGCTACCTTTTCAGAAGATTGAATTTGAATTTACTTTAAATGCATCTTTTGCAAATAAACCTTTGCAATGTTATTAGTCTTCTGTCTGGCATGGCAACATGTTTCCTTGTCTACTAGCATTTTCTGCAGTTCTGACTGGTTTTGAAAAGACAAGCAGGTCCTATTTGTACTCTGTGTTATGTCTTATGAATAGTTGCCAAATGTTGTTAAGGTCTGCAATAGAGCTTCACAATATATCAACTTGCAATCATCATAAAGTGAAAGGGACTGCTGTTTTAAAGTAATATTTGACTGTAAATTTTATTTTAAGTACCATGCCAGCTGATTCTGCATGCCAGTAACATACTGGGTCAGCTTGTTGGACTTTCACTGGCCTTGATGCCCACACTGGATATATAATTTCTCATAAGAGTGATGCTAAAGGACATTGCAATGAAAGACAAGAATGAGAAATTTGCTTGAATCATAAATTATATCAGCTTTGCAGAATTCAGCTATACTCTATACTGTTCCCTGACATTGTGCTCTTTTAGACTGAAAAACTAATTTTGATCTTTTACATTTAAACCCTTGCAGGCAGTGAATAGTTTTCAACTCTGTTTGCTAAATTTCCTTAAAAAGTAGAAATTCAAGCAGGTTTTTTTCTTTTTTGTATTTTATGCCGCTAGAAAGTTTGAATGTGATTTGCATTTTTGTATGTATACATAGTAGATGATCAATATCCACTATCTCTCTTCAGTTCTTTGAATAAATGTGCGTTTAACAAGTTGTCATATTATTTTGGGAAATCAAATTATTTAGTGGCATAAAAAACAACTTCAAACATTTAAGTAATGTTTATTTATGTGTTTTAGGTACTTTTATGGTGTACAGATTGCCATGAAAAATGTAGACTTTATTAGGCCCGATTTGTTTTGAATTTTCCCTGATCTATTTAAAGAAAGTACATCCAAAACGTTCCATTGTATTATCCATTAGGCAAAGGTTATGTACCTTTTGGTAGCTGTCCATCAGCATGTTTCCCACTTTGTGAACCAAAAGGGAGAACTCAGGCCTTTTCTCATATTTCTCGTCCCAGCACTTTTTCATGATCTCATAACTGCAACATAAACAGCATTGAAAGGTTTCAGCCAGGAACAGCAAGAGTTTTTGGTGGCAATTGAATTATTGGGAAACTCACACTTCATCAGATGCATGTGCAGGTTTGGCCATCCTGTAGCCTCTCTTCAGAGCACTGTAGAAGATTTCATTCATGGGCAAATCTGGGTACGGTGTTCCTCCTGCAGAGACAATTTAGGATACCCATAAAAACAGATTTAGATAGGTTTAACAAATTAAATATCTGAATCATATTTTTCTCAAGTAAAGTTTGAATTTTTGGAACTGAGGTGTATCACAAAAGTGCAGTGTTAGCTGTATTAAAACATGAAAGCACAGAAGATCTTTCTTTTGGACATACAGAGGCTGGATTGTGAGAATGTTTTTTTACCAAGGAAACTGTCTCGTTTGTTTTCATGGTAGCCTCAAAACTTCATGGGAAGATTGTTTAGAAAAAAAACAAAACCAACAGCAACAAAACCTACATTACCCTAAGCAAGGAAATGCTGATTTTAATGCTTAACTGTGACTAATAACACTTTGACCCAATATGAGTTTTCAAACAGTTATGTACATAGAGTTGGATGCAGGGTCTGATGTTTGCCACAGTTTATTTTAGTGTTGTTTACATAAGGAGAATTATGGATTTTACGAAAAAGTTGATTTGTAAGTCTAGACAAATTGGTTACAGTTCTTTTACTTATTCCTATTCTTTGTTGCACCTTCTGTATGTGCAGATTTATGTAAAGTTCAGACCGACCCAGAGTAAAAATCTCCCAAAGTAGGATGCCGTATGACCAAACGTCGCTCAGGGTGGTGTACAAATTGTGGAAAATACTTTCCGGTGCCATCCACTTCAGGGGCAGGAACGTCTAAATAAAGAAGAAAAGTCCACAGATGTGCTTTTAGCAAATAAAGAGCTTTTTGAAAAAGGGTAAAAAAATGATGTAACTTGTACTTTTCCACTTTTCTCAACTACATCTTCTGTTTGCTGCATGACATTTCACTGCAGAACATTTTTGTTTTTATTAAACATATGAGGTGACATACTTTTTCAGCTAATGGCAGAAAAAAATATGTCAATTTTTCAGATTGTAACTTCTGCTCTGTCCCTTAAGATTCGTTTTTTTTGACATCATTTATATATAGACAAAGATGGGATGATGAATGAAATAAACTGTATGCCCTGATGCATAAATCAGGATAACATGCAATAATTAAAGCTACTACATCGTTTACAAAACAGTTTTCTTGTTCTTTAATGAAAACAACTAATTGTTGGAAAAAAATACATTTCCACAGATGAGAGATTAGAGGGATGCGGGAGTCTGCAGTTTAGGTGTTGATTGAAACAATTACAATCATAATAAGACGTAATAGGATTTGCAGAAACTCATTATTTTTGCTTCTTACGCTGCCTTTGGAGATGTAGTTGGAATCGTGCATGATGTCCCTGGCCAGGCCGAAGTCACAGATCTTCACCAGCTTGCCTTCACAGATTAAAACATTCCTGGCAGCCAGGTCACGGTGGACACACTGAGGTGGAAACAACAAACTGAATAAATCAAAATCTTACCTGTTAATAATCTGAAAGCAAGGCCTGGCTTCAGATTTTGTTTTCACACCTTAATTGAAACACAATGTTCAACATCTTACATTCTTCGAGGCCAGGAAGTCCATTCCTTTGGCAACCTGATAGCTGAAGCCAAGGAGATCGTCGTAGGTGAGGGTTGAAAAGTCGCTGATCACCAGATCCAGTCTGTCTCCATCTTAAAATAGAAAACAGGGAGAAACATTCAGTAGCAAAACAATGGAGGAGATTATAATGGGTGATCTCCAGTGATATGGCTTGATGTGATGCTCATGTGCTTGTTAGATTGTTTAAATCTAAACAAGCTGCATTATCTTATGTATAAAGAGACCTATAATTATGACAAGAAAGCAGAAGTTACTGGATGACTCCCTCTCATATTATTCATAGACATTTGTCATATTTATCAGGATCCTTTATGCTTTTGTGAAACTGGAAAATAGATTCTTCCCTTCTCTCCAGAGTTGCTTTAATTAAATCATTTACGGGTCAGGCTGAAGTCACACCTTCTTCCTGGTAGAGGTTCTGCTGGTAAGGGGATTCATACTGACACGTCTGGATGTCTGCATATTTGATGGTGTCCAGCTGCTCCTGCATAGGCACATAGAGGGACGGCTCGTCTTTGCTCATGTCCATATATCCTCCGTCACTCTCGCTTCCAAAGGAAATATAACTGGAAGGACAAATCGCATGGAACAAGAAAAGTCAGTCAAGTGATCCAACTTAAAATTCCCCTCCTCGCATCATATGCGGCATCTGTAACAATTGCTGTCACGAGATCACTGGGGGTATCATCTATCTATATAGAGCTATAACTTTGCAAAAGCAAAATTATATGGGTGGTAAAGTGATAAAGTAGCGCCTGTGTGCAGCTCTGAATGCATTAGCTTTGCTTCTCTCACCCTTTCCTTTGACTGAGAGGGGTGCTTCCTCTGGAGATGATGCAGCCGCTGTCCTGGTTCTTTTCTGCGTAGTAATGCAGGAAGGTGTGCTTGTTCCTATGTAGGTAGTCCACCAGGTCACCATAGCGACAGTACTCGGTAACCAGGTAGAGAGGGCCTGAGATGCAGAAGCAGAAAAGCAGAATTTTTAGGTTGAAAAAAAAAATGATACATAGTTTCCAACCTTTTCTACAAAAAAAAACAAAGAGAAACATAAAGACCAACAGACACAAAGGACATGTCTTTTTGTCTCACATTTGATTTAATAGGTTGTTTGGATGGCTACAGCCAACAAAAGCTAGAAATGTTGTGATGATATATCACCAATTTAAAATGGCTTTATTGTGTTTTATTGTACAAATGAATCAACATATTTTGCAATTGCAATATTTTTTTGTTAAATATATTTATGACTGAAATTTGATTGAAGCATCCACTGAAGTTAAAATCTGTTGAAAGTATAAATGTGTTGAAATGTTCCACAATTTGTGAACACAGTTTGTAAATAAAAAACTGTAATTAAATCTGAATGTGATCTCATTTGCTAAAGAAATATAAAGTTGTGGGAAATTGTAGAGTGAAAACAAAATTTATTCTGTTTACTTTTGCAAAAAAAAAAAAGGATTAAAGCCACCAGGTACTTTTTTTTTTGGTAAAGCTACAGAAATGAAAAAATGTAGAAATGTATGTAATTTACAAAACACCAATATGGTCTCATATGTAACTTTTAACAAACAACTAGTGCTATTTTATAAGACCGTTTGCATGAAGCTCACCATGTTTGGTGCAGGCTCCGAGCAGGTTAACTATGTTGAGGTGAGGTCCTAGGTGACTCATGATCTTCAGTTCGGACATCAGGGCCTGAGTCTCACTCCTCCTGGCTGTGGCTGGATGAGAACAGAGAGGAAACTTAAAGCTGGAACAGTTTGAGATATGAGAACCTGGAGCAGAGAGAGAGCAGGGGGGAGCTGTGTTTTTGCCAAGCGGCCTCGAAGTCCTGCGAGTTGAAATCTAAATGACCCTGGCAGGAAAACTAAAGCTCAGCAGGTCCACGGATCTCTGTGAGCTCACAGAATCCTGGTGCTGGTGTCATATTATCTGACAGCCACGCGGGGATCTCCTGTTGTATCTCAAACAAACTACGGAAATGGTTCTACACCGTGTTTTTTTTAAACTTTTTGTGTGTCTTACTTTTCAGCATTTTCACTGCCACCTTTGTGCTGGAGTGGGAATGCGTGAGACCGTACGCAGTTGCCTCGACCACCCTGCCAAATGCTCCCGATCCAAGCGTGCGACCTGGAACACAAAGAAGAGCTCAGTGGGAAGCAGAGTGAATGGAGCCCAAAAACAGAAGAAAAAGGCTTTATTATTATATTGATGTGAGTAACTATACATTTAGTTTTTGCTTAGATGGGTTAAAGAACATTTTGTTCACATTAAATGGAGGTCATAACTAAACAGGCATCGGAATTTCTTTACAAACGGAGAAAGGTTTCTGTCGGAGAGAACATCTGGCATGAAAACTATATACAAAATAGCTTCTTAAAAGTGAAAGGACTAAAGCCACTGAGACATGTTTCAGAAGCTTTATTGTGTATTTTGCAGATGACTGTGTGCACACAACCTAAAACACCTACAGAACAAAAAGCCTTGCAGATGCAACTCAGGGCAAAACTATTGGTTTCCTTATGAGCCAAACAAGAAGAATAACAACAATCTGTTCAAAGCAGGATACTGGGTTGGACTTTAGTTGCAACCACACAAAATATACATATTTCCTAAACACCAGTGTTGTTTAGACTACAATGCAGCTTAAAATAACTTTTAGTAAATCTATCAACAACAATCAAATTAGATTATACTGATGTTTTTAATCATCAATGCCTGTTTATAGGTTTATAGTTATCTTTTATGTAAAAATGTTATTGTCTTTACTTAACTTAATCCAATCTTAAATGATATTTTTGTTACCAGTTTTTAATTATTTAAAAAAATAATATATATGTATAATTAGTGACATGTGAAGATGTTTAACCCTTGTTGTATTAACATTTGTGCCCCTCTGGAGTGCTTCGGGTCAAACTGACCCGGGGCATATTTGGGGTCTTAAAAACAACTGTAAAATAAAATTATACTTTATAAACC
Source organism: Orestias chungarensis (assembly GCA_032876305.1). Classification (NCBI taxonomy): domain Eukaryota; kingdom Metazoa; phylum Chordata; class Actinopteri; order Cyprinodontiformes; family Cyprinodontidae; genus Orestias; species Orestias chungarensis. The sequence goes on from JAVLVB010000935.1 coordinate 942,774, forward strand.
ATTAAGATATATTGTCTTTGACCCAATGATAAACTATTTAGATAAAATATATGTTTATTTATTGAAATTTGTCTTTACTAGAACACAATTAATAATGGAAGTGTGACTACTGTTTTTGTCATAATGTTAAAATTCACGTGAAAATCCACTATATTCAACACTTGGGTGTGATAAATCATGCTTATCTTGGAAAAAAAATTAAATGAGACAACATTTATTATTTTGAATACAAACTCTACAAACAGGAACTTCAACTATCAGTCACTTTTATCTTGAAAAAGAGACATCTTCCTCTTCCACATCACTCTGAGTCTGACTGTCTTCAAATATTAGCTCCAAAGCCCTCTAAAAGCTAATTCTTTTGGCCATGTTAGTTCAAGATTGTCCACTAACATGGCCAAAAGAATTTGATTAGGAGGTATTTGTATATTTTGGCTCGACCCACTAATGTGCAGGTGCAAAGCATATAGTGTAAGAAAATGGCTGATCTTTTTGTTATTACTGAATAACATCAAAAAAGGGTTTGAAGTGGACACATGACAGAGGGTAAAGAGTGCAGGAAATTTAGAACAAACAGCCAATCTGTGGTTTGATGACTGTGTGTGTGTGTCTGTGTGTTTGTGCCTGTGAGGGCAAGACATTGTATATAAGTATAAGTACAATTTTTCTTCTTGCGAAAAATTAAAACGATTACATTTTACCCGAATACCGTATAAGGGTTAATAGCTCACTTTGGCTTCAATAAGCATCAAACATAAAAGATGTAACCATCATTGCTGAATAGCTTAACTTTCAATCCTTTTGTGACACCTGCAGCTATAATACTTTATAAAAGTAGATAACCAGCACATATTCAGCCAGATTGGATTGATAGTTTTATATAAAGCAGTTCTGAAGTCTTGCAGCAGATTCTCTAAAGCGGAGGTCTTCAACATAGGGTCTGGGACCCCTTGGGTTTCTGCAGAGGTACTGCATGGGGGTCACGAAAGTTTTTTGTTTTTTTTGCTAAAGTTTTTTTTGATTAGACTTTGTTTTTATATTCCCCCTCTGCAATTTTTTCACTAATTTAAATGTCTTTAAATGTCGATACAATTCAAAGCACTGTAGTAAACAGATAAATGGAGGCAGAAGATGTCTTTCAGTCATCAATGCACACATTCAGTGACACACAGGAGCTCTTTCAAGCTGGACACCGTTTCATTCACAACACCTGCCCCATCAACGAGGAATCAGAAATACTTTAACAATCACAGTGCAAAATTACTTTCGTTACATTAGTCCATATGTAATAGGCATTACTTATATATATATATGCTCTGCTCTAAAGTTTTAACTTTGACTGAATTTTTAAAACAGGGATATTTATTCATCTAAATCATTCAACTATAGTTTTGGGTCCCTCTCGTCCTGGAAGGCGAACCATATTCATGTTTTCATTGACTCTGACCAACTTCCCTTTCCTTACTGTAAATAGGGATTTTCAGTTCTGGTTCATGTCAAATATTTATTTAAAAACAATCTATCCATCCATTTGAAGCCGTGGAGGGAAATAAACTTGTGTGTTCAAAAAAGTAGAAATAAGGTGTTTTTTTATGCAGACTCACCCAGCACCAAGTTTTCTCGGGGCATCTCCCACGCCATGTCGTAGGGCAGATGGATGGGGTCCACATAGATGTACTCATGTCCATCCTGGCTAACAGACTCAATTACCTTCCATCTGATCTCGTAGCGTGGTTTCTGGGAAACAAAAGTAAAAGGGGAAAGTGAATTACACATACTCTTTATAGATTTTTTTATTTAAAAAAAGCATACTTGTCAGAAGTTTGTCCATGCAGCCATATTTGCCCTACCTTTCTCCATACAGCGATTAGAATGATGATAGACAAGATAACAATGACCAACAAGGCCAAAACAGCAGCCAGCACGGCAACCTGGGAGAACCACGCTGAAACAGAAGCAAATAAAAATTGAAATCTTTAAAACAGCAGAGAAAATGTTATTCAAAACAGTCACCATAATTTTGTGTTATATATTGTCTTTACTATACTGTTATTTTAGGAATTATTGCATCTTCCTATGAAAGCCAGTCTTATTGGTTTGCATTTATAGTTTAAATATGAACTCTTTGTGTTATTTGTTAATTTAGATTTTTAAAAGGGTATTTTTAAAAGGTGCAGTTGTGAACATTTGTACTATAAATACAAATCCAGGCATTGATCCTGCAAAAGCAAACAGGTGCCAGAAAGAGACCTACTGCTGGTCACCAGCTTGATGTGCCTCCAGCTGACAATCCCAGGGTGGTTGGAGGCCTCACAGCGAAGTGTGACCTGCTGGGGTTTGTGGAAGATCACCTGGCTCCTCACCAGGCTGATTTTAAGCGCCTCGTTGTTGCTGACATTGGTTTGGATGCTCAGCTCCTCCGGCAGTGGCTTCAGCGGCTGCCATGCGACTGTCCGGTTGCTGCATCTAAACCAAGACATCACGCTAATCACAACAGCTGATTCAACAGAGAGCTAAAGTCAAAGCAGATGCTCTGATTCAAACGAATGTGTAAAGTCAGCTCTCTAGTGTTCGTTTTGCGGCATTACAGTGGCCTTACTTACTTGAGCATGCTGTCGCAGCTGTACCACTGGATGATCGGGGTCGGTGATCCCTCAGCCATGCAGGTCACCACGTCTTTCATCCCTGGGAGATGGTGGTCGCTCAGTTCTTTGATTTGAGCAGGGACTATGCAGGGAGGGATTTCGCACCCATTAAACACGAGGTCAATTTTATTAAGTCACATTTTTTTAATAACACAATTTTACTAAATTCATTTTCACACCTCGGACCTCCAGGTCAAACACAACTTCCTTTGCATCGTCTTCATTGGAAACGATGGCCATGTAGAGGCCCTTCTGCTCCGTCCTCACCCTCACCAGGGTGAGGATGGTCACATACCTGAGGCAAGACAAGCATAAACAAAACATGAAGGATTTAAGTCACATCATCAGTCCTCACTGTCAAACTAATAGCACTGGAATTGCCGGTGTGACTGAATTTTCCATACTTTACTTAATGTCAGTCTCTAAAAAAATATGTATTCCAGCTCCATTACGCTGTCATAAGACAATTTAGGTTTTAGTCAATCTTGTATTTTACCAGCATGTTTCTTCTGAAGCAATAATAATATTTTGGAGGGGCCCTGCTAGATTTCTGACTGCAATCTGATAGAGAATATGTGTTAGGTGCTAATGATTAGGATGAAGGCAAGGAGGCCTTCCATAACTTTGCAAGAGCTATATAATAATTTCTATCCTTTCTGCAACCTATTTAAATATCCCACTTTTACAACCTAGTTAACAAGGATAATCCACATTTATAAAAATTAAAAAAAACTGCACCGTAACTGCATTAAAACATTGGTAAAATCAGTGAACAATAACGAATGTGGTCCAGATTGATTCGACCATTGCTTAGATGATATTTAATTCTATGTGGGCCATTTCTCTAAAAGGGATTAGGAAGTTGTGACAGGTATTTGGTGTTTATGGTTTCTGCGTGTTGACAGATGAGGTTCTTGCCTCTGGGGAGTATTGCATTTCCGTCTGACGAGGCCTCATTGTGTGCTGACTGACAGAAGCTAGGTGTGTGGATTTTTGAAATCTAACCAGATACTGAGCACCTCTTTTTGCAGCTTTGTTCTATGTGTTGTGTTTCTAAGAATGTAGCACAGCTGCAGTCTCAGGAGGTTTTACCTTATTTCGTGCTCCTGTCTGATGATTATAGTTTTGTCTCCCTTGATGGTGGTCCCGTCTTTGGTCCAGCGAATCCGGGGGGGAGGGTAGGCCTCGATGTCCACTCTCAGCTCCACAGTCTGCTCAAGCTTGGCTGAGATGTTTTGCCGCTGAGCAGGACTCACCTCCACAAAACCGCGTTCTGATCGACACAGAGATCATCGGATGAATAATGTACAGTTTGACCATTTATTAAATTATACTTCAGGAATTTAATAAATCAATTAAACCTGTGAAAACATTGTATTTCATCAGTTAATCCTATGATGGTAACACTTTGAGGGTCTATCTCTCTTGGTAAATGGGGATACCCAGGATGTGTCTCCAGTTCACTAAATCCACTTTTTAGAGTAGCCTGAAATAAATTGCAGATTGCAAAAAAAGAAGTTTCTCACTGGGATTTGAACCAAAGACCTACTTTAACCAATCTCACAGTGATGACAACTGCACTACAACGCAGCCTAAACACCAATTTACTGCTCTTAAAAAGAACCAATTTGTAAGTCTTTGTTTTTCCACGTATTGCATGCAAATATTGGTCCTTTATGTATGTGCATGAGTAGTTCTAACTAAGATATTCAAAAAAACATTACATGTATTATTGAAAAACGTACAAATAAAAAGATTAATTACATTTAAAAGTCAGTCAACCCTTCGAATATTATTCATTCTTTTTTACATTTTCCACATTTTGTCATTTTACAAACATAAACACCAATGTATTTTATTGAGATTTTATGCAATGGTGTTTGATTGAATTAAACATTGGCATGTTTTTTTTTATTATTACTATTGCATGTATATAAACCAAAAAGCGTGGCGTGGTTTGGATTTAGTTCCCAGGTTAGTGCTGTGGAGCCCGACTTTCTACTGTAATTAGTGGTACAAGTCTTTTGAGGTACGTACATTATAAACCTGCCGAACTATTGACAAGAATACTCATCTCCCCTTTTGTTTATTAGTTAAATCCTCTAAATTCCTTGAAATGGCTTCTTAAATAGTAACATTCAAGTATATCTACAGATTGTTAGTTGGACTTGGGTCTATAATTCCCTTGCTAACAGCTTTGATTGAATCATTTCTCTGTATGTTTAGTGTCTAATTTCTCCAGTTGTATAAATTCTGCCAATGTCAGACATTTAGCAGCCTTTGGGTTTCTTCAACTACTACACAGTATTCACAGACATCCTTACCCCCTTGAACTTTAACTATCTTACCTATCCTTGTTGAAGAAAAGCATTCCCACAGCATGATGCCACTACCACCATATTTTATCATGACGATGACGTGTTAATGGTAAAATATAGTGTTGCATGTAGGCCAAAAAATATTAATTTTCCATCAGATTCCTAAAAAATTATTTTTTGTCTAGTTAATGCGTAGCAAAATGAGAATTTGAAAAATATCAACAGGGCATGCAAACTTTACCAAGAGATGGAAAACATTAAATTGTACAGTGTTCATTCAAATCTGTTTTGCTATCTGTCAAATTCAATATGTAATGGTTGAATCTCCAAGCTGTGTTTTTATTTCCTTTGTAAGTACTGTTCACGGAAATTTATTTCAGGCCAGAAACACAGATGTATAATGTGTTACAGATCTAAGAAACCTTGTAGGGTCAATCAACAGAATTTAATATAACTGTCTTTCATCACTACAGAGCAATATAACCAATGAAAATAACAAACTTCTGTAAGTGTGGGTCTATTTGCATTGGTTTACTCAAAATACTGGCTTGCAATATCTGTGTTGCCTGCTGATTGCTGCTGTCAGAACATGTGGGTATTTTTCCATTGATGTGTCCAGGTATCTGTCCTGGTCTTTTGTCCCCATTAAACATGGAGGTTTAAGTTATTTAAGACATTAATACACACAGCATGCCTAAATGCAGATGGAGTAAGCATTTATAGACCCGAAACGTCTCCAGTAGGGGTCAAAAGACAAAGTAGAGAAGAAAATGTATAGTATGAGAAACCTTGCTTTTACTGGCAGTCAGCACGCTGTTGTAATTTGGTGACTTTATGCGTTCCAGTTAAACATGTTTCCACCTAAAGTCTAAATATAAAGCTGCTGGGTGGACTGTTTTTTAGGTGTGTCTTTAAGGGAATCCCACAGGGATGTCCCACTTTGTCAAAACGTTTATTTGAGATTCAATCCATAAAAATAAATAAAAATGGTCTTTCCTTCCTTAACTTGGTGTCTCTGCCCTCTACCTCCCAGTGTTGATATTAACAACTACTGTTTTTGTGGTGAGCATGGCACAATAATAATCCGTACAGCAACTGGTTGTTTAAATGTTCTGCGTCTGGTTCTGACCAAGCACGATGATGTTGACACTTGAAGAGGCAGTGGAGCCCTGGACCGTTTCATAGACGTTGCAGATGTACTCTCCGCTGTGGCCCACTGTAGTACGAGGGACGGTCAGGCAGGAGTGCATGCTCTTTTGAGAGAAATACGTCTGTGGGACAAACTCGAAAACCTATGAAAGGGAACAAAAAGCAACAATGGTGTAACACCTCAGTTGATTTAGCCTGACCTCATCTCATTTCTTCTAATTTTATCACATCTTTTCCCTTTTGAGCAATCACATTCTATTCTGAAAAACATCCTGCTCGCAAATGATATTAAATAGTTTGATGCTGCAACTTGCTGCATTGCTGTCATGTTGGACATTGGACTTCAGGCTCGTAGGGGATATTTGACTTTTTAAATTAAATTCCAACCTTAGAAAAGAGTTAATGTTGCTTTTGTAACCGGACACTCAAAACAACAAATTTCCAAATACAGAGTAGCACAGTAATTAATAAGAAAAAAACATGATTCAAATTCTGTTTGTAGGAAAAAACAGTAAAAGAGTACATGTTGGTTAAGACTTACTATTTATACAACTGAGGATCACTTTGCTATGGTAACCAAAACTTGCCAACATAAGCTGATACAAACACAGTATAGAGCTTCCTAACATGGAAGAAAATAATGTATGAAGAAATTATCTTTTGGTCAAATCCCCATACTGCGTGTTGTCAGAGCCGTATCACAGGATAATCCAAACCGAGGTGTGTCGCCACAGCTTGTTTCCATTTGGGCTTGGTAACAAGGCCAGAGAAAAATCCCAAAAGGAAATTAGAACAAAAGCGCTTGTTCTGGTCCACTCCTACTCACCACCGCGCTGGGTACATCCCAAGAAAAACTCAGAAGGTCCGCTCCATGTACCGTGCAGTTTATTGTGAGGGGCTCGCCCTGCTTCAGGACTGTCTTTGAAGTATTGATGTATGGGTCAACGTCCTCGGCCACTGGGATAAAAGCGAAGTGCCCAGGGAATTAATAAAGGGTTAATTCAACAAATTATTTGGTAATAAGTCATTAAAACTATTAAATGTAACACCTTAAAGAAAACTATTTTCTCATCTATTAATGTAGAGCTCCTTCTTAGTTTTTAAGATCGAGACAAAAGAACAAACTGACTTTGAAGGGCTGATCTTTGTGTGTGTTGGGGATTTTTAGCCGCATACATACCTGTGATGCTGACAACGTTGAACTCCTGAGAGTCTTTCAGCTCCCCATTCAGCTCCCCACGACAAAAGTATGTTCTGTCCTCCAGCTGTGCCCTGTACCCCTCACCGGGTACATACTGCCCTTTGATGGGTCTGTTGGTGTCCCTCTCATACAAGGTGACGGTGATGTTCGGGTCAGTGGCGATACACGGGACTATGCTGTCTTCACTGGTCTTTGCCACCATACCGTGGGCGCTCTCTACAAACCACACTTCAGCATCTGCAGAGAGAGGTGACTTGTAGATGAAAGTCAAAGTTAATGGGGGGGGGGGGGGGGTGTATATGAAAACTAAACAAGCCGAACCCTACCTGGGACAAAAATGGCCACTTTATGCATTTCACCAGAGTTGTGATCAACACACTGATATACGCCAGTATGCTTCCAGCTTACACTTTTTAGGGTCAGAGAGACCGACGTTTCACTTTGTAACATTTCATATTTTGGATTGCCATCCTCATGTAGCTCTTGAAAATAGTGTGCTAAATCTTCACTCTTTAACTCCCACGTTGCGGAGCTGGAGCCGGAGCAGGTTAGAGTGAGAGAGGAGCCTTGAGCCAGTACAAACTCTTTTTCTTCAGGGGTGATCTCCAGGCTGTGCACTTCTGAGCAGAAATGCACTAAAGCTGTAGTTGGAACCACAAGACATAAGGTCAGTAAATAAGAACAGAAGGAGGGGTTAAAAAGATAGAAGCAGAAGGTCATAGGTTAAATCAACAAAGCAAGCCAGATCCCGTCCTATGTATGACTGGTGAAGAATGAAAGGGGTTTGGAGCAAATAGGCAGGAGGATTAAAGCGATATGTCAGGGAGAGATGGATAAAAAAACAGTCAGTCTTTTGCATTAAGAAATGTGTCTCTTTATCTCATAGAGTGAGAAGGTAATTTAGAATGCATTGGGTGCACATTAACTTGTCAACCTTTGCATTTAGATTAGTGCATATTCTCTGCTTTCACAGAGGCCTGGAAGTTAAAAACTTAACACTACATTATGGTATGTTGGTGCACTTTACAATGCAGTTTGTTCACCAATTAAATAGATAAGTCCCTCCACACTTCTTGGCACCTCTGGAAAAATTGTTCCAATTGTCTTAACATAAATACATTCTTTAATACAGTAGCATTATCTCACGTTATTGAGTGTGGGAAATGTCCTATGCTAATAAATTGTTTTTTTTCCTACTTTTTGGTACACTGAAAATTTAATTGAAGGTCAATGTAACCAAATAAAATATATAAATTGTGTAAATTGATTAGACTGCATAAGATATATATTTTTTTGTTTTACTGAGCTTTTAATTTGACATGAGAAAAAAAGTGCTACTTGTTCCTCAGTGGAACCAGGTTGGACAAGGATGTATACTTAATATACCAGGATGTGGGGAGTGTAAAGATCTAGAAAACCTGAAAGGCGATCTAAGGAGAAGCACAATATCTAAGGACACTATGCTGAAATGATTGCTATAAACAGCTAAAACCTTCTCAAATTTAAAAAAAAGAATAAACACAGTTCTATCTGAAAAAGGCGCTTGTGATATGAACATCATGGGTACCAGTTGGAGCACTAGTGATTTTGTGAGAAACTCCAATGAAAACATTTCTTTTTAAAGGTAGGATTTTATTCAGACTTTTTCTGTATACGATTATTTTAAGGGAACAATTTATAAATAGTTACACGTCTTATGAAAAGAACCAGTAGATATAATCTACATTTCACATTGTAGTCATCACTTCTTGAAAAATCACTGAAGGATCTTTCCACATTTTTACTGTTTTTGTCTTTGTTTCCAAGTAAAACTGAACACTAACCTGTAAATGTAACTATGAGGTGGAGCACAGGTGCCATTCTCCTCATTGTGGCTGTGACCCCACTTTTCTGCACAAGATGGTGCACAAAGAAAAAAAACATTAATACAATTGAAATGCCAAAATTAAAGCACTAAATTACACAAACAGAGAGAGATTAACTCAGGTGAAGAGACAAAATATTTATGAGAACAATCTGTAAGAAAAAAAAAAGTAGCTGCTTCCTTAAGCTAGTCTGGAGGTATTTGATGCCTCGATGCCCCAGGACAGAGAGACAATGTCCTTCTGCTTTTGTTCCCGGGTTACCAGCAGTGTGCACCCTTTCAAACTGGTCAGTGTGTGCATATCTGCAGCAGGCTTACTCGCAACAACGCCATGTCCAAGTTATTTTGGGGTCATCCTGTGCCCGTAATTGGTTTTTGTCTAAACAAAAGTGAAAATGAGGCCATTCGCATAAGCCTGTGACAGGAGCGAACCAGCTTGTTGATGGCCCAAACTGTTGGTTTGGGCCGTCACGGATGTAAATGCACCATCCCATTTGAACAGAACTCACTTATTACTGTTAAAGACCCTGTAACTTCACACAGTAGAGGACGCCAGAGGATAAGGCGGGTGAGGGTGGGGAGGGGTGGTTTGTTGTTATGTTTCAGATGTGGGGTTAAGGCCGGCTGCATGCACACGTCTGGAAACAGTTAAGGATGGATCACAGGCCTGAACGCTAAAGGGTGGGAATGAGAGGCCGGAAGAGTCAGTCTTGGGAAGAGCGAGGGTGGAGGAGGAAGAGAAGGAGGGAGCCTATGGAAAAAGAAAATTGTGAAATTCTCTGGGCATCCTTCCAACCTATTTATCTTTTTTTCTTTATATTGCAAAATAGTTTACTGCCTCTAATTTAAGAAATACTATTTTAGTCCATTGGACATTGAACACTATTTTCTGATTGCTGAGCTGTTTCTGAAGTTTTCACAATTCAGGTTTCAATTATAAATCAGGTGAAATGTCCTTATTAATTTGATATATGCATATGCACTCAAAGTTATTTAACCAAGATACATGTTGTCTCCCTAAATGATCAGCCTCTGGCACTTCCGTTCCCAAAGCAGAAAGGTCTTGATCAGTTCCAAAAAACACGGCTGGTCCATTTCCTCCCCCGCCTTCTTGTTGTAATAAAACGAGGAGAAGGAAAGGCTAATAGATAATGAATAGAAACTTAAAAACATCTAAA
>JAVLVB010000935.1:953228-1032660 GCA_032876305.1 Orestias chungarensis
AGAACAAACACACACACACACACACACACACACACACACACACACACACACACACACACACACACACACACACACACACACACACACACACACACACACACACACACACACACACACACACACACACACACAAACACAGACCCTGCCACAGACCTTTGTTTTTCTTTGTCACTGATGCCTGTGTACAGTTCATTTTCCCACAGTTTTAATCTAAACCTTTCCCAGGACCACTGATACACACGGGACACTGCTGGTGATGACGGCAGGAGTGGAGGGGTCACTCCGTCCCAGGGGGCCCCCAGCAGCAGCAAGCTCGAGGGTCGGCGCAGTGAGGAAGCCATTCGTCAGCGCTCAAATAAAGCCCCTAACCTCACTGTCAGTGACAAGGGCTTTGAACGACAACAGCCAAGCAATGTCGAAGGCATGCAATATTTGGCACGTTGAAGCCTAAGAGAGTTTTTAGAGTTCACTATCAGTAAAAATTCTTGCAGATGTCTTGACAGACGTTTAACTTTTTGGCATTTTATCACATTTCTAATCTATTTCATTAGGATTAGGATTTTAAGTAATTGAACATTACAAAGTTGCACATGCTTTTGATCCAGAAGGAAAGTAGAATTTTGTTTACAAATGTTTCATCACTTTTTTAGAGCTCGATTTTGGTCTGGTCTTTGACTGAGCCGTTCTGACACATGCGTATGATTTTATCTTAACCAGCAGTTATTACAGTTTGATTATCAAACCAAAATAAGCAGACAGTCTGTTTTATATTGGTTTACATACCAGAAGTTGTGGTAACTGCATTAATAATAATTTTTTTGCCCGCTTGGAGGTACTTATTAAATATTTCATGCAGACACCATATCTACACACATTCTATGTATTCTCCTTAAGTACTCCACAGTGAATACAATCCAATGTATTTAAAGGAACAAAATGCAAAGAACTATAATAACTTTGGATTGATAACAATAGCTAACCTGATCATATGAGAATAACCTATACTTCTCCAATTTGGAATGGAAACATTAGGTTGGATTTGTTTTTACTCATGGATTCAAGTTTGAACTTTAAATAAAAAGGTAGGACAACACAAGTAACCATGTTTCAGAGGCATGATAGTACTTGATTTTAAACCTCCACCCCAGTTTATGTCTTTTGTACCATTTAATAGTCCTTTTACCCAAGATTTGAATGATTATATCTCCAAATACCGAAAAACTCTGACTGAATTCCTTGTTCGTACTAAAGTAATGCATCCCACAGCATGATATACCAAACATGTTATAACATGGGAATGATTAGTTGAGGGTAATGTGTAGTTTTATGTCAGATTTCTGGTCCAAATCTGAGCCTTCCTTCCAAATCTGTCCGCTTTTTTTTTGTATTTCAATGGATAGGAGAAATAATGTGTAGCTACTGTAAGTACAGTACTGTAAGACCAAAGACCATTTGAGGGAAAGAAGAAATCTCACCCTTAAAGATGGAGTAAATTCTAGGATAATGCAACAGAACCAGCAACAGACACATTGTTAAAAGATAGTGGGCCTTTATGATATAAACATCAGCAGCAATCTGCACAGAAGTCAAGCATCATAAAATGACTCAAGTAAATGGGTTAAAAGCTGTTGGATCTCTTGACCTTAAGGATGCTTTCCCGTTGAGCCTCAACAACACAGTCATTTACAGTAAGGAATGTCCATAGTGTCCACAAATAAAGTAAGGTCATGTCAATTCATCTCAAAGTGGCATCTCGTAAAGAATCTGAAAAACATTTTCCCGAGCCATAAGTTTGTTGTTGTCACTTAGGTCTTTGGATTGGGTCACCACATTCCTGCAGTAATCTTGGAGGTCTAAGGACAAACAAACTGTGTTTACTCCAGCGATGGCACAGCAGTCACCAGAAGGGATACACTTCTATCCCTCCCCATGCGTTTTCCCACAAACGCTGGGAAAAAAGCGGTTTTTCATAAACAAGCCCACTATACTCAAAGTGTCACCGGCTAACGATTAAAGATCACTGAAGCCAACATCAGCGGGAGGTAGCGGCCCACGCTCTGCCTCAGGATGCAGCTAAACCTACTCCTGGGATTAGACACATATAGTGAGGCTGCAATGTTTAACTTAAACATCTGGCAGTGATAAAGCAGTCCTCGATAAGGTGGGAACCGCTGTCAAAAACGCATTTGCAGCCAATTGTGTGAATTAGGGCAATACAAGAGGGAATTGCTTGCACTTGGAAGAAAATCCTAATCTATAACAAAAGCAAGAAAAGCAAACTCCTCACAGGCCGCAGCTGGATGGAGCTGACTTCCTGGATTGGGAATTTTTGACCTGTGTGGGTGTGATGCATCACTGACACAGCGACTGTCTGAACCACTAACCAAAGACTTACAGACAAGGATCCCACAATGAGTGGAAGACCAACAGTGATGAAACTCAAAACATCTTTAGATAACAAAACGCACCAGAAGAGATGTCAACCCACAATCAGAGAAAAGGACTAACAAAAAGACTGAAGCAAAACAAAGTCAAATGTACCATCAAATGCAAGAAAAGACCAATGACAGAGCATGACAAACCAACAAAACAACAAAAGGAATACTGCACCCTTCACCAGACTGGAAAAAGAGCAAAGGAGCATGCAGACATATGGAATAATCTTTATGGGAAATAAAAACAAATCAAAGCAGATTGTGGAGCAGCAAAGCAAAGTCTGACATTACAGACACTGATGTTTACCCTGTTTAAGTGTGCAGGAAGCTCAGATCTGCAAAACAAACATTTCTAAATTAATTCTCCATGTATTTCCAGAGAAAACAATCAAAGCTTGCCAAATCTGACAATGTCTCATCAGACTTTTATTATTAATGTTTGGTACATATGTACATGTATATATACATGAGGTACATATCTAGAAAAACTAGTAGTAATAAAACACTTCAAGTAATCATCTGCTTTGTAGAAATTTTGAGAGATAACAAATTCACCTGATAAGTTTATGAGCAGCAGAGCTGCAGGGCTGTGTGGGAAGAAAATGACCCAACCTCTCTTTGCTAAAACAAATCTCCTTTTTTTATCACTCATCCTAAACCGACTATACCCCCTGAGGAAAAACTTCTGGTCCCTCAGCAGCAGAGCCGCAATGCACTGTTCCCACCCAAAGCTGCCGGGTCTGCAAAGTGCAACAGGACTTAAACACCTTTACAATGACAGTGCTGCAATAAATAATGATACAGAGCAAGCCCAAGCACAACCAAACAACGCTGAAAACGACTTGTCAGATTAAGTGATATGATAACGGAAGAAAACCTTTTTGGCAGTTGGTTCAAGATGTAAAAGAAGAAACGGATTTATTCCAAACAGAGTTTATTTGGTTTGTTTCATTTTGTTGAATACTTTTGTTAAAAACATTTGTTTGCATCTAACGACACCAGCACGCCGGCAACGTAGCGTAGGGCATCAAAAAAAGGTCACGCTTTAAAATCATCATAATTACACTTAACAAGTTTAAAAATTAGAGTATGTAATATGTTAATAGACTATATACAAAAGTAAAATTTTTGAAAAGATGAAGCTACTGTTTGTTCCCTCCACAGTCCTCCCTGTGGTACATGGTAATGATTGCTATAAGCAACTACAGAGGAAAGAGAAAGCTTCAGAAATATTTTACTGTTGGCAAAAAAGGTGCCGAAATTGTTCACCGCTAAAGCTATGCTAAGCTGCTTTATAAATAATTTAAACATTTAAAAATAATACATGGTAACACAGTTACATCCATCATACTGCAAAACAGTTTTGCAACGGTTAGTCTGTTAATCTAAAATTATTTTTTTAACTTAAAGTGAAGAGGTTGTGCAGATTTTTTAGCTTTACAGCTTTTCTTTTCTGCAGTTCTCACATTTTTGTTAAGATTTGCACCATTGTTGGTGTATTTGTCAAGACCGTACAAACTGCAGAACCTGGTGGATAGCATGCAAAGTGAGTCACTTTCTCAGAATGAGTAGTTCATTACTCTAAAGCAAAAATTCAAGTCACTGAAAGTCTGAGATGTTAGAGATGATCAAATGGTTTCAACAGGTTTTTTTATTGTGACTTTTCACTCGGCAAGGGTTTTTAACAACCATTTCTGCAGTTACAGTAAATGACATAAAAGACTGAATAGGATGTTTCACATTTTTATTGTAGCTATATTGATATCTAATTTGTTAACAGCATTGTGCTAAAACAAGGTACAAAACTGTAAAAAATATTAGCGAATGCTGAGGTTTACCTGAAAGAAAATTTTTTCCATTATGGAGACACTTTCTTGAGAGTTCAAAAAATTATTTTAACATTTTGGTTCCCGATGACCCAAGAAATTACATGGATTGAATGACTGTTCGGCATTCATGAGATATGGGCAAACTACGGTATATTGGTATGAAACAGCGAAGAGTTGTATGAAAGAAATTGAGAAATGAGAAATATCGCTTATGATGCTTGGAGGTGAATCTGAAAATGATGATGATTGTTATTAAATCAGAGAAATACACCGAAGCAGTTTAGAAAAAAAAAAAAAAACTCTGATAAGCTCCAACTAAGTAATCTTCACAAAACAAAACTTCTTATGAATAAGCAAGTTAAGTTGCTCATAAAGTCAGAGCTTTATGTTATTTGGACACGTAAAAACAGCACAAAAATAGGTCTTGCAAAATTGACAGCACACAAACAAATATTGAGCTAACTAAGGAGAGTCTCAAAAATCACACAAATACAGTTCAAAGATCACAAATGGATATATGTATGTGTGCATCCAACACTTAAATGACGTTCTATGCATGTGTAAATGACCTGTGTGCATTTCTGAATATTGACATTTTATCTTAACCTTTATCAAGACATTCAACCTTGCAATGCCAGCATGATGTTGAAGACAGAAAGGAATATAAAACAAATCCTCATAGGAGTGAAGACACTGGTAGAGACCAGCGCAAATATTGTATATTCTGTTTATTGCAATACTAGTGTTTACAAGTTCAACTGAATTTAAGTGTGAAAGTGTTGGCAGGACAGAATGGTAAATTTACATTACATGATGCGATGGTTGTTTTTTTTAAACGATGATTGTTGGAAAACTGCGGATTTAATGTGATTTATTTTTCTTGGGTTGTTTCTTGGTATCCTTCTAGCTCTTCTTTTGTAAAATTTCAATTTTGTGTTTGGCTAGTCTTGACTTGACTTGCTCAATTGTTTTGCATTCTGCACCTACTGTTGATGTTCACACCACATCACACACCCAAGTTTAATTTGTTATTTAAAGTAGTCTTTATTTTCCTAGAGTTTCTTTGTTTGTTGCCAGTTTGTCATTGTTAGTCACTCTATGAGCATCCTTGAAGTCCAGTAAAGTCATTGTCAAAGGGAGAACTGATTTCAGGAAATGAGTTGTTAACAAATGACACAAGCAGTTGGCAATATCTCAATATACCAGGGACAGGCAAAAGGACGTGGCAGTTTTGTACAATGAAAATTTTAAAATCAAGGAAAACTTTATAAAAGGATTTTGCACAAACAACGCTCTTCTAAAAATTGGCCTTATACATGTGTGTCTTACAAAAAATTTGTGAAAAAAAAAAGAATAAAAAAAAAACAAGGAACACTGGAGACTGAAAATCTGGAGAAAAGTTATATAGTAACAAACTATAATTTTGCACATTAAATGGGACACGGTTAAATCACATAAATAGAAAGATCATTGCATAACTACTAATCTCTCATGAAATAGCTGTCTACCCAAAATGACAGGCTATGCTGTTGGAGCATTAATTAGATCACCACCCAAGAGGCCCATGATGATTTGATGAAAAGAAAACTATTAGATGTTCATTCATTATACATGACAATCATGAAATAATACCTGCAAGAGGCTGAAGACTTGGAAGTGGAGTTCACCTTCCTTTAGGATGCCACCCCTAAACAGTAACTAGTGTTGTGATGGGAGGGTTCAGATCTATCTATATCCATGGCCCATGAAAAGTCTCAGACCTAAACATAATCATGCTTCATTAGGGGAAAAACAGACAACAAGTTTCCCTCCACTTAACTGGCTCTACTTTGGGTTGGTCTATCAAATAAAACTTCCAGTAAAGTAGTTTGTGGTTACAAGGGGAAAAAAGTGAAGCTCGACCAGTTTTTAATAGACTCTGAATGTATTATTGATATAGTGCTCATTCTGATGAAAAGGGAAAAGGACAATTATAATACTCTTGTTTCTTTAAGCTCTATTTCTAGTCTCCAGTGTCGCCGCTTTGAGATATTAGTCTGTGACAACACTCACATTCAACTGTAAGGTGATAACAAGGTTTTCCTATACTCTGATGCTGGGCAGGTGGTGTTTTTGGTAAAAACAATTCTTGGCTGTACTCAAAAACGTGCAAACATAGTAATGATGCATGAGAACCCTAAACAAAATGAAAAGTAGAACAACACACTACTGGCTTAATGCGTAGTCCAGGCCAAAAGAAATTGAGACAGGTGTTAACTCTCCTTTGGTGCACTCCAAGCCAAAATAACACAATGTTACTGTTCTTTCACATAGTAAAGAATATGGCAGCTTTTCCATTATTTTAGATTATAAATACACATAGTACTCCAAAGACTGCCCTTTTGGAACATTTTCTGCCAAGTTTCAAATATTTCTGGTGCAGAGTAAAGTCATAAAGGGGTCTTCATTTGTTTTGACAGCATCAGTCTGACGGAAATAGCTGGTGGAGATTTATGACTGAGTTGCACCGACCCCGATTTAGATAGGAGGTACACAGCTGGACATTGAACTTTAAAAGGATATGTTCCCGGCAAAACTTGCTTGTATGTTGTAACTTAAGAGGTTGACTCTGAGCTAAAGCCATGTCAGCTTTGTATTATCAGCACTTAAATAAATGATGTGCTGTTGTTGAATTTCCATAATGATATTTTCTTTTTTGGTTTAGTGTTTGGGTACAGAGCATGTGAGGTCCAATTTCACAAACCAAAGTGAGTCTGTAGTCATGGTTAAGCAGCATATGTTTAGGAAACTGCTGATTTTGGTTTGCGCCCCTTTCAAACTGAGTTGTAAATACTGTTTGTAGTGGTAGTCGGGGGATGTAAGGGCTTTCTGCTGCAGAGTGGCAGCTTCAGATGTGGCAGCTCTTAGATATCAGCTTAATGATCTAGATTTGAGTCATTCGGGAACTTAAATGAATGAAAAAGAGATCACAAATAATTGAAAATGCGCAACACTGACGTGTATTTATTAAAATGCCCAGTCGCTACTTGCGGGAAGTTAATGTTAATTAGTTATTTTAAATGATGTACTTGTAGGAAAGGCATTACACAGCAGCCTGCACTATTTATTTTCATAAAAAGTCCAGGTTCTTCTCACTGTTGTGCCTTTCTATTGATTCTTACTGGAAAATTGTCAACATAAAACCGCAAAAACACATAAAAAATAAAGTCCCCTAATCAATCTTGCAGTCCCCCTGTACACACCCACACCCTCCAAAGAAACAGAAACAGCTGAATACAATTAAGAGCGACTGGCTTGAAGTTCCACTTAGACACTTAAATACCCCAAAAGAGGAAACCGGTTTACTAGGCAAAAGTAAATCAGAAACCTATGTCATAGCTCATGCAGTTTAGGTAATTGTGGGAAAATATCTAAGGTTTGTGATTTTGCTTTGTTCTTTAAAAATAGAAAATAGTAAAAATGAATTGAAGTAAAAACAACTCAGCAAAAGCCGGTTTCTTTTTTTTTATGCTGTTCAGAAAATGCTTATCTTATAAAAGCAGTGGGCTGTTTTTCCTTGTCCTCCTTTCCCATTGCTCAGTATCACCAACTCTAACATGTTTTTGTTGGCGGGAAAATAGCCAGAGACACTTCAGAGAGAGAACAGAATCTGATGGACA
The DNA here is from genome assembly GCA_032876305.1 of Orestias chungarensis. Taxonomy (NCBI): domain Eukaryota; kingdom Metazoa; phylum Chordata; class Actinopteri; order Cyprinodontiformes; family Cyprinodontidae; genus Orestias; species Orestias chungarensis. The sequence continues at coordinate 961,152 of JAVLVB010000935.1, forward strand.
AAAATCCTTCCTGTTGAGGATTGGCTTTGTTCTTTATGCACGGAATGTAGAAAGAGCCTCAATGTTTTCATGAAGTCACATTTAGGCAAGGTTGGAAAAATAAAGTTAAATACACTACGAGAAATGATGTCTACGTTTTAGTATAGTATAACTTCGACTTTCATGAATGGGTTTTAATTTTGATGCAGACTGAAGTGCACGCATACATGCCAATTCTAGTGTAGACTCTAGTTATTACCATCCCCTGCAGCATAGATGTTAAATCTAAACTAATCTGAATCTTCATAATAAAAGGCACAGTGGCCATGCTAATTGCAACATGCACTGCAAGAGAACATTTCATGTTTTTACCATTAATGATGATGTCGTAGATTTATTTATTATAAGATTAGAATGTCATAGCAAGAGAAAGTGGGGAATAAGATTCTATTAAACAAACGCTTCCTATATGAATTGTCCTGCAGGAGAGGCTGAACTTCCTAACCAAAGATGAAATGCAGCTGCCTGTCAGCTCTTCACAAGTGGGTGGGAGGGTTGTAGAGAAAGAACAAGGAAAGCCAGAAGAACAGGAGGCCATGTAACATTGCAGAAATGTCAAGCGCTCTTCATTTCACATATGTGTTTAAAGTTTAACATTTAAGAAGCGCACAGGATACGACAATCAATTGCTCAGCGGAAAATTATGAATGGTGAATCATGACTCATGCAAAACCGGACCAAAAGGTTATAAGTAAGTCTCCAGCTCAAGTATATCACCCAGATATGAGCAGAATGACAAGAGTTCTTTATTCCGACTGTTCGGCAGCTGGATGTTTGGCTATCGGAGCGACGGATAAATCACCACGGGACAGAATGAGCTCAGTGTGTCTATGGGGAGCTCAAAACTTTACATGTCGACACTGCGAAACACATGTGAGCACAAAGAGAGTGCTGGCATGTTTTCTGCGTGGTCATAATGCGAAGCACATTTTTCCTTTGCGGATGGCATGCAGAGAGCCAGGAGAGCCAGGAAACAGCTGATGACTAAGGATTAGATCCAGCCCCGGGTGGGGGGAATGGAGATGGCTGGACTGTGCTGCATCAGGGCTGCCAGAGGAGCCTGAGTGCATACCATTGACTTGACACACGTGAAGGAAAATCCCCCTATATTCCATGAGGGAAAAAAAATTTGTTATAAGATTTTTTAAAACATCTGAAAAGACATGTAAGAGGAATATGTTGTTCTAACATGCATTCAATCATTAGATTGTTAACCTGTGCTATTAGGATGTAAATTTACTTTTACAAAAGTTTCTCTTTTCAACAGTTTTAGAGAGCCCCTGGACCGAAATGTCCCCATTATATAGAAAAACACCTACGCATGGAAAAGAGTCCAAAGCCCACTGAAAACAGATGCTTCATCAGGTGCACTTAGCTCAAAAGGGAGAATTAAATGTTTCCAGAAGATGGCTGTGAAGTTAATCAAACCAAAAGGTTCAGGTGCAAAACATGTGGCCCTCAGCTGCAAAAGACATGGAGGAAACATATGTCTTGGCCATTAAATGGCTAACATCATCACAATGTCCCACTGAACCATGAATCTGATTCTAATATCAAGCGCAGAACTGATATTAGTTTAGACTTACGTATGCCTGACATCTGTGTTTTACCCACATTAGAGCGATTTTGGAAATGCAATTTAACTGATTCCCCTCACACGATCACCTAAGATATGTAAGAGCATAAAATCATGCAGAAAAGCCAGGATTTACAGTCTTAAACTTAAAAACACTTGATACGATCTAAATGTAATTGTGGAGATATCAATTCTTGTAGGAAGTTTTTATTCAAGAATAAAAAATGGAGATGATAGTGATTAAAATGATCCTGTATTTACATTTGTAGTGTAGTGACAGTCCTTGTATGAACCTTGGTGCACTTGACTCTAGCCTCAACTGAGTTGCAAAGAATGTGACTTTTTTTTCCAGCTGGTGTTTGTGTGACCTTTAAGTGTCTATCACAATTTCCAACAGAACTGCTCAGTTTAATAAAGCAGCAGCTTTGAATCCCTCATTGAATTAAACTTCTAACACCCTGATAATGCTGTGCAGAAAGGAGGTTCTTAACTCAACAAACATTGGTTAGTAAAAAAAAAAGATGTTAAAAAGAAGGCAAAAAAAGGATCAAGAAGTCCAAATTGTACCTTTGACATTGATGAGCAAATCTGGGATTGCTTACATGTGTTTTCAGTCATTAAAGCTCAAAGAGTAGTCATTCCAGGCAGTAAAAGTCTTCTCCTGCGATAAAAGCCAAAAGATGGTTCAACAGATTGCTTTTTGACCCCGTTGTTGGTTCACTGAAGATCTTAAAGCGAACTTGAAGCTGTAATTAATTAAAGCTGGATTGTGTTATCACTGCAAAAGTATTCGCAGTTAAAACGTTTGCTGGAGACAGTGACGGATGCCGGGTCCGATATCGGTGCACAGCCAAGAGGTATGCAGAAAGGATTGATTCTCTCAAGAGCGTTCAGTGGGGGAGATTGTTGGTTCACAGCGGGTGACTGAAAAGGTTTGTATAAACTGGCTTTTTAGCAGCGAAACACAAAGTGGAGGGCATTCAAACAGGTTGTAAAACGTCGTGTTCAGCGGAGGGGTTTTACAGCGAGAAGACAAACTCTGTCAATGAGCAAAGAGATGGGTATGTGCAGAGATGCGAGCCCATCAACATGTTGATGTTTTAACAGGTTGCTTATATTTTAATGCTTGTGTGTACACACCGAGGTATGCGGGTAACAGACACCCCCTATCAGAGACATAATGACATTAGATATCACGCAACAAAACGAGCAAGAAACTGTGGTTTTTCTGTTCCCTCCATGTCAAACATCTGTGAAATCACATCTCCAACTTTGAGCTTCCTTTGCAGTCTGGGTGAATTTGAACAACTTTGTTCTGCCAACATCTGCCAAATAGACGTAACCAACGGATAAGAAACACATCTTACCTTAAAGAGCTCTCCTGCAGACACGGATGAGTCTTCCCCTCAATTCCCCCTTCACTTACAAAAAAAGGAAAGAAAAAACACTGCCGGTCAGCAAAAGGGGAAAAGTTTTCCAGCTGCAGTCCCTCAAGGGTCCACAGCCTCAAATGTCCAGCTTTCTCAGATGTTCTGAGGTTAAGCTCTGCTGTCCCAGGAGTCCGTTGGGAGGAGGTACCACTTTGAGAAGGACTGTTTGTTTAGTCAAACCACAGCAACATGGGGGTCTCTCTCTCGCTCTCTCTCTCTCTCTCTCTCTCTCTCTCTCTCTCTCTCTCTCTCTCTCACTAAGCAGCCTAACACTTTGAAAGAGTGGTGTAAGTATAAAAAAAAAAGTGGTGACATGCAATACACACACTCCCTCCCTTTCAGGCTCACAGAGAGCAAAGCAGAGCAGCCAGTGGTCCGGCCCTCAGCGAGCAGAGAAAGAAAGAGAGGTGGGAGGAGAGGAGAGAAAAGCAACAGAGGCAAGTTTCATGAAAATGAGAGAAGCGGCAGACAACACTTCAAAAACGTAGATCAGGTTCTCCTTGTTGTTCTTAGGTAGTAGCTCGGAGGTCCCCTGAGCCGGAGCGATTTGTTTATGAATGGAGAGGCGAGCCTGCTGGAGGTGAACTGAGACAGTCTCTACTGGCAACGGGCTATCTGGACTGCGTCTATCCCTACCAAAACACAACAAACACAATGAAAGGGAAAGAGAATGAAAGAGTGAGAGGGTTGGGGCATAGAAGAAGTTGGGGGGGAAAAAAAGGTTGTTGGCAGAGCTGTTGGTGCCTTGCTATAGAAATAAACAGTCGTCTCAGTTTCTCAGGAAAAGAGGAGTGTTTATGCAAGTAAACAGCCGATATGAGGTTTAAAAGTCAGTATACACGATATGGTGTCATCATCTTTCTTTATTTTTATTATTATTTATATTAAAATCCCTTAAACAATCTCAGCACCTTTCTCTCCTTTCACCCTTGTTTGTCTTTTCTCGTTACCCTTTCATCCTCTGTCTCTTGCGAAGACATGCATTCCTCACAACAGGTTCGAAATATTGGCTCCCCTCCTAATTTCATCCTTTCCCAGGACAGGAGGGGTCTGGATCCCCCTGTTGATGAAGGCTTTCTTTCCCCTAACAAGCAGCTAGAGTGAGGGGAGGAGGCGACCGGGCTAGATTGGACAGTAACATGTTGTCCTTTAATTGTGGGGGTATATCTAAAAGGCCCTGTTAGACGTGATTAGAGAGCAGCAGTTATTTCATAGAAGGGGAGAAACACCACATCAGGCAGATCAGTGTGTAATTCTGCATATGTGATTAACACATCCTGTTAAAACAGCTGGCATTGAGCTAAAACGAAATCCTGGATTATGCCTCATATGTTACATAAGACTTAAGTTACCTCAACCGATGTATCTGTGAGCCACAGCATGAAAAACAGGGTTACTATGGATGGAGGGTTTGGAAATAAGTCTTTTTTTTGTTTGTTTGGTTTACGAAGAACACTGAAGTGTAGAAAAATCGCTATATTTTAAGACTTCATTTTTTTTCTCATCAATCCAAATATTCATCCATTGCTCCATCCATGTTTTGTCAAAATGTTTAAAAAAAGACACCAACTTAGATTTAACTGTAATTTTTGTACATTAAAAGACTGGAAATAGGAGAATGTCAGTTTTTTCCCCAATTTCATTATCATATATAATTTTAGCCTCTATTACCATGGAGTACAGTAGGAAAGACAAATTGTTCATCTATATCTCTATATTTGGCTGCTCTGCTGAGTGCAGAGTACTTTGTTTCTGATAAATCTTTAGTTTATATATGTCTAAAAGGCAATGAGGAGGGTGGAGGCATGAAGGAGAAAGAAGCAGCGAGTCCCGAAACGAACACTATTGACTGATGAAGATAGATGATGATGGATGAACAGTTTTCATTTGAAGTCACTTCCTGCAGACTAAGATTCCAAATATTAAATCAAATAATCACAGTAAATTTAAAACCATAAAATGAGATTAAAAAACTGTACACAGTCTGAAAAAAAGTCACACAATAATTTCTTCATTTCTTTGACAAAATGTAGGCTACCATAATAATCTTAGTGGCAACAGAATCAGAGAAGATTAATGAAGACTCATTATCCAGGCAACCAACAGTTTCATAGTTTTTTTTTTAGTTTTTTTTTTTACTCTTGTGTTTAATAGTAAATATAAAGGCTTGTTTTTTGTTCTTGTACAATATTCCTTTTTTAATCTTTTTTAATTTTGCCTAAGACATCCTTGTAAAAGACATGACTGATGTCAGTGCATTTATTTCCAGAAATAAAGACTTTGGTTTCTGGAAATTGATCATTTTAAAGCCATTCCAGAGATATTGGAAGAGGGACTATACAATATTTTCCAACTCTAAGGTAAAGTTAGAAGCATGGCAGTTAAGAAACGCTTGATTGTAAGCTTTAAATGCCGGATTAAAGCCAGTTATGTGCAAAAGATTTACCACTAACCAAAATGTTCCAGTTTAAATAATTTGTTATCTTTGTAAACATCTGTGCTCAAGAAATACGTGTTGTTTAAGAGTTTTCCTCTAATTTTAACATTCAGCATTTTGTTCAGTTAATAACTCCCTTTTTGCAGTCACAGCCACATTCAAATCCACAGATTGTTTTATTTCCATGATACTTAGAACATCAATGGAGCATTAATGATTTTATTTTCTGCAGTGTTTGGTGCAGTTCTTTCCAAATATTTGGGATTGTTCTTGTTGCTTTCATTGCTTTTGGATTTTACAGTGATGGAACCCACTTTTTACTATGAGAAGCCTCCTCTAAGTACTGCTGTTGAGTAAGTTTTTTGTTTTGAATATTTTTTTGGCAACAGTGGTATTTATTGAACAGCAGTTGAACAGATTGGCTTGGGCCTTTTAACTCCAGCTCCACCAACTAAGCTACTCAGCATAATATCTAAGGATTTTACATTTGTAATTGTATACCAATAAACTATAATAAGAATGTGAGATTTTATTTACATTTTAACTCTGCAGACATTTGAACAGATGAGAAACAGTATCTTGTAAAATCTCAAATGTCAAACTGGGTCATAAGCTAAGTGAAATAAAAAGTGAAAAAAAAAGTTTACAATGTTTATATGTAAAACTAATCTGTAGCTTTTAAATAGTGAAGATACAGTATGAATCTCAGCCTAAAGTCATTATTGTAAGTATTTCCTCTCTCTCTCCATTTTGATGTTGTCAGCATTTTCTCTCACAGTTTTCATTATTCCAGCCATATGGCTAACAGAAATACACGTATGGTCAGACTCCACTCTTCAGTTTATGACCAATATTATGTGCTACATAAAATTGGGATATGAAAGTAAATGGATATTTGATTTTCAAATATGTTTACCAGTCAACTATGAAAAACACTTACATGGTAAATGAAGTCTACCTCTGTGTAGTTTAGCCATAGAGCAAATCGTGTTGTTCTGTGCTGTCTGAAAGGTTTTTTTTTACAACATTGACAGACAAACAAGCATCAGAAACATTAAAGAAAGCCAGCCAAACCAGATCTCCAAGAAGTTGTGGAGATGTTTCTAGAAGATTGTGGTAAAGTGGCACTTGGGATCTCTGACAAAGCTACCGAGGTTCATGCGGGAGGAATCGATTTAACAGAGCATCTACTGTTTGGGGATTCCAGAAATCTGTCCTTGATAGAGGTTTAAGGAAAGGAAAACCATATGAAACCCTGTATGCAATTTGCCAAAAAGCGTATAGGGGGCACAGAAAACATGTGGAAGAAAGTGCTCTGGTCATTGGAGGTGGAACCTTCGTGTGGTGGAAAACACAGCACGGTACCTTCATTCCATTGAGGTGGCAGTACTACATTAAAGGTATCTTTTTTTTTCTTCTTTCCAGCAGGTACAGGGATGCTGATACGAACCTGCAAGACACCAGCTAGAGTAGGGGTACTGAAATAGAAATGATGAGGGGCAACCTTTTTTTTTCAGTGACTCAAGGGGCCATTTATTGGGACCACGTTTGATAAAGTATCATAACAATATAACATATGTAAAATATTTATAACATATTTTATAACATAACATTTCCTTTTTATTAAAAACAAAAATTTTACCTAAAATAAAACTATAATTTTAATTTGGGCATATATTAAAATAAATAACTAAATAAAACCAAACATAACCCTGTTCAAAATCCCCCCCCCCCCCCAAAAAAAAAAAGAAATAGCCTTCAGGCAGCCCATTTCTTGTGCTTTGTTTAACAAACTGCATCTTAAGAACTATTTCACATTTCTCACATGTCCCCTTTAATGGGAGAAATGGCCTCTTGTTTCTTTGGCCAATGTTTCAAACCTGGGCTTATATGGTGTGATTGCCAGGGAGACACACTGATGCATGTGCTCGTCTGTTTGGAACTGGCGGTTTTCGCAGTCCAGTTTTCTTTTTGGAGCAGATTTCGAGCATGCCATTACTGCTCTGGTCGGTAAACGTGTGGCTGCTGCTGAGAGTGACTGTCTCGAGTTTGGGAGGGCTGCTGTTTATTGTTGCCATGGAGGCAACCAGGTTTGCATGCACAGAGCTATATGAAGGAGCAATAATTGTGAGCTATATGAAGGAACAATAATTGTGAACGTGTGCGTATGAATCTCAGGTGCGCGCGCTCATAGGTGCTCGGACACACGCTCAACTCTGACAAACTGCTCGCCCACTCAGCTCACTCTGCTCGCGCTCGGCTCTGTGTCTGCAACTCTGCTGAAATGTTAGTGAGTCTGAGAGTATGAATCAACTTTGTGTATTTGGAAGGGATTATTTAATTGGATGAAAAAGGCCAGTGTTTGATTAGCTGAGAGCACAGCTCATTTATAGATAATGTAGAGTTGCGAGCACAGACACAGAGCCGAGCGTGAGCAGAGTGAGCTGAGCGAGTAAGCAGTTTGTCAGAGTTGAGCACCTATGAGCGCGCACACGCTCACAATTATTGCTCCTTCAGATAGCTCCGTGCCCGCAAACTTGGTGGCACAAAAATCACGCCATACAGCCTCATATTGAGATTGCGGTGCGCAATTTCAAAATAAGAGCGCGCTTGAAATTTTATTTTGTTATTATTATTTTTTATAATTAAAAAAAACTTTTCAAAACAGCTCGTGGGCCATTAATAAATACCCAAAGAAATACCCAAAGGGCCACAAAAGGCCTGCGGACCGCTATTTGAGTATGTGGGTGATAGAGGCTGAACACTTGAGATTTGGGTGGAAGTTTAGCTAAAACCATGACAATGGTCTCAAACAGATAGATCAAGAAACACATATTTATGTTTAAAATCTAAACCTAAGTCAAATATCTGTGGACATGAATAGGGGACCCATTTCAGCTTTTAGATGTACACATTTACCTTTTGAATGCACTGACTTATATCCGTTTTCCTGATGAACACCAGGCAAAGAAACATTAGACACCAGTTTCATATGCTTTGTGTTTTAAAATTTCAAAGTAAACACCAAAAGATAAAAGGAAATAAGTTTGAGGGCTGCAGAGTGGCACAGTTGCTAGCCATGCCTAGCCTTGCCTAGCAGCAAACAGGCTCTGAGTTTGATTCCACCTTGGTTCTTTCTTCAAGGAGTTTGCATGTTCTCCCAGTGCATGTGTGAGTTCTCTCCGGGTACTCAGGCCTCCTGCTCCCATAGTCAAAAATCTTGACTGTTAGGCGGATTGGGCACTCTAAATTGTATGCGCGAGTTGTTGTTTGTCGCGTCTCTCTCTGTGTTGCCCTGCGATGGGCCTTCAATCTTTCCAGGGTATACCCCCGCCTGTCACCCAAGGTGCACTGGAGATTGACCCCAGCAGACCCCACAACCCCACAAGGATAAACGGGTTGGAAGAGGAATGGAAATATGTTTTGTCCATTCTTATCTATTTATTCTTTTGTTTTAATGTTGTTGGCACCAAATCTTTTACCATTAAAAGTAATCTTATTTTCCTATAAATTGTATCACATTTTTAAGACTTGAATATTTGGGTTGTGTGCTTACAAAACTTGCCAAATATTCTCCACTGATGCCAACCTGTTATTTCATCCTTAGGCAATAGATTTTAAAAGACAACAGAGAAGCAATGGATGTTAAAAGACTGTGGCTTAAAAAACTAAATCGGAGAATTTTCCAAATGGAATTTGATAACTTGCAGAAGACTTACAGGGCGATACTGAGGAAATGAAAACATCTGACATGAATTCCTCTCTGGCATATTGTTTTCTTGGTCTGGTGGTATATAGTAAATAGAAATATGTTGGTAATTAGAACTGACCTAATACAAGTGACGTTTGGCCTGATTGGTATCCTTTGCTTGGGGGGTTGAAATTTAAAGAAAAAATTAGAAATTGGCAAAAGATAAAAAATAAATATGATTAATTACCAAACATAGGCTTTGGTAGTGTTTCCCAGATCCATACCTAAAGACAGTGCTTTATGGGAGTGAGTTTGATCCTTATAAAAAGAGATATAAGATTACTTCCAATGCTGCTGCTCCACATCATCACACTGTGTTGCAGTGGCTGAAAGGAAAGATTTTTTAAATTAATGCAGCCCACATACCCAATACTGCTACACCTGTAAATATATTGTTGATCAATATTAAGCCTAATTGTGTTAAATGTTTGTGAATTTATTCGTAACAAGCATGGTGAAAGCACCTTAGTGACCTTAGTCAAAACATCCAAGAAAAAACACAAATACTTACCTTTATTAAGCAAAATCTGCTATGAAAAAGAAATGCAAATAAATACACAGTTTGAATATTGCATACCACTGTCCTAAATGCTTCAGTCAGTTTTTAGTTTTAGTACATCTTAGAGTAAAAGTATGAAGAGGAAGGAGTCAGGACCCCGACAGCAGATCTCTGTCGGACACGTGAGCTCAGAAGTGAACAAAAGCCTGTCATTAGTTCTGCCTCAGTGAGCTTTAATGACAAAAACTATGCTCAACCTACACTGTTTAAACAAAAACTCTATAGATGGGCCGTGTCTGTGAAGTAAACAACCATTTAGGTAAGCGGACTGTGTTTCTTCAAAACACTTCTGCTCTTCATTTACAGGAAACATTAAAACCCATTTAGGTGCTGTCTGGGTATTAAAAGCTTGAAATTGTTCAAGAAAAATCAACAAAGTTAGATAGAAGATCTTAGAATTGATATAGTTCTTAGTGTGCATTAACGTTTTCCTATGTGTATTCTCTAAGAGGATAAACCACATTTAACTATTTTGAGGACAACTGGTTTATTGGGTGGTGACCTTTAATGTATTTCCAGCTTTTGATGGTATGGTTTTGATGCTTATATAGCACTTAATCCTTGGGTCTGCAGCACTTCTGCATCCATTAACATCTCTAAAGTAGAGTGTACAATAATGTTTTCACCAAGTTACTGCCATGAATCTTTAATGAATTTTTGCTACATTGTATGTAGGTTGCGAGAATAAACTATAAGATAAGGCTCAGTGAAGAACAAACTGATGTCAACTGAATATATGCAAGTGTGAAGAAAACACCACCACTATCGGGAAAAAGTGTGTTTAGTTTCACTAAGTAAAATTGAAGCTCAACTTGGAGAAAGATTTACCTGCGTTTTGCTGCTCCCTTGTGGATTCTTGTAGACATGGTAAGGGGTAAACTCAACTGCTTATAGTTTTAATTGGCCTTATATTACATTCAATAGCCATAAGGTCGGACTGTACAACAAGGTGACAGTTTTTAGCACTTTTGATTTTATTTAATTTGCTTACATTTATGACATTAATTTCAATAGAATGTATCGTTCACCTTAAATAACTTTGTACATTTGTGATTTTTACTTATGTAAATTGTAAAAAAGAAACATTTCAAGGTTTGTCGAGGTACCGTATTTTTACTTTACTGTAATGCATTGGTTGAGACTGATATTACCTAAAACAACAAATATTTAAAGAGGAATTAAAAATCCGCCGTTTCTTAATTGCAGTTGGCAACCTGAGACCAGTAAAACCACTAAAGCAACACTAAAGAAATTTCAGTTCTGGTCGATTTAGGCAGCCAATGGACAAAAGTGGTAGTGTTATGCCTGAAGAAAGACTGCATTTCCCATACCAGCACTCCTAATCTCCAATTTGCCTGCAGTTGGATTGAAGTACATTTGTAGTTGTTTTGTGAGGCAGAGTTCCTGCCACCCTCCTCAAAGTGACTTAAGGCCAGTTAAAGTGATACGGACCCCCTCGGGTCACGGCAGAGGTGTCATTCTACGAGTTTTAAATCAACGTATAATCCCAAAAGTAATGAAAATATTTTATGATGGTCAAAAAGTTGCTTTAATTACACATATTTTAGCCATGTTGTATTACTTTACATTGTGATGCCAAAAAGTTCCCATGAGGTAAGAAAAACATTGGGATTGTACAATAAAAACATTTCATTATTTCCTATTTCCAGTTGATCTTGATCCTACTTGGTCAGTTGACTGCTTTTAAAAAGAAATTAACTAGAAATGATTAGAAAATGGATGGATGGATGGATGGATATAGATATTCAGTTTTTTGATAATAACTGAGTAATGTATGTATGTTCTGAGAAACAACTGAGTTGTGCAATTTCTATAGGGTGTTTTCAGGAAAAGGTGAATGTGCCTTGAAAAAAAAGAAGAAATAAAAACAAAATAAATGAATAATTTATAGGAGTCATCCAAAATAATGATGGTAAAAAATTAAAAATTAAAACAACAATTCTTATTAAATCCCTGGCTGGAATATAGCCTTCAGTGTAAAAAAGGCCTAGTCATTAGGAACCAAATGATTGTTTCCCCTCATCTCTCACCCAGTTCAGCCCTTATGTAAGCATCTCAGGCAGGTTATGGCCATCTTCCTGCACATGCAGGCGAGGCCTCAGGTAAGGCGTGACGTCACGCCGATACTTTTGACCTCCTTGGCAGTAAAATCCATAAAGGTGTGTGAGTGAGCAGCTACAGCTTCGACCGACGCCTGCTGGATACGAACATGAGTCCGGAGCCCTAACCGAGACGAGCTTCAAAAGCCCCAACCCCCGCTCCCCCACCGCAGCCGTCGAGCAATGTTCCCTAACTCCCAGCAACTGAGGCACCCGGCTCAGACGCTCGCCCTGAGCGGTCAGTATCTCCCGCCCGCCTATGACTTCTGCGGCTACCAGCACGCCGACGCGTCTTCTGCCCCCTGGAATCCCATCTACGCCTCCCTGGAGGAATTCTCATACGGCTTCACGGGATCGAGCCCCAGCGCCGGCCAGGTGAGCTACGTGTCCCCAGACGTGGGCCACGCCCCCCCGGCCTCTGGAGCAGGGGGGTCTCTGCCCTCCTACAACCTCCTCTCAGCACAGGACCTGTTCAGCTCCAGGAGGAGACAACCTGAGTCCACCAGGCAAACGTTTTCAGGTATAACTATATCTATTACCATTTTTAAAGAGTAATATATATATCTATATATATATAATTGTGTGATATTTCTGCATGAAAAACCCTCTAAAGTAAAGGAACACTATACTGGCCCTCCTCTATCACCCACACAGGCATGTAAAAGTTCTCACAGGTTGTCACACATCAGACGCCTTCACTGTCAGCCTGATAGTCTTAACAGGAAAACCATCATCTTGATAAACTTTTCAGTCACTAAATCCATGGCCGACTTAAGAAACAGCAGTTTACAAGATGGGACAGGCGACTGATCGATCTTCACAGGAGGGAGTCATCGTGCTGCGTGGCCCTTCTTGAGGTGTCCGTGCAAAAGCTAACAACGAGGGCCACCAAGTCTGCACAGCTATCACTTCCCGCCCTCTCTGTCCACTGGGTGGTTCCGGCGGGTTGACAAATCACCCAGCAGGAAGGCACAGGAAGTCAGACCACACTTCCACCCGACAGCAAGGGTTCAGGCTTGGCCCGTATCTCCCCTTTTGTGAGTGTGTGTGTGCAAGAATTTGCCTCGATCGATGCTGTCTCATGCTTTTTTTTGTTTGTTTTTTTATTTTTAAATCAATTTCCATCTGAGGGAGTACGTGAGCATTTTTTTTTTTGTCAATGAATGACTGCCTGTGAAAACACCAATCCAAACAGAAGTCCCAGAGATAAGGAGAAGCAAAGAGGCAACACATAAAGGAGTATTTACATTAGTTAGAGTTTGCATGATTAATAGACATGATGAGGATATGAGTGGTGCCTGGCCTGAAAGTTGGCTCCAGAAATGTTTGGCCACTCCTCCACACTATGTGTGACTCAGTGACTCATAATTTCCTGTTTCATTTCAGAAGTTTGGCAAAACAGTTTCATAGCCTGAAAAGGAACTTTTGTAGAAAAAAAAAAAAAAACACTTTTGTGAGACGATGCAAAACTTTTTTGGGGTTTCTCCAAAGCTGTAGATGCAAACCAAGAGGAAGATGCTTCACTCGCTGCATGTTTGTATCGGGCTCAAACAGCCATGAACATGAACACATAGCAGTAGTTATATTGATGTCTCTGCTTTTTACAGTTTCCTTTTTGCCCCACTGATTATTGAGCATTTGGGAGCCATTCAACTCCCATGATGTTGCAATGAACAGAACAAGCAAATTTAATACCAAACAACTTTTTTCATGTGGTATGGAGCAACATGATTGCAGAAAACCTTTGTGAGCTCTTGCAAAAAAGAACGTAGTTAATAACAGTATTCCAAAAAGTTGCTCTGGATCACACAAAAAATTTGCAAGTAAACAGTTACAAAAGCAACTTTTGAGAAATTACAAAAAAAAAAAATGCATATTTTAATTGTCTTTTCTTCAATGCTTTTCACTTAACATTATGATGATCTTTATTATTTTTTCTGAACATTGATTCTTTTACAATCCAGTTGGAAAGACTCGAACAAAGGATAAGTACCGGGTGGTGTACACCGACCACCAGCGGCTGGAGCTGGAGAAGGAGTTTCAGAGCAACCGCTACATCACCATGAGGAGGAAGTCTGACTTGTCAATGACTCTGGGACTCTCCGAGAGACAGGTGAGGAGGTAAATGGGAACATAAGGGAAAAACAAAAACCCACTGAATCTTTGGAACGTAACTATTTAAATACCTTTTTAGATTACAGATACATTTTCATTAATTTGAGAATTAAAATCAACGACACAGCCACAGACCAGAGTTGTCCCATTTCAGGTTGTCTGTTTCTAATTGCAAATTTTGGCAAATTTGCAAAAATAAAATTCTAAATGTTATGATATTTATGTATGTATTTATTAGCATATTTTAAGGCGACAGTATCATGTAAATTTTGCAATAGATGGACAAAAACGAAGGTGACACTGCGCTTGCAAGAGGAACATATTTTAAACATGAACCCTAACATCTGAGCTAATAGTATAGGCATAAAAAGGAGAATCTATTTTACATTTCAGCTGCCGCTGTTAGTTTTGGTTAACCACAACCGCAAGACACGGGTGAGAATGTCTGAGTCTTGAGGTTTTTGAAACGTGTAGCTGTCAGAAACATTTACGGTACATGCTGAAGTTTAAAAAAAAATTTCAGTTGGAGAAATTGAGAGATTTGCATAACATTGCATTGGGATTAAATTCATATTAGTGTGCTGCTTTAGTTTTATAAAGTTTGTATGTTTTTTTACATTTTCTATTGAAGATAAACAATGAGATAAAACCGATATGATGAGAAACTTCTTCAATTTTGTTTAAATATTGAATGTTGAAACTCTCAATAAAATGTTTGTGGTTTGAGGGCAAATGCATCAGCAGCAATAATGGTACACAGCTCAATGTTACTCTTTAATGCAGCTTGTTATAATGTGTCTTTTTCTCCGCTCGTTTACACAGCTTAACCCACAGCTTTTAAAAATGCTGTAAAACAAAAACAAAAATAAAATTAAAAAAAAGAAGTAGTTCTTACAAAGTTCAACATTACTACACTTAGCCACAAGTCAGCAGGGTGGGGCAGGTTGTTTTAACCCCAGAACCACATAAAAAATATTTTTCTCTTGAACTTATCCACTCATCACATAAAAAAAAAACATTGTTGATGTATTTTATTTGGATTTAACACGCTCGGCCAACAGAATTTACAGAATATTTCAGTAAATAGTAGTAAATGGAGCCCAAAGAGAACTCAGTGATGGTAAAAGACTTGGCCCAGGAAGGAAATCAAGGACATTCTTCCTGCAAGCAGGTAGCACTGCTTCTGAATTGGGTACCGTGAACAAAGAGAACAGCTTCTGAATGCCTGCAGAAGTTACTAACTTACTTAATAGAGTCCGCTTGTGTGAGATTTAATCTCAGTTTATACAAACCTGTTCTTAAAAGGACTCAGAGATTTGTTATAAAATATAAGTGAATAAACAGCATCATGAGGACCAAGGAACACAATGATTAGATTAGACATAAACTTATGCAGACATTTGAAGACGGTTTAGGTTATAAAAACCAGTGAACAGTTCACATATCTATCTGAATAATGCTGCAAGTCAATGACTCGATGCAATCTGCTGGGGTTCCTTAGATTGTAAACCTTTTGAAACTGATTTGTAATGATGTATCTATGATTTAAATTGACTTTCTTGTAAAGTCCCTTGAAATGACATCTGTTGTGAATTGGGGCTATATAAATAAACTGATTCTTGATTCTAATAAGGTAGAAGAAAACCTTTGTGGATTCCAAACACTTAGGATGAATGGTCACCTTCCATCAGAAAAACATTTGTCAAAACACAGCCAGAGCTACATTTTGATGGCTTAGACTAAAGCACAGGCTTATGTGTTAGAATGGCCAAGTCAAAGTTAATTTAAAAATGTGCTGCAAGACCTAAAAAATGATTGTCACTGTTTCTTTGATTGCAGTCCATCTGAGTTTATGTTACGGAAAATGGATAAATATTTCAGTCTAATTATGTCTTAGCTTGTAAAAAAACACTTACACCTGAATCCATTAAAAATGTTTCTTTTGTAAAACTTCAGCATTTTATTTAACTGTTAAAAAATGCAATTAAAATAAATTAAAATTGTACTGTCACAGGAAAAACTTGAAAGTTCGAGATGAAAAATATATTCTGCAAAAAGAGCAACGGCACATGTCATAGGGTGCTTAATGGTGTCAACTAAATCATCATCCTGTAAAATGTTCTTCTCTTTGTCAGGTGAAGATTTGGTTTCAAAATAGACGTGCAAAAGAGAGAAAGATCAACAGGAAGAAGCTGCAACATTCCCAGCAGGCCTCCACAACAACTCCTACCCCACCTGTCCTCAGTGCACTCACTGAAGCCCATGTTACCTCCAGCCCTGGAGCCAGCGGCAACATGCTGTCGGACATAAAAACAGAGGAGTACTAGCTGGATATCTGATCTAAGACAGAGAGCGTGTTTGACCTGTAAATAGTATTTTTGCTCTCATGAGTTCCGCACAGAGTGGTTTATCATTCACACATCACCAATGTTGCAAATCCAGGTTCTTTTCACAATGTGAAGCATCGATCAAATGTACAAGCTACTTTTATAAATCCTTCACTTTCTGTTCTAGTACAGACTATTGTCGGATTAACATTATATCGCTTGTGACTACTAAGGCCTATAGTGCTGTGAAAGATTTCTGATGGGTTTTTATTAGCCCTTTTATTTTGTAGATTATCGAACAAATGTTAACGTTAAACAAAGATGGCCAGACCTAATATAAAAAGCAATTCCTACAAGATTTAATCTTTGTAGGGGCAAAAGTAAGAAAACTGACGTGCTCTTATAAATGAAAAAAAAAATGTATAAAGTAGATATTTTGGTTTACTTTCAATATTCGCACAGAGGTACTATTTTCAGACATTATTGTACAATAATGTTAATAAACCATTCTGATAAAATTTGGTTTGTTAAACGATTTTATAAAGTATAAAACAACAGACTTATTTTATTTCTGGCTAATACATATATATATACAAGGATTAATATTTCCACTAGATCTCAAATTAATCTTACCCAGAACATTAATCAGAAGCAAAGCTGAAAACTAAAACAAAAACTACATAATTTTTTGAAGTTGTCTATTCAAAATCTGGATTTAAATCCAACTGAGATGGTACGGCGTGACCTTAAAACATTCTTTTCTTCCTATACCCATCTTTGTTTTAATGGTGCACAAAGCAAAAAATAGTGCAAATTTTGTACTTTTCACGAGTTATTTTTAAATGAACAAAAACAGAATCAAGGATTTTTGGTTTGAGTTTTGGTCTTTTCATGGGAAATGTGTGCTCCATTAAAGAGTGTTGTCATTTTGTTGTTGTTTTTATTTATTTATTTTTTTAACCATCTTATTGAAACTACTTATAAGTTGCACTTATCCAACTAAGATACAAAAATAACTTTGTTTTAGAGAAGTAATGCTCATTGCTTTGATAGGGAACTTAAAGAAAAGAAAGAATCATGGAGAGGGAAGAAAAAAGTAGTTGAAGTATTAAGCTGTGGGTTATTTCATTAACATAGGATTGAAGCACAAGAGTTTAAAGGAATCCATGAAATGTTAGCTTAATGCACAGTAGGGTTGATTTAATCTGACAACTGTTGCATTCAACAATTTTGAACCTTTAGGTAACATAAAGAGTTCTTTAGGGAAGTAAGGAAAAGAGAAATTCAGAAGACAGAGTTCAGATAGTCGTAACAGACAGATGCTAAATTAGTAAACCACATGCCATGTGATTTACAGTCATTGTGTCTGATGTGCCACAAATACCTATAAGCAGAAGTTATGTCCGTAAAGACTTAAAATTCACTTAAAATATTAAACAGAACATGCATTAACATGACATTTTCTTAGATAATTTTTTTTTTTTTAAAGCTAGTTGCTTTTGTAACTGTTTACTTGCAAGTAGATATAACTATGAACGCAGTCATGCTTCACTTAAGGACTGAGATTAAACCACTAAACAATTTACTAAATAATGTCTTCATGCATATGACACAGACCTGTTGTGGCAGTTTAAAATAGCTAACCTCTTAAGTCTTTTTTATTTTTAGAGCAGGCTGGTGCAGTTTATAAGTAACAAGTCATTATATAAAAATAAAAAAAACAGCAGAGGTTCACATTAACTACAGTTCATGTTTCATCTAGAGAAATTAAAATTAAAGTTCCACATCAGCAAATAATATGTACCTACTGTACAACATGGCTATAGTCTAATACTAAGCCACTTAGTGTGAAGTCCTACCGGTGCTTTTCTGTAAATTCATTTCCAAACCAAAACATGAAATTGATCCAATGAAATCATATTAACATTTTCATTCTTTGTTCAATTAGAGGATCAACTGTATCACTAAATTAAAAACGGACTAGCTTGAGGAACAACATTTTGCACTGGACTTTGTTTTATTGGAGATGGTAAATTTGGCATGGCACGGCAAGATCACATGAGACGGCTATGACATACACAATCCCCTGACATTTATGGGACATGAATGTTTAATTAGAACTTTTTAAAAATCTAGCATTTTACAATTCAAGAAAACAATACACAATAACCGGTTCCTGCCTTAAAGTGGACAGAGTAGAACTGACTGTTTAGAGATGAATGATTTTAGATGGTGGTTAAAGTAGAGCACAAATCGCTGCCATCATAAAACCACTTTATGGCCTTGTAAATCAGCTGAATGATTGTTAACCTTTAACCTTGAATCATAAAACTTACCATATCCTGTCGCTGATTAAACAGACAGAAAGTAAAAGCTCAAACTTCTCGGGGTAAAATTGGACCATAAGATCAAAGTATCACTAAAACCGGGACAATCTTTTCCTTTCTGCCTTTCATGCTTTTATTTATTATTGGTATTATTTAAACACTTCAATAAAGCCACAATGTTCATGCAGTTTAATTAGTGTTGGTCATAACTATTTTTTTTAAATATCCGTCACAACTCAAAGCATCACATGTGTTATTGAAGGTGTTTCCTTTAGGATCTCAAAATTATTGGGTTGCGATGGATATTTACAAAAACCTATCATAATCTGACTTTTATTGCTATAATTTATTATATCGGAGGGTCCTCTATTTCTTGGAAGCTTTTCTGATTATTGCTCCTCTTGTCGTTATTAGGGATACAGCAATACCACTTATTTTCAAAACTGTAGTGTATGAGTTCGTGCATTTGAGTACTCACTGATACCGATACTGAGTACTTATGCCATTACACACTTTGGATTATTTATTTTTTTTCCCACAGATATTGTTATTTGAACAACATTCCCTATTATGTACAAACATACAGTACAAACACAAATTTAACAAAATTGTCAAATACTGAAATGCTTTTTCGCGGTACTGAGGACAGCGACTCAGTGTGGCGTGGTTTTTGTGCCGCCAGGATTGCGGGCGTGGAGCTGTCTGGGGGAGCAATGGTTGTGGGCGTGTGTCTGTGAATCTCAGGCGCGCTCGCTCATGGATTCCTCGGGCTCGCGCTCAACTCTGACAAACTGCTCGCTCGGCTCACTCTGCTCGCGCTCGGCTCTGTTTCTGCGCTCGCGGCTCTGCTGAAATGTTAGTGAGTCTGAGAGTGTGAATCAACTTTGTGTATTTGGAAGGAATTATTTAATTGGATAAAAAAGGCCAGTCTTTGATTAGCTGGGAGTGCGGCTCATTTGCATATAATGTAGAGTTGCGGACACGCAGCCAAGCGCGAGCGGAGTGAGCTGAGCGAGCGGGCTTTTTGGAGTTGAACGCGTGTCTGGGCACCTTTGAGCGGGCGTGCTTACCTGCTATTCATATACGCTTGCGGTTTTGCTCCTTCAGGTGGCTTTGTACCCGCGGACCTGGTGGCACAGAGATCACGCCATAAGGCCCACCCAGGCCCAATAGTAGAGCCACAGGTGGTATCGGAGTCGAGGTATCAGTGGCAATTTTACGAGTACGAGTAGACTACTTATCCCCGGTATCGGACCGATACCCAAAACCAGTAACGGTATCGGTGCATCCTTAGTCGGTATGTTTAGAAGTGTGACAGCTGTCCCTACTGTCAGAAAGACACCTGAATGGTAATCGTTTTCTGTTCATCCTCAACACTAGTTTTATATAATGATTAGTGAATAGTTTAGATTTTTATCTTTAACATGATTTTCATTCTTTAGTTAACTATTTGCAGTGCACACATTTAGTTAACTTTCTTTCTCAGTTCTTTATATATTTTTTTAAACATAAAAAAAATAATTTCTTCTTCTTTTGAGTTACGAATTTCTTTAAGAGCTGCTGCTGGAATCACACAGAGGAGCTCCAGCTAATTGCTGTCCTTAAATGGCAGGCAAACCTCCTCAGTGGGTTATTCCATTTCTTTGCCAGGGGAAGGGGAAATTTGATCTTTAGTTTAATGTTACCATTTCTTTATTGTTTCCTCCTTTTGGAAGTTAGTTCAGTTCTAAAATTTATCTAATTTAAAGATTTATTAATGTGCTGACCAGTATTTGTTTATGTTCTTGTGAGTTTAATTACCCCCTTGTGTGTTAGCAGTGGTCTGATCAGCCACTATTTAAATTCCCTTCATGTCTTGTTTGTGGAGGTCAGTTTGTTGCTTGAGTTCTTTGTGTCACTACCTGGGTTGTAGTTTGTTATGATAACCTCAGTTTCCGGCCCAATTTATCATTTAGAAACTATTTTTGTTTTTTTTTGTAATAAATTAAGTATATATTTTTAAATCCATTCAACCTTTCTCTGGCTGGTCTGTGTAAAACCCTCACAAGAAGGATCAGTCATGTCTTGGTAGGTTTACAGTCCTCCCGCACACTTTTCATTTTCAACCGAGATACTAAACAGAGCTTGTTTAGCGCTCACAATTTGGTGAAACTATTTTACCACTGAAACTACTGCCTCTTGCTTACTTGGTGTTGCGCTTACTATACTGTGGGCCGGTGGTGCAGCCTGTAGGCCCACTAAGTCAGCGGCCCACCGGTAATTTCCCGAGTAGCCCAGTCCGTCACTGCATCACACACTATTGACCCACCAGGCTACTTCTGACGGCATTTGACCAATTTGGATTTTATTGTGCAGAATCAGAAAACTGGGGGCAAATTAAATTGTGACCCACACACAATAATCAGATTTAAATGTGATGTTTCTTGGTTGGATAAAAAGAAATTAAAATAAGTTATTTTTTCAATAAATATTGATCATGAATTTAATAATTTAGCATTTATTTATCATTAATGATTTTAGGAGGGAGGATCCAGATACAAAAGGAATGTCAGTGAAAATTTAAGAGTCAATAGTCTCAAGTTGTAACATTGATAGTTTTGCTGGTGCTATGTATCTGGAAGTTATATAATACCACTATTTAAGGGGCTTTTATTAATATTTTATTTTAATCTATGTTTAGCATTTCATTTCAACTTAAGGTTCTTATGAAGGCCCCCTTTCACGTAGACATCCTGAGCAAATTATCCTCAATTTTAAGTTTCTATATCAGGTAATATAGATTCAGATGTCATGTGATTGTGTTACATGTACCAAAATCTCAATACCATTGATGTTTCACCCTGTACCAGTCACGTACACTGTCATTAAAAAAACATTTCTACTGATTCAATCTAATTCAGTCCAAACAGAACATGTTTGGATTTTTCACTTTTGTTAAACATACCTTTCTACTTGGTCCACATAATCTACATATAGATCTACATACAGTAGATTTTTTTTCTTCTAGGTATAAAAGTTAAAGATAGCTCTATCTAAAAGTCAATGGAGTAAAATCCCACGAGAGCATTAAAAAGGAATAACCTTGTGTCTGATAATGTCCAAGGATTCAGGTGGCCAGCAACCTTGTCATTTTGTCCTGATTATGTTGTTCCAATTAGTTTTACAAGAATAAAATAAAGGGACTGTGGTAAAAAGGCAGTTCTTGACATTTTTATGCAATCTTTTGCATCAAAATTGTTTCATTTGGTAACGTAAAAAAGCTGGCTATCCAAACATTTGTGGTACTAACTATGAACGTCATTATGCCCAATTTATCGTTGCATTTCGTTTCTCACAGGTTTATGGAACATTCTAAACCACATGAAGTCACATGACTAAAAATAGAAAAGATAGCCCACAGATGTGAAAACGCAGATGTAACCCTTTTCTCTGTTATCTGACAAGCTGTTAGATTTAGCTTCCTCTTAAGCTAAATGTGCTGAATATTAAAATAACAAGACATTTTCAGTTCTTCTTTAATGTGTGAGATTGTGTGTGAGTGTGGCTGATGGAAACCAATAAGACAAATTTCCTCCAAATGTATCTCTGGATGGAAACTGCAACTAAATGTGAGGAAAGGTATTTGAGTATTTTAAAACAAATTGTCATGCATGACTACCTGGTTAAAACTATTAAGATCATTGTACAATTTTGTCTTGGTGAGTTATTAAGTAAAGGCAAAGTGTTTTGCTTACAATGAACTTCCCATGAGAGAATGTAGTGCCATGCAGTTTTTGTATTTTTCATTTTGTTTTAAATCTGCAAGCTTTCACTTTGCTTCTGCCATACCTTTATTTCACCATTAGCGGACAGGAAAGGTTATTTCTATTTATCTATTTTTTGTATGGCTGATGTTCTTTTATCTGCTCTTAGGCTATGCAAAGATAAGATCACTGATGTTGAACTCAAGTATTACACCAATACATGACTAATTTGAGCTGAGGTTATTTTGTAAAAGGAAAAGATCACACCAAACATTTTTTTTCCAATAATAATCATATATGGTGTATATATAGACGTCACTACTTTCGCATTATAACACTGAACTGGTATTTATCATACAGATCATTTTAATACATTCAACGTCAAATACAACTATTTTGAACTGTATTTTGCTATTCTGATACATTGAAAGTATTGACGTAAATGTACTTTTAAATTAGGGACAACTTCAAAAGTGTTTTCAAGTGTTCTCACAAGTTGTGGGTCACACAACTGACCGTACGTGTGTTGTCCACCACTAGGCATTACTATTATTATAAGTTAAAACTGCAAAACATAAAATCAAAAGAAGAAGCTGAGCACCACAACAAGCTTTAGCTAAGATGACTTTTTCTTTTTTAAGTTTTGTTGTGTTACACAACCATCCTATTTCTTAACAGGGCCATAGACAGGAAGACAGTTGTGTAGATAGATTTGCAGTAATTTGCCCAGGTTGGAAGCTGAAGTTGAGATCTCCACATCTGGGGCCATGACTTGCATTTCAAACTTTACATGCCACCGAATGAATGCGTTTGGCACCATCCCTTCTCCCTCTAGTCTTTTAGAGTGTTGCCACGGTAAATGTGTAAAATGGCCGGCCAGACATTATGAATCACCTGCCTTTGCGCACTTGAGCATACACAGTGTCATCCACTGTTGCGTTTGACTGGTCTAGTCTTGGTTTCTTTGAAAACTTCACTTGGCCGTACTCCACTTCAGCCTCAGCACTTTTCTGCACTTTCCTCTCCTGTTTTTTCACAATCCTCACATCTGCATACGTCATTTCCTGGTCATCTTCTGACACTGCAGAAGAGGCGGAAAGAAAGGCTAAATTTAAGCCTGCAGAGTATCACATTGAGTAAGTAATTAAGGAAAACGCTTTAGGTTTTACCCTTGCTGTTTTTCTTTTTCTTGTGAGCATAAATGAATCCCATACTGACTACTAAGATAAGTAGCAATGCTCCGAATACACCAACCATCATTTTCAACAGCTCTGTTTGAAAACATAAGAACTTAAGGTAAAGGTTGATTTTTAAGGCCAGCATTACTGCTTGGAATTTATGAAGACTAGTGATAATGCAAAAAGGAATTGATTATAATAGATCCAATACACCAGAGTTTAATTTTCACTTACGAATGTACAAAGGTTGGTCATTGTTGCCAGGGCTACTAGTAGATGTATTTGACTGTGTCTCCTTACCCACGGTGGTGTGTCTAACTGTTGATGGGATTGTTGTCATTTCATCACACAGGGTGTGTTCTTTTTCATAAACCCACTTAGCTATTTCAGTCCCATTGGAAGTGCAACTAACAAAGGCTAAGAGAATAGAAAATTATTAGTAATGTGGGAATGATAATCAGAAACTAATAATTTATGTTTTTCTTACCACAGTTAGTTAAGCTTATCATTTTGGTGGAATTGCTGACTTGATTATTGACTGAGCAGACCAGGTGACCTGAGGTGTCTCGTCTCAGAACAATGATGTTAGTCTCATTATTAGTAGTAATATTTCTAGGGAACAGCTCAGAGTCTGTCAGTGTTTGTCCATCCAGAGTCCATTTGTACTGAGGACTGTCTCCTTTAGAGAGACAGGACACCTTTATCTGTCCCTGGGATAAACACTCAGGGACCAGCTGAACAGAGGACACAGGAGCTGACAGAGAGAAAAACATACAAATAAATTACAAAACATGGATGTGTTTTATGTTTGGTTGTAAACAGGAAATTTACAGAATGCTTGCTGAAGAGTGTGGTCAAGGTGTTTTTACTTATATGAGTAAATTGTGTATCTACAGCAGTTGTTGTAGTGTAGCCAAAAAAGGTAAAAGAGTAAAAAATAGAAAAATGTAGATTACCTTCAACAAAGAGCTGCAGAAATGTCGTTAAGATTATATATCCATTCGTATTAAAATAACTTGCTTCATATTTACCGCTATCATTCCTGCTCAGGTTATTGATCCTAACTGTTCCATTAGTGGAAACAAAGATCAATCTGCTGTCAGTTGTATTATCTACACGCTTGTTGTTTCTCCATTTTATTATTATTATTAACATGTTCTTCTTCCAGCTGAACTTGGTTGTTTCTGAGGCGTTCTCCATCAGCTTAAGGTCCACAGATCCTCCCAAAGTTCCAAAACACTGAGTTCCATTCTGTCTGCCGTCACAGGAAGGTCCCACACCTTTAAATAATAATAATAATCGCAAATAAATAACATACCTAATATTTTACAATTAATAGTATTTATTTTAGCCATAAGCACATTTCTAAAAGGAGGCATTTTATTCCACTTTACTTCGAATTCAAGCCTTTAGTGTCAAACAGCTGAGCGGGAAACATACTTATGATTGAATGAACAGCGAAGAACCACTTTCACTTTAAACAAAACAACAGTTTATGATAACGACATTAAGGTACAAAACCTATTCAGAAAATTATGCAGGGTTTTATTCAGATACAAAGATTCAGGAATCTGTTTTTTTCCCCCAGATTCACTCTTTTTGAACAACTCGCCACAAATTTATCAAAGGTACAAGTCATGTCATTCCCATTAAATGTAAAGGACAAATGTACCCACTCTTATATTTCGCATTGGACTGAATTTTAAAGCCAATTTAATAATTAAGATTTTAAAAAATATTTCTTTGGAAATCATGAAATCAATTGGTCATAGAAAAGCATTTCTTTCAAACCCATAAATTGCTTTATTATAAAGGAAAAAGAAAGAAAATTTCAGTTGTAGCAAATTGTTATCCCCCCCCCTCCCCACACACAAAAAAGTAGCAAATATTAAAAATGTAAATGTAAAAATTGAATCTAGTAAATCAACTGAATGAGACGTAATGTTTACGATGTGAACACTCATGCATGTGAAATCAAATCAAACGATTAACACTTTTTAAACAAAGCAACCATTACATTTCTTTACTTTTTATAAACAAATTTACATTCTGCTACAGACACAGTATATATATATATAAAAACACACAAAGGAATAATTATCATCATACATGAAAAAAGTTTAAAACCTCACCATGAGAGACTCGGAACAACATCATTAAAACTGCAACGACAGCTTTCATCTTTGCTCACACTCGATCTGTGGCCAGATTCTGGAATATTTTATCCAGAATATAACGTTTGTTTTTGGCTGTGAACAACCTGGAGGACGTGCTGTTAGTAATTAGCCACAGAAGAGAACTTGTGCAAACCTAGATTACATAAAGCAACTGGTTTGTTCATGTTTTTAAACTCACTGAGAAGAAGAAAGGAAGTGATATGAGTCTTACTTCTCCTTTTAACCAACAGTAAGCAGTAAGATAATCTATGCCTGTGTGTTGGACTAACAGGAAGATAGAAAAAAAAACATCTAAACATTCAGATGAAGATTGAGACAGTTTTTTATACTAGGGGTAAGTATTCATCAAGATCATAAAAAAAAGTACATTTGATCAATAATCTATTTTCCTGATGAAAACAACAACAATATATATATATATATATATATATATATATATATATATATATATAGTGGGGAACCCTCAGGGCCTTCTATGCCTAGACATTTTGTGGACCAAACAATAGCAGTATTAAATAAAGTTTATTTGTATATTTAAAAAAATTAAAACTTAAAAGTTTTATATATTTAATATAATTTCATCTTATACAATTCATTTGATACATTTTCTCTCACCTACATTCTATTGTTGTAAGTCTACTTTCAAGTTCACATCAGTAATGAAAGGGTTACTGTCCTGAAAAAGAGTTTTAACAAGACTTTTGAGATCTACATTATTTTCTGTATGTGATATAAATATAATTTTGGTTGTTTAAGACAAGGCTCAGATATGTGCAGTTCATAAAGAAAACAATTCAAGAGGTTTTCTTTTATATCACATTCTCACTCACCACAGTCAAATATGTTTGCCTTATGGAATCTCTAATCTCATTCCTGACCTGAGAAGTTTTCTCTCAGAATGATTCTCATAATTTCCAGAAAAGAGCTTTGAGTGTGTGTCCATCGAGACTCCAGCTGCACTGAGAATTGTGTTTTTCACAGAAGCAGAACCCCTCATGCTGCTTTATTAGGAAGACAACGTGAACGGAAGTTTCCAAACCTTTGGTCAGTGTATGTTTGTCCTCTTGTAAGTGTTGAAAGTCAAAACCAAACACCTTCTTGTAGTATTGCAGCCAAACTGTCTATCTACTGATATTCTCCCACCTACTGGTTGGTACAATGGCCAAAACTGATACTGTTGATGAATATTTATGTAAAGAAATGGACATGATTAGAAAAAAATGCAAATCTGGTCTATACTGGTCTATATTCTGTTCTATATTGAAATACTTCAATATAGAACAGAGTAGAAAATAAAAAACAAAAATGATAACAAAATTATAAATTTAGACAAAGGTTCCATAATATACAAGGTTTAGTGTATATTGAAGTAAAGAAAAAAGTTGGACGAGTAAAACCACTCCTTAATGTTTTTTTATTTTATTTTATTTTTTTCTTAAGAAATGCAACCGGTTGAATGTAGGTAGTTACAATACCTGCGGTTCCAACAAAAATCACATTGGAAACTCTTTTCTGCCATCTAGCGTCAAAGTGATGCCTAAATCTTGTATAGTGTTTAAACTGATCTTATTCAGGAAGTAATGGAGTTTCAAGCCTTTGTGTGTGATTATCATTATTATTATTATTTATCATTTATTTCTTACGGGAAGATTTTCTTATGTGTCATTTTTCTGCAACTTAAGTAATTAAATAATTATAAATATTTGTTGGAGGTGTATGTAAATATTTGACTTTGAATTTAGAATTTAGAATTTTCCATTCATTTCGACTTGATAAAACTCATAAAAGATAGATAGACCAAGCAGAGTAAAATCAAACAAAACAAACTTTAAAGGTATCACTTCTGGTTGTATTATAAGGAATTGTGATGTGCTTTTTCTCTTTAAAAGCTGAACAAAATGCAAAAGCAACAAAAGGAAAACAGAAACACAAAAGCTGAAAAAGTGTTATGTTAATAAATGTGATCACTCAAAAACACAAACTCCTATCAAGATCAACAGCAGTCCAATCGACTCCATGTCTCCGTAAAAAGCTAAGAATTTGTAGAACAGCAGCTGTTAAAGATATAAATCAAGTTTTGGTTGATGGGGTATCCTGTCAATGTGTAGCCTAAGAGAACAAATTGTTTAAGGGTGAAATAAGGAAAGAGACTTAATAAGCCCCCAATGCTCCATCTAAAAAACAAACAAACCAAAAAAAAAACAGACTAACAAAAAAAAAAAAACAAGAAAGAAAGAAAGTGACAGTTTGCAGGAAAGTCCTATGCATCTTATTTGCTCTGCATTCCCTTTAATACTATATGATCAAAAGGTATGATAAACATTAGTTAAGGCAAAACCAAAGCTTTTTGGTGAAATTTAAGGAATGTTTTGAGGAAAAACATATTTTTTTAAATTTACTTAGTAGGCTGGATACTGTGATTAATCTGCAACTTTGCAACCAGTAATGCTACCAGATAATAACATCAATAAAAACATAAAAAAATCATGTCTAGTAAATATTCAAAGAAAAAAAAAACGTAGTAGTTGTATGCTAATCAGCTGTAGAGATAATACGAAATTTTAAACACAATTTTTATTTTTAACATTAATTAATTAATTTATTTATTTATTTTTATTTTTCTCCTTCTCCTGTTCAGCATCATGGGTAGTAGAATTAGTTTCTGGCTGCCATAGTTGTGGCTAACAGATTTTCTTTTCCAAGAGAGGGTTTATAGAGCCTCCCTTGAATCCAATACCTTGATCATTTATTGATTAATGAAGTGTTATATACATTTTAAAGCTAAACAGGACTGAAGGGTGGGTGGGTGGGTGCACAGAGTGAAAGGGAACATATATACACAACAATATTCCAATAGAAACAAGTAAACAAACAAACAATAACACAAACAAACAATCAAAACAAATGAACCAAAAAACTAGCTGCTACTAGATCCCTCCTGAAGCATCCCTGGGAAACTGCAAAATGGCAATGATTCATACCTGAGGAGGTATAATTAGCAGAAAGCAGTGCAAAGACAGCAGTGTATGTGGCACATAACACATGAATAAATATGAGGCAAACTTGGTGTTATTAATAAACAGATCGGCACAGTTAAAGTGTTGTGATCTCTATAGTGTGTGATTGCGTGTGAGCATGCAGAAATTGTGATGCGGGTATTACATGAATTATGCTCAGCCATGGGTATAGAGGGCCACTACCACCCTCCTCCCAGAGCCAAGAGCAGGCAGAGGAAGCACAAGGTCCAGGACACTGGGGCCACACAAGAGCACAGAGATCAGACAGGTCAACGCAGGGACACCAAGCACCAGCCCAGAGGACCACAGAAGGGGCTCGGGGTAGAGCCCCCCGCGGCCACAGAGTAGAGCCCCAAGGGTACCAGGAGCAGCACCCTGGCCGTCCCACCAGGCCCCGGTCGCCCAGGCACGGGCCAGGGCCGGGACCCAGAGCCCAAACGCCCCCAGCGCCCAGCAGAGAGCCCGTCAGACACCCGAGAGAAATAGGCGACCCCAGACAGCCGGCCGGGGCGGATGGATAAAAGCCCCCGTGCCCCCAGCACTGCACCCCAGGGCCCAGTCCGTCTGCAGGTGAGTGCAGCAGCAAGCAGTGAGGAAGGGTGAGGAGGGGGAAGGGCACGACCCCCCCTCCCTCCACACGGGAATAGCAAGGGGAGGCAGAGGACACCAAGTCACAGACCCAGCCCCACCCACATTCATACAATCACATTCACTCACTCACTCACTCACTCACTCACTCAAGGTATGGATGGGGTTGGTGGTTGAGGGGACCATCCTCTGGTGAAGCCCACCAATGCAATCTCCAACACCCCGAGCCCGCAGATCAACATCCTTTGAACATCCTTTGTCCTGTGTAATGAGTTCTGTGAAGAATCTTATATTGTATAAGTTGCAGATTTGGGTTTCTCAGGGTTCTAAAGGTGTTACAGCATATTAGCGACCAAAAATTGATAAGTCCGTCTCCCATTTTAAAGATAGTAAAGAAATGGAATTGTCTATCTTGGAAAATATATTTGTATATTTTTGAGAGGTATTTTGGGGAGCAAATGTTTAAGAATTCTGCTACCCTTCAAGGGAGTTGTAAATCTAGTTGCTTTTCAATAATTACTGCTTTTATTTGTTGGTATTCTAAGAATATGTTGCTATTTATTCCATATAGTGTTATAAGTGTATAAAATGAAATAAATTTACCATGTTTAGCTATGTGCTCCAGAGTCTTTATACCTTTGTTTTTCCATACTGTAAAGTTTAGCATTTTTTTGTTTTGCAGGATGTCAGGGTTGTTCCAAATGGGTGTTAATTTACATGGAAAAAGGGAGGATTTTGTTATTTTAAGAAATTCCCACCAGGCTGTCAGAGAAGAGCTAATTTTGATGCTTTTAAAGCATTTATGATGTTTAATGCTCGGGCTAATAAATAGTAAATGACAGATTTCCAGATTATCACAGAATGTTTGTTCTATATCCATCCACTCTTCATCTTGTGGGTTACTTTTAAACCAATGTGAGATGTATTGCAATCTATTAGCTATAAAATAGTGCTGAAAGTTTGGTAATTCTAAACCACCACGGTCTTTACCTTTTTGTAGCGTTTAAGGCTAATTCTTGGTAGTTTGTTTTTCCATAAAAATTTGGAGATACAGGAGTCTATTGACTTAAACCAAGCAGAAGATGGCCTTGTGGGAAGCATTGAAAATAGGTAGTTTACTTTAGGAAGGAACATCATCTTTAGGGTGGCTACTCTGCCCATGAGTGATATAGGCAGGGGATTCCACCTTGTAAGATCGTTTTCTATTAGTTTTAAAAGTTGAATGTGATTTAGCTTTGTCAGCTCTGAGAGCTGGATGGGAGTATAGGGTCTATCCCTGGTTTCTGGAGCAAAATAATATTACCAGAATTCATATTTGTGGGAACTTTGTTTTTCTCTTTGATTTCAGATATCATCCTATAGAATGTTGGTGCTAGTATAGTCCAAAATTCCTTGTAGAACTCAGCTGGGAAACCATCTGGTCCTGGAGCTTTATTATCAGAAAACTGTAGTAAGGCCTCATGGAGCTCACCAACTGAAAGAGGAGAGTCTAACATCTTGACCTGTCCTTGTTGTAATTTTGGAAGATTAATGTCGAGGAGAAATTCTTCAAGTTTTATATCTGATGGATCATTGCTTGATGAGTATAAGTCTTTGTAAAAATTTATAAAAATATAGTTAATTGCATCAGGATCATGGGTAACAGATCCTGTTGATTCTCTGATAGACGTTATAGTTGCTTTCTCTTTATTCATTTTAGTTGGTTTGCTAGAAATTTCCCAGATTTGTTACCATGTTCAAAATTCTCCACAAGAAGTTTTTGAACCATAAACTGTGTTTTCTTATGTAATATTTCATTCATTTCCAAATTGGCTTTCCTTATTTTGTTTAATAAATGTTCTTCTAGAGAGGCGCCGTAGGCATTCTCTAACTGTTTAATTTTAAGTTCTAATTCTATAATTTTTGAATTCTCCTTTTTCTTATTTGAAGAAAAAGAGATTATTTTGCTTCGTATTACAGCTTTTCCGGCTTCCCAGAGAGTGCAGGCTAAAATACCAGGCTGATCATTATTTTCCAAATACGTAGACCAGTCTTTAAGTAATGATATATTAAATCTCCAATTCCTCGAAGGTGGTTTGATTTTCTTATTCATCAGAGTGATGCAGACTGGTGCATGATCACTGACAGTGATGGGGTAGATTCTGGTTTCTGAAATATCCCTCAGTAGAGTGCTGCTAACTAGGAAATAATCTAATCTTGAGTATGACCAGTATACAAGTTAAGAAAATGTGTAATCCTTAAGGGAGGGGTGCTGGGAGCGCCATGCATCGTAAAGACCAAAATCCTTCATGTATTGTTTAATAATTTTAGTGGACTGCCAGTTATGCTGAATCCCTGTGTTATTGAGCCTGTCCACAGCTGCATCAAAAACCATGTTGAGGTCCCCTCCTATGAGGAGTGTGTTATCTGAGCGATCAGATAGTGATGTGAAAAAAGAATGGAAGAACGAGGGGTCAACCACATTGGGACCATATACATTTGCAATACATAATTTCATATCATAAATAAGTATATTAATTATCATAAATCTGCCTTCTGGGTCTGCAGTGCTACTGTTGATATTACAAATTACATTTCTGTTAATCAAAATGGCTACGCCTCTTTGTCTAGAGTTGTGTCCAGCTGCAAATACATGAAGAAAACAGAACTTTGGACAAAACACAAAACACAAAACACAAAACGCTTTTGTGTTCGTTAAATGAGTTTCCTGTAGTAAAACATCTGCTTGTAGATCCTTTAATCAATTATGGATTTCAATCTCTTCTCTCTTGTCCCAACTCCATGCACTTTCCATGTAACAAACCTTAATCCAGACATGCTCATATTAGTATCGTGCGTGTTGGATGCTTATTGACAAAAACGTGTGCGCCATTTTGTGCGCATGCATGCGCAACCAAGTCTGCGACGCTTGTGTGCGTATGTGTGCCCTGTGTGCTTCATAATTATGTGTCATAAATACGTAGATGTACGCCTAAATAATTTGGCCACAATGGGTCTCGATCTTCGGCCATCCGGTCTCTTTGGACCCAAGCGATGGACTCTATCAAATGTGATATTTTTAACTGTGTCCTATGGTAATTTCAACTGCTTCTGAATAAAGTCCGTAATAACTGCCTCTGGGTCCTCCTCAGCCTGCTCGGGGATTCCAGCAAACACCAGGTTGTCCCTCATACTCCGGGCTTGCAGGTAAATCATATTTTCTTTGACCTTTTTAATTTATTCTGAGATCCGGCTCATTCCCTCAGTGAGGGATTTCACCGACTCTCTCAGGGTGGCATTCTCCGCAGCCAGCGACTGCACCTGCTGCTGGCTGAACTCCAGCGACTCCTGTAAGGCCTGGAACTCCCTGTCTAGAAACTCCACCAGGGACAGACGGGCGTCGAGGCTGGAAAGTTTATTGTCGACAGATATAAGTACATCTACAGTTTCCTTTCCGGCTGGAGAAGTCGCTCCGGGTGACTCTTCGTTGCGGCTTCTTTTGGAGCTTGACAGTGTTTTGCTGGATGCGGGAGTCTGGCTGGATTTCCCCATGACAATTCACTCAAAACACTTGTCATATACTCATGTAGGCACTCAATGTCTTCCTCACTATTCTCCAGAATGCTTCAGGAGTTATAGTTTTTTGTTGAAAAGTGAGATCCAGTTGTACCATCATGTAGCTTCTAGACCCATCACTGATGTGCATTAATGAAAAAAATGTACCAACACAGTCTCTGCTGTGGTCTAAAGCCTGACTGTAAATCACTTCAGAAACCAGGATTTTTTTTTTTCTTTACAATAATGTAAATTTGTTAATACAATTTTCTTAAGAAATATTTGCTTAGATCTTGTCTAGATCATTGCACAAACAGTACACTGGATGTAATCAGCTATTATTGATGACCTGCCGGGGAGCAGGTAACCATGATGGTATACTCAGAGATACACTGATGTCTATTACTGGATTACTGCCTTGAAAAAAAAAACTGAATTTCTCTGTTTAAGGGTTGTTATACAGCAAAACTGAGCTTTTACATAGCGTCCTTTGCTCAGCTGAACTACAAGATAAGAGGTGAATCTGATTTTTTTTTTAAACAGTTGGAATGAAATTTGGTTTGAACTCTTCCCAGTAACTACTCCTTCATAGAATATTGTATAGTCTCAGTCTTAATGCAGAGTTTTTCTAGTTCTAGTTCATGTTTGATTTTTTTTTCTTCCTCTTTCGGAACCTTCCTGTTTTTGTCTGGATGGAGATGTTTGGACAACATGTTCCCTTCTTATTTCAGCACAAAGTTTAATCTCTTTGCTGTTTGAAAGACTAATTTATAGCATGAACTGTTTGTTGTCCCTGTATCTGTATTAGAGAGTCCCTGTAATTAAATATCATGGTTGTAATTTGTTTTCTGTTAAGTTTTTTATATTTGTAAGTTAGAATGAGATCAAAGATACAAATGGCCAAAATAATCATCCAGTGCAGGCGGTCTTGGCTATCCTTCAGAGATAGGGTGAGACGCCAGCCAGAGAGACTCAGGGTAGAGCTGATGCTTCTACATTTGGACAGGAGCCAGTTGATGGGGTTGGGGCATCACATTCTGGGTCCCCCTGCTCAGATTCCTGCCCCTTGGATAAGCGGAAGAGAATGGATGGATGGATATGTTTGTTTTTACTGCATCCAAACCATATTCTATGGTTCTGCAGCTCCTTCAGTCTTTACAGCCAAACAAAGTTTTTCATTCTTTCACATCATCCTTTAGTTTCTATTTGTAGATTTTATTTATGCTTCCAGATTTTAGATCTGTTGTAGTTTCACACTTATGGTAATAAAAGGAGATTTTTTGTATTGTTTATTAAACTGTTTAGCTGAGAAGTTCTCTAAAAACTAAGAATGAATGAATCTAAGGTTTTAAACAATGATGATCCTATGCTGCATCTTATATCGGCTGACATTGTTTACCACTTTGAATTGTGTTGATTTGATAGACTGAAGCTTCCAATTGATGTAAATCGTCATTGTGTCAGTAAAGGAAATGTTGCTCCATGTCTCCATCTAATGGATTGAAGTACAGCAGCGAAGTACGACAGCTGAAGGCAGCTCTCTCTGCCTCGCACTAAGAGGAGCAAATCAGAAGAAGAGCAGTTGATTAGAATAAATGATGTAAATGATGATCAGTGTTGAAGTGAAAATTTATGATTTCCTCTACAGATAAAGGCAAAAGCTTGATTTTAATGTGAATTTAGCAGCATGGATGAATGTGAGATGATGTGTGACTTCTTTTGTCTAAAATCCCTCAGTGTAGGGAGCATTAGAGTTAGAGCAAAGGTCAGAGGTGAGATAAAAATATCTGACTGTCCATAGGTTCTTTCACACAGGGTTGACAGTAGGACACAAATGTGATCATAAAGCTGCTGCTGTTTTTAATTTTGACCTTCATACAGACTGAAAAGAGGAAGCTTCGTAAGGTTTCATAGTCAGATTACTCATTATTTTAAAAAATAACAGGTTTTATTTTAATGCTGTTTACTATCATTATTGCATTTTCTTCTTTGTTTGTGTTGAATTTTGTCAAAAATTAAATATAGAGCTCTTTTTTAATTTGTCTTTTGCACTTCGTCTATCAACCACACATAATGTTTTAATCACCTGCCTCTAAAATGTAGATTTAACATCGTAAACCATTTCTAAGCCTGTTTGTTTAAAGATAGATTTTCAATATAGTTTTCACTGTATTAATTAAGTTAATATCAATTCAGTTTTCTTAATAAAGTGCCATATTACAACAATACAAACTTCTGTGTATGCAATATAGGTGCATATTCCTTTGCAATTATTTAAATTATATTTTCCCCAACAGCTGTGCCTGCTGCATTAATCTACAGATCATACACTTGGATGAGGATATATCTAAACAGTTCTGGATATATAAGTTTTGATGACAAAGCTGGATATATAAGTTTTGATCTCAAATATTGGCCCAGTTTTATTAAAAATGTGTAATCAATGCCATTGATCATTTTCAAGTGGTCATTTTTTGTGTAGTCAGGTTTTTCAGACGTTGGGTAACCCATGCTCATACTACATTTTCAAACAATGTATTAAAATCCAATTTGCCAAGTTCTCAATTAGTTTTTTAATTTTCAATTTGTGATGTTACTCACAAACAATATTTATGGGAAAAAAATCGAATTCACCATTTGTTAAATTAAATTAAACTTAAAGTTTTGCAGAAGTGGTGCGGATTAAATGGTGCAACGGACTGCTTGTGTTGCAGTGAAGATATCAGGCTTTTAGAAATAAGTTTAGATGTTATTTTCTCTGATATAAAATTAGCAGAAGAGCCATAGATATATTCCTTAAGTCAGGCCCGGACTGGCCATAGGGAGAAACGGGAGTATTGCCGAAGCGCCGGCCTAATATTGGCCTTATGGCCTGCGTCTCTGTAAAAAAATATAGATAGACCGACCAGCGCTGGGAGAAGCCATAGAGGCAGTCAGGCCAGCAGCATGTGAGGAGGGAAAGATGATTGGTTTATTTCGATTAAGACCCGCCCCAAACGTCCGTATCAACCACTCAGGTGTGGAGGAAGGGGCGTGGCGTGTGTCTGTTGACGGCAGCTCACGCGACGAGCGAGCGGTGCAAGAAGTGAGGAGAAGCGACTCGGGTCTCCCGTCGGGGTAAAAGGAACAGAGAGGGAGAGACAAAAGGTGAAAGGCGCTGGAGGAGGACGCGGCCAAATCCAGAAAAGTAACAGATTTATTTATTCAGTCCCCCCTTGTTGCCTTTAAAATAAAGATTACAAGTAAGTTGTAAAAACTAAAACTAAACACGCACACACAAAATGTTGGTACAAATATTAAAGTTACTGTATATTACAACCTCAAAAGTTGCAGTAGATCCAGTACGTGGCCTTTTATGCGGAATTTGCTATTAGTGTGTGTGCGCACGTGCACAAATGCGTTTTGCTTGTTCCCATACATTTAGGTGTGGATGTGAACATGTACGTATGTGTGGGAACACGCATGCGTGGCAAGCCCAGGGTGGCCTGGTTACATGACTGACTCCTGGCCTGAAAAAAATCTCCCAGTCCGGCCCTGCCTTAACTAGTAATCGAACGACTCATTTCCCAGTTACCAGTAATAGGATAGGCAATGAGGAACAAAATATTTTAATACAAAACGCATCAATGTCTAGATAGATAGATAGATAGATAGATAGATAGATAGATAGATAGCCTCATATGCTTTACATATTGCCATAAACAAAGTCATCCACGTTTCCATACACACTGGTATCCATTTTTCCATATGTCATCATTTTGGGCTGCTGAGGTTTCTTTATTACTTTGGCATACTCCACTGAGATATCTGTGCTCAGCTCGTCCCGCCTCCTTCTTTGCTCAGCATTTGTAAGTTCAAGATCTTCTTTATCTTCTTCTTTGGAACAGCAGGAATAAAAGGCCCAAGGTAAACATCCCTACAGTAATGATTTATGTTTCCTTTTAAAGTAATAGCAAATTACGATTTAAAAATAAACGTGGTACCTATGCTGTTGTGTTTTTTCCTCTTGGCGCAGACCAATCCTATGCTGACAACTAGGACAATTAGCAGAGCTCCGAGTGGACCACCTACTACTGGAACCAGCCCGGTTTGAATGTATAATGGGATTAGAAATGTTTGAGAAGGGAAATATGTATATTAGGTTGGAATAATGATAAAGTATTTATAAAAAAATCTGCCATCTTACCCATGATAACATGTTTTTCCACTAAAGGCTTAACACACATTGTTTTACTTTCTTTGAACACCCAATTTGAATTGCGTACACCATTGGAAGGGCAGTTAAAGTCTATAAACAACAGAACCACAGAAAAATAAAATGTATATGTATCGTGGTCAATTGCGTGGAATCATTTCTCTCTCTCTCTCTCACAATCTCTCTCTCTCACCATAGGTAGATATGTAGTTTTCTTTGAAAAGAGAGTTGACTTTAGTCCTGACTGAGCAAACCAGGCATCCTGACATATTTGGTCTGAGGACGATGACGCTAGTCTTATTATTTAAAGAGAAGAGTTCAGAGTCTGTCAGTATGTGTCCACCCAGCGTCCAGCTGTAGTGAGGATCGTGCCCTCCTTCAGACAGGCAAGACACCTTCACTCTTCCCTGAGACAAACACTCAGAGACCATCTGGACGGAGGACGCAGGAGCTAGACGTAAAAATTTGCCACTTAAAAGAATATTTTATTCCCTATGTTCAGCAAAAAAAAAAATGTTTTCGGTGGAACCATATAAACATTCGTTTTGAATTTGAGATAAATTGCGTATTTTATTTTTAAAAAAATTTTAAATACAGAAAACTATCAATAATACAGTAAATTAATTCCTGTAACTTTATGTAAATATTTGATAATTTGGCATTTCAGAGGTGTTTCCCACCAGTTGAATGAACACATTTCCTCCCAAATCTCCATAACACTGAGCCCCATCCTGTCTGCCATCACAGTGCGTTTCTATTCCAGCAGTGGCTTGGAAGATAAAAAAGCAAAATCACAATTATTTAGGCTTATAATTATATAAAGAGAGCTGTTTGCTTGTCTGTTTTTGTATTTATATCAGCATCAGTTTGTGCTTTATAAATCCTTTATCTTAGGCTGTTCTGTGTAGTACATTTAGGTGTAGGTTCTTTAAACAGAGCAACTTACTCAGTTAATGCCATAAATTATCACTCTCGGGGTTTCTCAAAGGATTTATGACAGTCTATTAAAATATACAATGCAACAAAATATTTCCAGAATATGAAGCTAGAAAAAAACCATTTAATTCATCTTTGGGAGGGATAAAGTATTTTTGATTGATTAATTAAAACAACATAATGCCAAACCTGTGTATTAATATAAGTCATACTTACTATTGTTATCAAGTTAGTCTTACCTTATATGGTAAACTGTAACTATACTGTAAAATGAAGTCCACATTGTGATCAGACTGAAGCCAAAATAAACACAGCTTTTTAAAATTGCTATAGAAAAAAAAAAACTTACCACAAGACAACCAAAGTAGCATTACCAATAATCCAACCACAGCTTCTAGGACTTTACAATAGCTTCCAGGCACCATTGTACAAGACTGAAGTGAAATGCTCACTTATGAAACAGTCAGAGAAAAGCTTTTTGTTCAGAGGTTAAAAGTGAAGCAATAATAACTAGTCACATCTAGACTAAAAGGCGGAACACTGCTCTCTGACCACGTAGTATTGTTTCCTTAGTTACCTTTGTTTGTTTACAAAAATAAAACTAACCCTTTGTTATAGACTAACAAAAAGTAGCACAAAATAGTTTAGATCAAAGCATCTTCATGTGCTTGGTGTTCAGATGTTCAAATAGATTTAATCGAACTATCTTGCCAAGGACAACGTGCATGTATTTCAATGTTAGGGTGTGCAACTCTGGTATATACAGTCTTAACAGTGTTAGTTTAAAGGGGTATATACTTCAATAACACTTATTGCTCAATTAAGTGACTGAACACAAAATTGTAGTCAGTCAGGAAAACTAACAAAGAAAATGAATGTAACACAGGGATGACCTAAAATACATACCAAAAAAGGTCAAAGGAAAATCAAAAACATCAGTTTGTAGACCCAAGTATCACAAACAACTGTTAAGTACTAATTCTAACACTTAAGTCCTTACCTCTGTTCATGCATTTATGGCATTATGTTTGCAAGACTCTTGGGGGCTGTATTTGCTAGAACGGAGTTCTGAGTTCACTTCAAAATTTAGCAACACATTGACAAAAGAGAGTCATGAACATTTAAATTCTCAGTAAGAGACATAACTAGAGTCACTAAATCACAAATAGGCAATGAGTATACAAAGGTTTTTTCTATAAAACCAATAACTGTAGGTACTTGTTTGTCTAAATAAAAATTGCTGTTGCTTACTCACCACTACAACAAAAACCTATACAGTATCCAATCAAGCACAGGAGAGTTTTTAAAATTATGACGCCCAAATTTCAGCTGTTAAGAGAGATCTATGAATTAGTCCTTAGTTGAAACTCTTGTTGGGCCATCAAGCATTAAGATGTTGTTCAGAAAGGCAATCACAGACAAGTTGCAAGATAATGACCTTTGAGTAGTGGAGCAAATTGTCATCTTCATTTACGGTCAACGTTGGAACTGTTTGCAGAACAATGCCAGCAGTCATTATTCATAAAGATTTCCGCCCTTTATTCATCATTATACAATTCATCACCTTTCTATTTATTGTAAAAATAGGGGACACCACACTTTATTTCAATGTATCTTCCTGGTTTGAATAAAAACAAATCTTTACTCTGTACAAATCTGGAGCTACACATTTTCAGCAAGTATAATTTAGTTTCTGTACTCCTTCTCAGTTACTTTTAAACTGTCTTTTTATGGAAACTGAGTTTTAATGTTGCAGAACACCAAAACAAACCTATTTTTTTAGACAACAGTTCACTGTTAGAGCCAGACATGCAACTGGCTATTTGGCAATGTACAAAAGTGATCAGATAGAACTCCAGTAGCCCCAGTCTATAGCCACATAGAAATAGGTCAGGATAAGCTAACCCGCTAGTGAGATATGAGAATCTTCTTTCAAGACTGGCATCTGGTTGCCACTGTTGGCGGGTTCTGAGGTGTGGGAAAAGGTTTGGATGGGCTGGCTGCATGGGTGGTCTCAGAGTGGACAGGTCTTTGAGTCCAAGTGGGTTTTTGTCCTGACCCTTTGGACTCTCTACTATCTAGAGAGACCACAAGTTAACCGGTTGCAAGTTTAAACCTCCCTCTCTCGCAGTCATTGTTTCCTTGGGTAAGACACTTCCCCCACATTCAATGTTGGTGGTGTTCAGTTTGTACAGAGGTGCAATACTGGCCTCACTTTTGTCAGTTGTGGCCACAATGCAGTGCACTGCTGTCAGGATGTGAATGTGTGAACAAATGGTGTAATACCTGAATGTGAAGCACTAGTCTTGTGTCTTGAATACATTAGCAAAGAAACAGCGTTATGAGAGTAAACTGACAGTAGACATGTCAGGTCAAAATGTTGTGAAGAGGTTTAAAGAACAGCTAGGTCAAATAACGAAATCCTAAGCTGTAAATATATAAACAGCACTGTCCAAGTCCTCCGAAATTGGATAGAAGAAAATGGATATTCACCTAAGTTAGAGAGCATTGTGCAGAGAAACTCATTATACTCTGAAAAGCCACAAACATTCATAGACAAAATCAATATTAGAAATGCTTCTCAAAAAATCTGCCAGGAAAAAACAAAATTATAGCCTGTGTGATGAAGCATTTTTTGTTAATATGGGGAAGAAAAAATGTACAATAAATGATTAGTGTTACAAAAATTGGGTCCTAAGGCAAAACCCTTTGCACCATTGCCTGCTTTGGATAAAAGTTTGTGCTAAACATGTCTGCTTAATGACAACATATTTAATTACTGAAATTATATATATATATATATATATATATATATATATATATATATATATTTAACAATTACTATCACCTAAATGATTTCTTAAAGTACCATAATTTTAAGTCAATGTCATTTTAACATCATCATCTGCCAAATCCTGGCTTCAGTTACAGATGCATTTTGTTTGTTTGATGTCTATACAGTCTGTTGTCACTTCCTTGTGGGTTGCTCCTTCCCTCCTATGTTGCATCTTTATCTTTTGACAAAAAAGTTTCTCACAGCCTATAAAACTCCTGCTTCCAAATCTTTTTCAAGCATTCAGTTTTGTTAAATTATTATTCACCACTTACAAGATATGATTAATTGTGCTAAGGATCATGTGAGGAGCTGCCCAGGAAAGCTGTTGAAGATTGTAGTCCACATCAACCAATTAAGAAAAATACCATGTATCGCTTAAAAATATTTTAAAGTCATGGCAAAAGATATGAATATGAAAAAAACATATTTTCCTGAAAGTTATAATGTATAGAGAAGCCTGAAGCTTTTTCAAGAAACACTTCCCTTGTTTCTGCTTTCAGTGCTGCAGTCTTTACCAACACAGACAATAATTCACTTCATCTGCATTATCTCTTCAGTCTCATTTGAGAGAAATCACTATACAGTCTTGATTTGGCTGTACTCCACCTCTTCCTCTATATGCTGCTTCACTGACTTGGTCCCTTGCTGTTGCAATACTCTGACATCAGCGTAGGTTATGTCAGCATGGATTTCTTCATCTGTAGAAGATCGAGAAACAGTCACCCGGTAGTGATAAGAGATTTTGCCATTCATGCCTAATTATGGAGAATTAACGTATACTCTCAAATAAGACATAAAAATGGTTGACATCAAGATCAGCATTCTTAAAAACAAAATAGTTAAAAATAGCAATCATTACTACCTTTCAATTTTTGCTTTTTCATCTGAATACAGATGATGATTACAAAGGCAAGTATATGGATAGAAAAGAAAACCAATGCAGAGATTGCTCCGAGTCTTAGTGAAGATTCGCCTGTTTTAAAAATAAAGAGAGTCAGAAAAGTTGGTCATGATAGAAAGAGAGCACCATAAATGCGACTATCTTTACCTTCGATGTACAATTGCAGAGTCCGTTTTTCTGTTACTTTCCCTTGTGAATCAAAAAGTTGAAGTGTGTAATTGCCGCTATCATCGTTCCTCAGGTTGCTCATCCTAAATGTTCCATTGTTGGCCATAAATTTAGATCTTCTCTTTATTGTGTTTGTCACAATAGTGTTTTCTCTCCATTTTAGTATTGATCTTCCTCCCTTTATCCACTCAAATCTAAATGTTTCCAAAGCGTTGTCCATCAGTTGAACAAACACTGTTCCTCCCCAGCTTTCAAAACACTGAGCTCCATCCCGCCTGCCGTCACACAAAGTTTTCGTGCCTGAATGATAAAATAATGAAAAGATGTCAAGAAGTTTAAGGCAGACATATCTGAGCTTTTACATTCATAAACAAATGTGACCGTTTTTGAAATAAAAATATTTACTGAGTAAAAACCAAAATCGTACACAGACTGCGCTCTTCCATATAACGAAACATATTAGCCCTCAGTTCTGTAATTTGTCAGGCGTCTAATCACAAAGGGAATTTAGTTAACCACAAAATAAGTATTTTTTCTAGAGTTGCAATACCTTTATCAAGAACATTTTTAAAGTAAATATACAATCTTCTGAAAGATATAACCTTCAAACTATCAATTTGTTGAATTTTAGTTTGTAATGATTATTTGGGTACCCTCACAGATATTGATAACAGATAACTGCGGAACAAAGCCAAACCTGGCAGTAATAAAAATCTTTTATAATACTTTCTAGCTTTTACTGTAATTCTGCCCTCAACCTCTATAATTGCCCCTTCACAAGGTATTGTTACATACAAGAAACAGACAACAAAATGCTGTTGGCTCTTAAAAGACAATGTTGTTACTTTATTAAACAGTAACAACAGTCAAGACAAAATCCAAACGAAAGAACACTTTCTGATTCATAAAGCAAAAGAAGGTGAAACACTAATAACTTTCCTTGTTTAATAATCAGAAACATTTTAG
Organism: Orestias chungarensis; assembly: GCA_032876305.1. NCBI lineage: Eukaryota > Metazoa > Chordata > Actinopteri > Cyprinodontiformes > Cyprinodontidae > Orestias > Orestias chungarensis. The sequence goes on from JAVLVB010000935.1 coordinate 1,004,072, forward strand.
AGAGACTGTCATGACAATCACCTTCTTTTAACATTACATTTTTTAATTTTTACTTGTTACCAAATAAGAGGACCTTCTCTTTATTTTGAGAAAGATACCACCAATTCATTATTGATAAATTTTTTGTAACCAAGCCTGATAACTCATAATAGGTATTATTCATAACGCTGAAGCGACAGTCACTTTAAAATAACAATATTGTCTACAACTCAACTGGTCTGGTAATCACATTTAAAAACTCTCATATATTAAAAGTAGTAACACTTATGGTGCATTTTGTCATGTTATGAGAAAGGTCTGGTAATTAAGTGGTTTTTCATGTTTTAAAGCACAATAACATCTGCTTTAAACAGCTGCTTTTAGATATAAAATGAGAGAGAAAAATGGAAATGAAGAAAAACCAAAAGAGGAAGGCTTTGATAGTTTAGTTACTATAGGAGTTTTTCCATAGTCAAACACATCATGTAACTTTTGAATATCAGCAGAAATATTGGTATTTGCTATATTGTAATTAATTATGCAAGATGTAATAACGACTCACCATAAGAAACTTCTATCAGCAGAAACAGCAGTCCAACAGCAGCCACCATATCCTTTTAGGTTTACTGTTTAAACAGCAGAGGTTCTTAAGAAAATAGATATTAATCAGAGGAAAAATCGTCTGAAGAAAACCTTAGTATTTCTAGAATGTGGCAATGAAAAAAGGGAAGTGAACATATCATCACATGAAGAAGTTACTTAAAGAAAGAGGGAAGCTGTCACAGAATTACTTACAAAACCGGCTGTATGAGTTCAGTAAACAGCTGTGAGGATAATTGTACTTTGAAAACTAAAGGAATCTGTCATGGCCTGATGATTTATATCATAAATCTCTGATGACAAGCAACGTTACCAGGAGCAACAAACACTCAGGCGACGAGTAGCTAGTTCACCGCTCCTCTTAAGCTTCTCAGCTCATCAGAGCCAACAGGGAGCAGCTGTGCAGAAGCACAGGTTTGGGAAGCAGCACTCCAGCAGGTTGGTGCTCTGGCGACGCCCAGTGGACAACCTGTAGAAGTGCTGGAAAGTCTCAGCATGACAATCTGAGCACGGTGGTATCAGTTCAGACAGGAAACCAAAGTAATATTAGCTTTGTATCCCTAATGTTAAATCACTTTGGAGATGCACTAGGGGTATAATTAATCATTGAAAACTAAACTGTATAAGATGTCATGCAGGGGCGCAACTACAAGTGAGCCAAAGAGCCACTTCTGTAAGCCTGTGTCTAGAACCGCCTATGGGCTGCAGGTCTCAGGCATTTTGTTAACATGTTTTCCTTCATTCTTATTGCTTGATAGGAAGCCTTATCCAAAATGGCAACCAACATTAATAATCATAAGAAACGTTTTTAATGTTCCCTTCACAATATTATTTATTTACTATTACCCCGTCTCATACAGCTTTCCTCCCTTAGTCATGCACTTAGAAAATACATTAGTCATATTATTAAAAAAAATTTATGTTACTTACTAAGAGTTGAGAGAACTACTGGTTTCATTGTGCTTTAGTGTTTTTGAAAGACATCGGCAGTTATTATACCCCACCACAAGGCATGTGTTAGGAACTTAAGCTTCACCAAAAAGCTTACATACAAAACCAAAGACTCTGTAGTATTTTTGGAATACAGTAACCAATCTCGTTCAACTTTCTCTCCATTTGGCAGTAAACGAAAACAGTATGATTTGGAAAAACACCTCTTACTCTTCTCTGATCTTGGATATGGGCCATCAGAAACTTTCTGTGGGCCATTTTCAACCATGTACTGCCTAAAGGTGTCCTCCGTTTTGTGTGGTAAAGGCCATTCAGATGGATCTTCTGAATAAAACCTTGCCTCAACCCTCTCTGCAGCTCTGTGCTCCTCTCCCTCTTCTTCATCACCTGGACCTCTCTGCTCCTCTCCTTCTTCATCATCTGCACCTTTCTGTTCCACATTCTCCTTTGTGGTGATTGACTCGCCATGTCTGCCTGCACTAATTTCCCCCCCAAAAGAACACACTGAAAGATGGTAATCACAAATTCAAACCATCATGGTATATAGGTTTTTGTTGCCTCCCTAATGTAATTATTCATACCTGATGTCATCACTTGTCTCTTCTATCACTGACTTCATGTCTGCCTCTTTCACCCCTTGTCTGTGGCATTCTCCACTAAGTCATAGGGTCAAAAAAGCATTATATAGTAGTTGTAAAAATTACACATCTTAATGCAGTTTTTTAAAATAATGTTTAAACATTTTTGCTTGGGATTAAGTAGCTGTTCCTTCACTGCCACCTAATACTAGACCAAACTGTTGCCTTCCCCAGTCTGTCCTGATTCTTCTTGTCATCTTCTGTTCTTTCTCTCCATCCTCACACCTGAATGACATCAAGTTAGTGTTAAGTAGCTATAAAATGTACAGCAGTTAAAACACAATAACACAAATCTTTAAATTTCAATGATCTCCTTGTTGGATTACAGTTACTGACTGGAAATTGCATCTGATCAGACTTATCAGTTACATCACAACATCACGTTAGTTATATTGATTAAGACATTTAAACTCAAGTGTCCCCCTGCCGAAAACGTTGGTAACATGGGTCACCAACCCTTTTGAGTCTAAGGGCTATAGTGACACTGGACTAATTTGTCTTATAAACACACAAACTTGTACAACTCATCTTTAATTAAAGAATCAATAATAATAAATATACATATGAGTGAATAAATTGCAGAGGACTAAGCGTTGGACAATTTAGCTTTCCTGTGTTAATATTTCCTGAGTCTTATACTTAGTGTGTGTAAATGTGTGTGACAGGCGTTTGTTTCAGATATTCATAGAAATACCGAACAAATCACGTCCTTTATCGGTTCAATAGGGGAGGCAAAACTTAACAGCCATATATGGGACGATTCCGTATTAAGCTAGCTTTAGCTAACCCGAATATTAACAACCCTCTTGTACTGTTGTCGATACACTGACGGTACTTTCCTACTATCTTTCAACCACATTGAAAATACTTTTTTTCATCCCGCCAACATCTTTATCCTTCTCCCTTTTCCTTTTTCTGTTTTGCGCCCTGGATAGCTCTTTTCTCTGCCGCTCCATCTTGTTGTCAAGTGCACTACGAGTGTTAGTCTAAGATTTAAAAAAATTAAAAATAAAAACGCACCTGAGTGCGTCTCTTAGGGGCCTAATCAGTGCTGTTACTCTGTTATTGATCATTTCATGCTGTTAAATATGGAAAATGCCAACTAGGAAAACTTTTTTTTTCTATTAGGAGTTTCTACGCCCCCTCTAGTGCAGCGCCCCTATGCGTTGCATAGAGTGCATACCCCCTTTTTGCGCCACTGATTTCAAGAAATGTCCTCAAGACCAAAAATAAGGCTTTTTGTAAATACTAATAATACAACTTACAAAATTAATACATTTTTAATAGAAATATTGGATTGACTAATTTATTTTTCTCAGCTTTACATAGGTAAAATAACTTGTTCTTTTGAGGCATGACTGATTTGATTCTTGACTGAGCAGAGAAGACGCCCTGAGATATTTTGTCTCAGAATGATCATACTCAGATTCTGCCACTGTGTTTCCATCCAGAGTCCAGCTGCACGGAAGACTGTCACATTCCTCAGAGAGGCAGGACACCTTCAGTATCCAACTGGATAGAAGACACAGGAGCTGTAGGACAAACAATAAATTCTAATATTTTTATCACAATTTATACACTTTTGATCACTTTTTTTGCAGTTTATAATAACATGCAGAAAAGGCAAAACACAAATACCATTGTTATTCAACATGAATACGTCCATAGTGAAAAATGAAAATCTACAATAACTTTATTCAGCAGTCAGAAATGTAATTCACCTTGAATGGGCAAAAGAAAAGTCCGCTGTCCTGCTTTTCCTCCATCTGCATAAAAGGTTGCCAGCATATATTCACCACTGTCAGTCCTCCTGTGGTTTTTTTATAGTAAAAGTGCCATTACTTGGAATTAAAACATATCTGCTGTTAAAATGATGTGCCAACAAGGTTAAAATGTCTTCATGCTGCCTCTAAGGATTGTAAAGCTTTGGTGTCTCCGTTCATATTTAGGTTTTTCTGGAGGTTATCCATCAGATGGAGGACCAGTGATGATCCCAAGGTTGCATAACAATGAGCTCAATTCTTTTTGCAATGACAGTAAGTTCTCGCTACTGCAATCGTGTACAAAAACAAAAAGTAGACCAGGGTAATTTTGTTAAACTTCACACCAAATGCAAACACGTTCAAATAATAAATGTGCTTGATTCCTGTAAGCCATTTGCCAAACATAGTTTATTCAGTAGACACTTATTAATGTTTAGTTTGTATTGCTTTATAAGGGTTTTATATTTTATCTGCTACCAACTGTGTTTCGTGAATAAATCTTGCTTGTGTTTTTAAATGGAAAAACTCCTATAGAACAAATCCTGGATTACAAGAGCCCTGCACTGGAAACCACCCAGCCAGAACTGTACAGCCTCCTCGCTAGAACACTCACGACCTCTGGAACACCTTTTTGTGTATCCAATACATTCACCAGCTAAAACCTCGGATCTGCTTAACTCTCCACAACAGACAACTCCTCCAAACACAATCCTCTAAACCTGAACCATTAGCCTCTCTGTATCGCTCCTGGAACAGATAACCCCTCATGCACATTAACTACCTTTTTATTTAATAAATATCATTTAGTAACAGATACCTTGTCTCCTAAGTACTTCCTGGCTGTTGGTCAGAAGTGTTAAGAAAAGTATGACAGTATTTACACTAGTTTACTGCATTCTAAATATCTGTGCTAAAAATTTACAAGCAAGGTAGTAACTCTACAATTTTTATTATAAAAACACGTAAACAATTAGGTGAACAGATCTGTCTCACTATTTGGCAATTGGTCTCTTTCTCAGCCTTAATGAATGTGCAACAAACACTAAGTAATGATTAATGAAGTGTTTTTAGATTACTTACAAACATATCAATAAATTATTTTTTAGCAATCTCAAGGGGTGCTACTATTAAAAAGAAGTGCCAAAAAAGCGTAAACATATTTGCTTTTGTGTTACAACGGTTGACCCAACAGCACATGACAAGATGCTCCAATTTGCTCTACGTACATCCGTTTTTGGAATTTAATTTAATTTAATTCCAAGGAAGAATAATGTAAACTGAACATTCTGGGCTTTTGGATTAGCAGTATCAAAAGTTTTGACATGGTGGTGACTCAATGATGTCCAGGGCTTTTCTGCTTCCTCTTGCACTGTAGATCTGTGCTTTGTGGAGGTCAAGATGGATTCAGTCAAGGATCATGAAGTCCTGGGAAACAATGGCTAGCTGTCAGTGAGTGAGATGTACGTCAGACGTCCGGTGACGTACATGCCCGTCACCGGACCTTTAAACAGGACAATGCAATGCTACCAGAACCTTGGGTCTATCTATGAATCATGGTTGCAGCAGGGGTTAATGCAAAATATGCCTGTTACTAAGGGATTCAAAATTCAAAGACTAAAACAAGGAGATGGTTTGTCTGTTCATGTTCATTCTTTTGGCATATAAGAAATATAACAAAACAGTTACCTAACCAAAGCTGTGTACTTTTTAGATGTTTCCAATAAACCTATTATAAGGTCGTTTGGATACATTCAGTGAAGTGATTTCTAATTTACCTTAACATTGGCTTTCATGATTTATGCGTCTAAACTGTTTCCATGAAATGCCTGGACTGTTTCTATGAATGCTGATTTCTGTCTGCCTCTGTCTGGTTATCAGTTCTCAGATTTTATTATTTCTGACCCCTCCCTTACTTTTGTCTCCTCTCTCTTCCTGCCGGAAGAGAGAGGAGATGCCAGAGAGTTGGTGCTCCAGGAGTAGCCTGCCAGAGAGTTGGTGCTCCAGGAGGAGCCTGCCAGAGAGTTGGTGCTCCTGGAGGAGCCTGCCAGAGAGTTGGTGCTCCTGGAGGAGCCTGCCAGAGAGTTCGGGCTCCTGGAGGAGCCTTTCAGAGAGTTCGGGCTCCTGGAGGAGCCTGCCAGAGAGTTCGTGCTCCTGGAGGAGCCTGCCAGAGAGTTCGTGTTCCAAGATGAGCGTGCAACAGGGCCCTCGGTCCAGGGGGAGTGTTGTAGAGGGCCCTCGTTCCAGGGGGAGCGTGCTACAGAGCCCCAGCCTGAGGGAAAGACTGGTCTTCCACCTCCAGAGACAGCTGTGGACCAACTGCCTCCTGACAGAGGTTTTTAGGTTTTTCTTATGGAGGGGGTTCGGTGTGACCCGCCTCTAGCACCGGCTATTACGGAGGTTCTGCGGCCTTTGTCGGGAGCGCTCTGTCGCCGCCGTCCACGGCCTTCGTCGGGAGCGCTCTGTCACCGCCGTCCGCGACCTTTGTTGGGAACGCTCTGTCGCCGCCGTCTGCGGCATTCGTCGAGAGTGCTCTGTCGCCGCAGTCTGCTGCCCCGCCATCAACGACCTTCGCCGAGGACTTTCCAATGTCAGCGGTCACCTGGGAGCTTCTCCTATATCCTCCCTTTGTCAGGAACGGGGACTGTGGTCCGGCGCAGAGGACCGTCCACAGTCGTCGTCCTCCAAGTCTTCGTGCCTCCTGTCGTCGTCCTCCTCCTGGAGGACCTCCAAGTCTTCTTGCCTCCTGTCGTCGACCTCCAAGTCTTCATGCCTCCTGTCGTCGTCCTCCTGTACGACCTCCAAGTCTTCATGCCTTCTATCGGCCTCCGGGACGTCCTAAAAATAGACCTATTTAAATAGATGTAAATATGGGGAACAGAAGAGAAGTCAGTGGTTGAGACGGTAAGAGTTCTGTGATGCTATCAGATAAATAAAAGCTGTACAGAAATAAGAAGAGTGAGAGAACATCCTACATATGGATGTATGTGTGTAGACTGTATCCTGAATGTAGTATTGTAATGTTCAGCTGTTCAAGAGTGTGATGGCGTGTGGGAAGAAGCTTCTCTGTAGTCTGGAGGTCTTGATCCTCAACTGGCTGAAACGGCGACCTGAGGGAAGATACTGGAACAGGTGATGTCCAGGGTGTGATGGATCACGGATGATGTTCTCTGCCCGCTTCCTGGTTCTGGCCGTGTGCAGGTCCGGTAGGGAGGGTAACTTCACGCCGATGGTTCTCTTTGCAGACCTGATGATGTGCTGCAGTCTGTCTGTGACTTGTTTGGTGGCTGAGCTGCCCCATACTGTGATGGATGCGGTGAGATTCTATGGTGGGGGTGTAGAACTGCACCATCAGCTCCTTGGGCATGTTGAACTTCCTCACCTGACACAGGAAGTACAGCCTCTGCTGAGCTCTCTTGATGATGGTGCTGATGTTGCAGTCCCATTTCAGGTCCTTGGAGATTATTGTGCCCAGGAACTTGTAGGAGTCCACAGCCGTTACAGTACTGTTGAGGATGGTGAGTGCTGTAAGGGTTGGAGGGCTTCTCCTGAAGTCCCCTCTTATCTCCACTGTCTTGGCTGGGTTCAGCTTCAGGTTGTTGTGGTCGCTCCAGAGGACCACCTGCTCCACAAACCGTCTGTAGGCAGACTCATCACTATCTCGAATGAGACCAATGACTGTCAAATCATCTGCAAACTGATTTTAACTGAGGTGTCAGTGGAGGTACACTCATTTGTGTAGAGTGAGAAGAGCAGTGGGGAGAGAACACAGCAATGTGGAGCTCCTATACTGATGGTCCTGGTTCCTGAGTTGATCTTTCCCAGCCTCACCTGCTGCTCTCTGCCAGTGAGGAAATTTAAGATCCACCGGCAGGTGGAGGCTGGCACACTGAGGTGGATCAGTCTGGTGTGTAGATGTCCCGGGATGAGTGTGTTGAAGAGCTGAAGTCCAAGAACAGAACTCTTGCATATGTACTCGGACGGTCGAGGTGCTGGAGGATGTGGTGAAGTCCCATGTTCACTGCATCGTCCACAGACCTGTTGGCCCGATACGCGAACTGCAGGGGGTCTAGTTGGGGGTTGGTGATCTCCTTCAAGTGAGTGAGAACCAGCCACTCGAAGGATTTCATGAACACAGAGGTCAGTGCAACAGGTCTGTAGTCATTCAGTCCTGAGATGGTTGGGTTTTTGGGGATGGGAATTATTGTGGAGCGCTTGAAGCACGCAGGTACGACATACTGCTCCAGTGATTTATTGAAGATCTTGGTGAAGACAGGAGCAAGCTGTTCTGCACCGTTCCTCATGTGGGAGAGTGACACTCCGTCTGGGCCTGGTGCCTTCCTCACTCTTTGTTTTTTGAGGAGTCGGTGCACGTCTGCTTCACAGATCTTCACGGCAGGCTGTATGGGTGGCTGAGAGTCAGAAGGGTGTGAAGTGGTGCTGTATTGTTGAGTGGAGCTAGGCTTTTCAAACCTACAGTAGAAGGGGTTTAGGTCATCAGCCAGCTGACGATCCCCTATTGTCTGGTGGGGGATTCGTTTGTAGCCTGAGAATTTGTGTAGACATTTCCAGATGGCTCAAGGCTCGTTTGTGGACATCAGTCTGCAAAGCTTGGTGGAGTACCTCTTCTTTGCAGCTCTGATCTCTCTGTTCAGTGTGTTCCGTGCCTTGTTGTAGAGCACCCGGTCCCCGCTCCTAAAAGTGTTCTCCTTGGACTGTCGCAGGTGCAGGTGCTTTAGTTTGGTGTTAAACCAGGGCTTGTCATTATTATATCTAATACGAGTCCTGGTCAGAACACAGATGTCCTCACAGAAGCTGATGTAGGACGTCACTGTGTCAGTATATTCATCAAGGTCACTTGTAGAGTCCCCAAACACGCACCAGTCTGTTAACTCCATACTGTCCTGAAGCCTCTCTTTAGCCTCCCTAGTGCACTTCTTCACAGTACTGACCTCAGGCTTGGCACACTTTCGCTTCTGTCTGTAGGTGTCAGGTTATCATCAATGACTCAAGCAGAGGTGGAATTGTGAAAAAGAATAATTTATTGTGGGGAACAACACATTAACCGGAAAAGGGCAAGCGGAAACGAAACAGGAATAACTTGGAACGTTAACAAAACAGAGAACTGAAGCAAGACGCAGGGACTACGAACGTGAATAAATAAAACAATTGAAATAAACAAACCAGCATAAGAACACGGGAAGGGGAAATAAACTAACAGACAAAATATCAATAATAATAATAAACACAAGGAAAACAGGAGGTGATGAAGGAGCTTAACTAAGAGGAATAACTTAATAAAACTAAGAACAAAATAACAAGGAACCAATAAAGGAAATAAACTCAGGCAGGGAACAGGGGAGAAAGGATGGTGGAGGAAGCACGGGAAACCGGAGACTACAGGAAAACAAAAACCTAAGTAAATGCAAGGACGGGACCTGAGGAGAAATAATGAAGGGAAAAGAACCAGCACAGAGAATCAGCAAGCAAGAAGGGAAGGGAAGGGAAGGGAAGGGAAGGGAAGGGAAGGGAAGGGAAGGGAAGGGAAGGGAAGGGAAGGCTTACTGGGAGTTGTTGAGGAACTGGCAGGAGAAGGAGCAGCGAGACGAGCTGGTAACCAGACGGTCCAGCGGTGAGTGAATGAGTAAACCAGGCTTAAATACTGAGGAGCAGGAGGTGGAGTGGTGGAGATGATGATTGGATAATTGCAAACAGATGTGAGTGATAATGAAGAGCGAAAACACAGAAAGAAGAGGGACAGAACAGGGGAACCTAGAGAACACAGAAAATAACAAAAACAAGGACTAAACCAAAATATAAAATAACCTAAAGAAAACAATAACTAATGATAACAAAGTAAAACATAGCAACTACAACAAATTAAACGGCAAACTAACAGGGAACAAAAACACATATCATGACAGTATGTTGGGAGAAGATGGACCATAGAGTGGTCCGATAGGCCCAGAGCAGCTCGGGGAACAGAGCTATATGCACCCTTTAATACAGTATAGCAGTGTATGTATATATATATATATATTTTTTTTTTTTTTTTAAACTCGCAAAGAAATTATAGGCTGGCTATGAAAAATGTTAGTGTGGATCCAGGCACCCTAAAATGGGGTTCTAAACGTCGATGGTTTGCACGCTTGGTGATTTCTAATTTTTTTCATCTTTGTAACAATTAAAGCGTTCAGACAATCGAGCTAATTTAAATATCAGTCAAAGATAAAAAACAAAATGATTTTATATGTATTTAACATAATAAATATTATATTAAATACCCCCGCTTATCTCCAGATGACCGTGTTTTACCTCGCTATGGATGAATTTTGGCCCTACTTGTCTTCGAAGTTAAATTGATGGTAATAAATGAATGCCAAATTTCCCTGGACAAAGTACTCATTAAATGCAGAGACAGGTGTTTACTAATATTTCAACAGTTTCTGATTGGGTTGTTTTATCCCTTTAATGACATTCACTATCTTAATATGGACACAAAATATATATGAGTTTGCTACCCCTGTTCTAACCTGTTGAACAATAAATGCTTCGGGATGACGTTATTGCAAAGCAAAGCGATGATGAGCAGACATGCCCAGCTAAATGAACTGGTTTGGAGACATTTGCCATATATTTTTTCTTTTTAGTGTTGATTTTGATTCTGTGTTTGAGATCATCACATTAGCTAAGAAACCAAAATCTGTAAATAACTCCAAAGGTCTCTGGGCAGAATTTGTTTAATTTTTGTTGCGGTCAGTTATTTCCATTTCCAGTATTTATCATTGTACAATTGGCTTTGCTTTGCCCGTTCATTCGTTTTTATTTTGTTATTTAGTTACTCAATACTTTTCACGATTTAAGATCTTACATATATATTGTTTGTCATTAGTTCTTTCCTTAAAATTTCTTTATTTTTATTACAATGCTTTCAATCTTAACTTTTTGCCTTGTTAAAGATGATATAGAAGATGACCTTTCAGTCCATGATGAATAAACTTTTTTGCATTTAAAGCACTAAAGGTGCTACAGCCGATGTGGATCAGCTTACTGTATGTGTTAAGGAAATTTTCCTAGGTTTCTCGACTAGAGGGCACCTGAAGCTGATGCCAGGCACAGGTGGGCCTTATTCTCTCATCAGCACTGTCTAACGCCTGAGCGTTAGTTGCATATGGTAACAATCCTCTCAGAGCCAACCTCTGTTTTCCTCGTTACTCCTTGTGTGTCCCTAGTAACTGCTCTTTCCAGTGTGCTCAACCCAGGTTAAACACCTCTCATGATCCCCAGTGCTCAAGTTCATCCTATAAAATCAACTCCTTACTAAACCTCCTAGATACCTTATCTCCACAACTGATAAACGTTCCTCATACTTCAAACCACCACCTCTCAATTGTACGCAGCAGCAGAAGCCTCAGCTTCCCCCATCTTAAGCTCTTTGGTAGAAACACTTTTTTGGAGCGCACAACTCTGGATCCAATCACCTCTCCCTGGTGGTAAACCATCCATCTCAAGTAAGATCCTCAGAAAACATTCTTGCCAATTCTCCTAAACTTTTTTTTTATTACTTATTGTTTTCTTGTTTTGTGAGGTTTGGATGTTTTACCTGAGCATGCAATGCTTTTTTTCTGGTTACTCCAACTTATTCACATGGTTTTCTTTTGGTTAATATGTCTTTTTCACTTACCCCTACATTGCTTAAAAGGTTCCTTGTTGTTTTGCCACAGATTGGATACAAGGATAGGGACCAGACTCTGCACAACCTTACAACAAATAAAACATTTTATAAAGAAGTTGGATGTAATTTTGTTAACTTATTGGTTTAATAAGCTGTATGTCTGTTATGATCTGGTCTGTCACCTGGTTTTTGTGTATATTCCCTGTCTAGACTCCTGTTGTTTGACCACATACAGTTTATCCCATCTCGTCTTGTGCTGTGGGTAACTTGCTGGTTTGTTACTTTTTGGACACTGACCCTGTTCTTTTTTTTGTTTTTGTTTTTTTTAACTCTTGTATAGCCCATTGATCTCTTATGTCTGAATCTGCTTTTATATGCCTGACCTTGTTTCTGTTTCCTGAATTCAGATTCACTCTTGACCTACAGATCCTTCTGCCATGGCTTTACTTTTATGATTCTGATCCAGTTTCTAATCCTTGACCATGAGTCCTGTCATGTCTCTGGGTTTATAGCATTGTGTTTGGTCTAGTACTAAAGTATATGTTCATAAAATCATTCTGGACTGAGTTTATTCAGTTATTTTAAAATAAAGCCTCTCTTATAGGCATTATGCTGTGCCGGCTAAGTTTCTGGTTTCACCTGTTCCTCTCAGAGTACCTGTATAACAATTGGAACATTATTTTGTATTATAGTTAAATATGGCATTGTAGTACATTAGTTTTTCAGATATTAATATTGCTTCCTTCATTCAATTCATTATGCAAACAATAATCATAAAATGTAAAGTCACAAATTGAAAAGTTGAAGAACATACACAAATGTACTGCTTTGTTTGTATTTTATTTGGTATTTTATTTTTGTTTTTTTTATTCAGTATTAAGCATTTATTGGCTGTTGCTATGTCTCTTTAGATTATAATGAATGAACCGGTGTTAAAAAAAAAGGAAACTTTTAAGCTGCACAAAACACATTGAACTGTATTGCAAGTATTCACCTCATGACATAAATGTAAGAAATAAACAAGACAGAGTTATAGCTCAGTTAAGCTCTATAAAAAAAGTATTTCACATATATTAAATTTAATTACAAATTAATCTGCTAATAAAATAAACCCGTTTTTATAACTGATATTCAATCTGCCAAAGAGGCAAGTTTCAGAGCAGAGTTGTAACTATTATTGTGCTTTTCTGAATGTTTCAATGAGGTTGTAGTGTTTTTCTTAACGGTATGACAAACTGCTTGTCTCTGATGGCAGTTTGTAAAGAGATAGATTCCGCCACAGGAAAGAATTGTAGCAACAAACAGGAAACCATGTATGAGCAAGGCGCAATCTGTTTAGAAAGGACAACAAGAACCAGATGTTATACAATAACAAAGCCAACAACATCATATATAGAATAATGGAAATCTGTTTATTACTGACAATTACATTTTATGTTTGTTTTGGTAAAGGATAATTAAAAAGAAAAATTCTTTCCCACCTTTACAAATGAATAATGTTTTTTCATCAGAGGCATGGCTGACTTGATTCCTGACTGAGCAGGCCAGGCGACCCAAGAACTGTTGTCTCAGAATGATTATGTTTTTGGTCTCATTATGTCCAAAGATGAGTTCAGAATCTGCTAGTGTTTGTCCATCCAGCGTCCAGCGGTACTGAAGACTGTCCCCTCCCTCACAGAGACCGGATACTTTCATTTCTAACTTGGACAAACACTCCAAGACCAACTGGACGGAAGATACAGGACCTAGGAGAAAACATGTTTATAATATTATCAGAACCTGCTCATTTTTCTGTTTCTCATTATCCAATATTTTCCACAATGGGAGATGTGGACTTATGTGTATTGTATTTTACGATATGAATCCCCAAAAAAAGCAAAAAATAAAAAATAAAAAACAGACTTCAGTGAGAAAGTTTTTTTCACCTTCAACATTCAACTGAAGAGTCTTGAGTTGTTTCTGTCCTTCAGCGTCAACGATTTCCAGAGTATATTCCCCACAATCAGTCTTGCTGAGGTTCCCAATACTAATTGTACTGGCAATTTAGAAACTTTGTCAGTGTCAGTTATAAACAAATGGTGTTTGTCTAAATTTAAAATGAACGGTCAGTCTTTTTAAAGACTGGGGAACATTCATCGGGCAGCAAACTGAAACTGGTGCACACCTATTAAGACTCTTAGGAGTGACTGAAGTCACTGAAAAGTAACAAATTAGAACAGTACATCATTTGTGCTAAGCCTACGTTTATATATCAAAACAAACAATCAGTTTTCAGGTCAACTTGCTGTGTGTTTAATTGTTCTTCCTACCTTTACAAACGGATATGATCTGTTCCTTGGAACCAAAGCTAATGTGGTTTTTGACTGAGCAGGCAAGACGTCCTGAGACACCTTGTCGGAGAATAATTATGTTATTCTCATCATTTACAAAAAGGAGGTCAGAGTCCTTCAGTTTGTGACAAACACCTAGTGATCAACTGGACAGAGAACACAGGAGCTAAAAAAAAAAAGAAAATGAAGCAGTGATTCTTTGTAAGCTGAATCTCAGTATTAAATCTAGCACAGTAAATTCTGTATTTTAGGCAATATAATTAAGACCTGTTATTACAAGGTATTTTAAAAGTTGAAAAAAGTTTCACCTTGTACAGTCAATTGAAGAGTCCGACTTGCTTTATTTCGTCCGTTTGAATCGAAGATATTAAGAATATATTCACCACTGTCAGTGATGGTGAGGTTCTCCATTAAAACTGTACCAGTGCTGGGAATAAAGCAAGATCTTTTCTGAGGGATAGTTTGTGAAAAATCATACCGGTTGCCTCTAAGGATTACGGATATTTTATTTTTCCATCCATATGTAGCTATTTGGGAGACATTGTTCATCAGCTGAAGGATTACCATTCCTCCAAAAGCTCCAAAACACAGAGCTCCGTTGTCTCTGACGTCACAATGAGTTTCTACTGCTGTGCATTCTAAGAGATAATTACTAAAATGTTTTCAAACTGAGCAGAAAGTGAAGATATAAATTTGATTTTAAAGGTATTTACAGTATATCACAGTATAACACCAGAAATTCAGTTAACATGTATTAATGATCATATACAGTACAACCTCCAGATACCTTTGGAAATGTTTGTATTGTATTATTCTATTCATGCCTCTATTTAGTCAAAGTTTCCTTTGGGTGACCCAATGAATTGCGACATAAAAACAGAATAGTTTAAAAAACTACCTATATCTTTTATATTTAAATTAAATTGGGTTTATTTATTTTGTGCCAATTCACAACACGTCATCTTTACTAGACAAGTCCTTTCAATCCAAACAGCCATACATTTCAAGTGATTATACTTATCAAATTGTGCTTCAATTTCACTTTATTATTTGAAGTAGTTTGAAAATTTCCTATCTAAGAAAATCCATCAGGTTGCATCAAGTCACTGACTTGCACCATTCACTCCTCTTGAACCTGCATGCAGAAACATACACAATCCCTTGCATTGTGTCACTGACTTTACAGTCCTGAGCATGCATGCAGCGATAGTGGAGAGGAAAAACCCTCCTTTTAAAGGAAGGAACCTCCTGTAGAGTCTGGCTTAGTGCAAGTCTGCTACGACAAACAGAGGGTTTTTGTCATGATCCGTGTTTTGATTTGGTTCAGTTTGTTGTTGTTTTCATTATTTATATTTAGTTATTGCTTTGTTTAGGTTATTTTCTAGTTAGGTTGAGTCTTTGTTTTCTCCCTCGCTGTCTGCTCTCTCTTTCTCCCTGTGTTTATGTGTGTGTGTGTGTGTTCCCTCATCGGTTCTCATCATTCACATCTGTTCTAAATTATCTAATCATCTTCTCCACCAATCCAACCCTGGTTCCTCCATACTTAAGCCACATTCATTCATTCACTCACCGCTGGATCGTCTGCTGATTTCCCTCTTCGTCTCCCTGTCCCATCTCTGGATGTTCATCCATGTCTCCTGTAAGCCCCCTCTCCTGCTCGCTGAGTTCTCTGTCCTGGCTCTTCTCATTTCTTTATCTCCCCTGGTTCCGTCCTGTAGTTCACTGTTTGTTTACATTCCGCGTCTCAGTTCTGCAGTCTTCGGTTTCCCGTGCTTCCCCTCTCGTGATTATTATTGTTGTTATTTTGTCTGTTAGTTTATTTCCCCCTTCCCGTGTTCTTTAGTTGGTTTGTTTATTTGATTGTTGTGTTTATTTACATTTGTAGTTCTCGCGTCTCGCTTCAGTTCTCCGCTTTGTTTACATTTGTAGTCCCGCGTCCCGCTTCCGTTCTCTGTTTGTTTACGTTCCGCGTTGTTCCGTTTCTGCTTTGCCCTAGCTCCTATTTATGTTCCGGTTCATGTTTATGTTCCTTATTCTTCCCCAAAAATAAATTATTTCTTTCCGCAATTCCACCTCTGCTCGAGTCATTGATCATTACGTGACAATTCTAGCCAATTCAATTCCAATGAAAGTTTACAAGGTTCTGTTCATCTTTATATCCATTAGTGGACTTTCTTCTGCAAATGATTTTGAACAGAAATATACCAAGACACGGACTGAAAGACTAGAAAGAGGTCTTTGGAGGGTAGGTGAAAAATATCTGTTCTTTCTGCCTTAAAAAAAAAATTACGTTCTGTTTAAATCATAGTTTTGTGGCACTAGCGGCCTTTGTTGAAGAATCAAACCCTACTTAGCAGCAAAATAGGGGTGCCCAATCTTCTGCTGCTCGATATACTACTACTACTACTTGTTAAACTTGGCAAAAACTAAGGGTTAGGTGTAGTGCACAAGTGTCAAAATATCTGTTTTAACAGCAAATGGCAACAGCAATATTTATCCTTTTACCCTCCTCCCACTTTTTTGTATCCGTCTGTTGCTTTCACAAAGTATTTACGAATGTAACAATGCTGCGAAAGTGACAAAAGTGTGACTGAAACATTGTGGTAATGACAAAAGTATCATAAAATTACATAATACAATGTTATGCTACCCACAGGCTTCACTCACTTCAGGATGTTTAATAGTTAAAGAAAAACATTACTGCATTGTTTTTTTTTCTGTAGGTATGAAAAATATTATGTTTTAATCTAGACAATTAATTGTCTGATTAAGATTATTGGCCTTATAATATCCAAAACTAACAGTCAAAATGAGTTATATATCCTACCAAACTATGGCTGAAGCTGCATTTCATTAGGACGGCAGCAGAATGGTAGGTGCATGTGCTTTCAGTTTTCTCTAAAAGATCTGTTATTGCATTGCAGTGATTTGGTAAAATTGCTGTAAATCTAGAGGCTGAGCAATAATGATAAAATATGCATAAAGTGCCACTAAAAATTTGTAATCTCTCTGAAGGTTTTTAAGCCGAGTGTTAAGATTAACAACATGCTTGCAGGAACAAAAACAGCAGTTTAATGTTGGAATTATGATTTTATAACATGTATGTGGCAATAAATTGCTTACCTGGCCAACATATTATTTAGGGACTCATCTACTTATTTACTTATGTAGGCAGTTCTGTCATGTTGTTTAAGCTTCTGACCCACATAAACAGAGAACTCTCAGGAGAACAGTTATAATGAATTTTATTGAAGGGATAAGGAGTGGATCCGGAAACGGGAAACATCGGGTGACGGCGATGTTCGGCAGGTCGAAAGGAAAAGGGGGAACGCGGGGAACGGCAGGAGACTCTGAGCGTACGGCGACGTGGGAGACCGGCGACCTCTGAGGTGGAGGACAGGACAGGTGAGCAGTTGTGATGTAGTGAGAGGATAAAGTTGGACTGATCTTACTTGTGGTAGATTGGATGTGGACGCCAGGGGGGAGGTGAGAGGTGAGTTCCTTCCAGCGGTGGAGAGTGGAGAAGTTGTCCAGGGGGCATTCACGGCAGATGGAGTAATGCTAGAGCGGGCAGATCGAGCCGAGCCAAGAGGAGCGGGGAGACCAGATGGATGCGGTGGACCGGAGAGAGATCTTGTGAGGATTGGAGCATTGGAGATGACGGGAACCTGAGGTGAGTACAGTGGTTGTTAGGAGCGTGGGAAAAACCAGCAACAAAGTAACAAACAAAGATAATAAAAGTAAAGAAACAACTGGAGACTAAACTGTGAAACAGGAAAACTACAAAAACACATGAGCTCTAGAGAATGGCGCTGAGACAAGGATTACCAGAAGTAACAAACACTCAGGCATCGAGTAGCTGGTCCACCACTCCTCTTATACTGGCCCAGCTCATCAACCCCAACAGGATGCACCTGGGGTGGCAAACGCTCCAGCAGAGGACGAGCACGGGTGACCCCCTGTGGACAACTGGGAGGTACTAAAAAGGAACTCACTCTGACAAGTTAATCGAGAAAGTGACTTTAGTGTGTTGTTCAAATAGGTTCAAGCCAAATTAACAAAAATGAAATAACCAACAAATCACATAACACTTTTATGAAACATATTTTTATCTGTTATTTGACAACCTCAACTGATATAAAAGTGTATTGACTATTTATTGACTAAAATGTTGGACTCATAGGACATAAAAACCAAAAAAACTTACCTTGTAAATATCTTAGAAGGGTCAGCGACAGTAAAAAAAACAGCTTTCATGACTTGGTAGTAGCTGAGGGAAAAATGCAACCAAAATTTGAACTCTCTGGCAGAAAATAGTTGAAGAGATGATAAAAGGAAATGATGAGAGCTTGGTCAATTCCTGATTCACACACACACATACATACATAGATGCATACAGTTTTTCACTTCCTCCGCTTACCCTCACACATCACCACTCGCCCTCACAACATTGTTCTTTCACTGCGGTACTTAAACATGCATGTTTACCAAACTCTGAGAGGAAACATAAAAGTGGTTTGTTTTAACAAGAGAGGATGGACAGACCACTTTCTGAAGTTTGCACAAGCAAAGGATAGAGATGTTTTATTTTAATTCTGATTACATTTTTCCCTTTTTTGCGACCTTTTTGAAAAATATATGGTATAGGATTATACAGAAAAAAAGATTCATAACAACTAAAAAGTGGTGTCCGTTTATAACAGAATGAGACCGCTTGTCAGTTCTTCTTTCTCATACAGTTTGTGCACTCCTGTTTCATAACAGACCAGTCCAAGCTGTACCAGCTTCAGGCTTAATGACAACAATTCCCTGTGGCATTTGTCCTGGTCAGTATATTGGCAAAAACAGGCTTTAGACATAGATAAAAACTACAAGAGTTAGCATTTTATAAATAAGAGTAAAACCAAGCAGAGACTAAAATTGGCCTGGAGCTTTGAGAAAGTAATAAATCTATCTTTGCTGTGTGTATAATAACATCAGATTATGTTTCCATCCATCTGCCTGTTAGGTCACATTTCCCATCACAAGGGAAATCATCATTGATGTCCATATCTAGTAGTAAATGGGTGAGAGATTGCCCGTCCATCACAAAAACAAAGGTTTTCCATTTTTCTGTAATGGTGTCAATGACAATTGTGCAGAATTTAGCACTGTTCTGCTCATACTGACCTTTATAGGTAAGCAACTTGAGGTTCAGGGCTTTCCCTTAGAATGACATTAACATGTGACAGAATTCAACCTGCAGCCTTCCCATTTCCAGACAATTAATTAGCTAACCACAGCCAAAATGCAGTAATGTTTACAATGGTGATCTAAACTTTGCATAGTTTAAAGAACTGAATCCAAAACAAATCAAACAAATCTCTATGTTTAGCTTCAGATTGTAAACATCAGATTCAAAAGTACAGAATAAAACTGATATTATTTACATATGTTGTTATTCCAAATCTTTATGGTCATAGTCTTATATATAGATCAAACAAGGTCTACAGTTTAGGATAAAACTGTTGCCTTGTTAGATGGGTTTTTCCAATGCAACACCACAGGATCTGATCACGAGAACCGGTGTCATTTTTTGTTGTTTTTTATTTTGTATTTTTTAATAATTAAGGTACACAATTTTTCATGTAACTGATACTTACTCCAAACTAACTCAAGATGTTTCTACGTATTTGGTTAGTCGCACAGCCTTGGTCACCATGTCTCCTCATGTATGTACTGTGATGTTTGTCTGGATAGGTGTACTGGAACTGTAATTTTACTCATGCTCATGTACCCTCATGTAATAGGGCAATAAATTAATCTTGAATCTTAAAAGTAAAAGTTCAGGCTTTGTTTAAAAACTATAAAATATATATATATATATATATACAAAAATGGTACTTATTAACAGTAGTGCAAGTAAATAGAAGTAATCTTTTTTCGCCACCATTAATTTCTTACTTGTGGATTAACAGTCTGTGTTGCCATGGGAATTGTTGACTGATTATAGACTTTTAGATTCTGGTTTTATCAAGGAGGTATTATATACACTTAAAATCCTTCATATATATCAACATAGGGAGGATTTGGCTTGTGTTATAGTATATCTGTTTATTCACCTCAGGATGTGTTATTTGCACTCTAGACTGTTTTGTTTTTTTGTTGTTGTTTTTTTGTTATTTTAAATAACTTAGGTCTCAAAAACAGCAACTCATCCGGGGCCACTAAAAGGCCAGAAATGGCCCTGAGACATTGGATAGTTTGAATCTATCAAATCAAAGTGCAAGCTTTGACTAGGCCACTCTAAAACCTTATTTTTATTTATTTCAGAGACATTGAGAGGAAAACTTGCAATTGTGCTTCAGAACATTGTCTCTCTTTTACAATATCTCTTTCAGAAATTATTGACAGAGAGATGGATACAATAAAAAAATACATTCAAAATGAAGAGTTTAAATGTAGACATTAAGTACACAGAAAAAAAATAATTGACTTGTTAAATTAAAAGTGAAGAGTCTAGATAAAATATTTTTAGCTGTCATATCCTCAGCTGAAAGAGAACGTCTTTCCTTTTTAGATTTAAACATTGCCAGATTGAAGGAATTATTACTTTTTAGGAAGACTGTTTCAAATTATAAAAGTATAACACTAATTTGCAGCGTCATATTGTTCTGACCTGACTTTGATCATCAGCAGGAGAAAATTACCTGTGAGACAAGTTCGATTCAGTCAAATCAGTCCAACACCAAAAAAGCTACCACCGCCCATATAACAGTTTTTCTAAAAGTTTTGAAGATGTCTTTGAACTCTTTTGTCTCTTTCAAACACACAGACCTTTTTACATTTTGTCTTGACAGAAAAAACTCTGACCTTAACTAATGCAAGGGCATGCAGCAATGAGCACCTTTGGGAAGGTTCACCACTTTTCCATGTTTTCTCCAATCGTAAATAAATACTTTAACTCGTGTTTTGTCGGAGTTACAAAGCCTTATAACTGTTTCTGAAACCCTTGCTAGAGTAATCGACTCCCATTATGTTTTTTCTTATGTGTTCTTTATGTGTCATTATATGTTGCTTTTCGTGTTTTTATTTAATTATGTCTGATGGATAATATTTAGGAGATTTCATGATTCTACACTGTGGTAATTCAACTTCTTCAATTTGACCAAAAAAACAAAAAACAATAAAGCAAGGGAAGAGACTGATGTCAGACAAACAGGCAGAATGATAGATCTCAAGATCCAGTTGGTGGATGAGAATGTTTAGACTTTCAAGAGGTAGTCATACTTTCCAGTCAGACAGATTTGAGTAAGTAAATTCAAATTAACTTCTAAATGATCATTGAAATAACAGAATAATCTTAATATTATCTAGTTGTCTTTTATTAACCAACCATCTTTTTTTTCTTAGAAATCGTTAAGTTGTTTCATCAATTGTGTCCCTTGGTAATTGTTTGACATCAACAAGGTCCTGGCCTTAAGTCTTGACTGGGAGCTTTTACGATGGACTTTGCATGTTCTCGGGATGCATTCTCTTTCCGTTTACTCCAGCATCCTCCCACGGTCCAGAAATACAGAAGTAAATTGGCCTCTCCAGACTCTGGTCCTTACGTATGATTGTCTGAGTGGATGGTTGTTTTTATTAAGTGTCTCTGTGTTGTCCTGTGACGTACTGACAACCTGTCCAAGGTGCGGTCCTCTTCTCCCCCAACGTTTGCAGGAGATAAGGACCTGCCCCTGTGACGCTGCAAGAATCAGCGATGATGGACAATTAAGGGTACCTTGATTTTAGCATGCAGAGAGATGCAGCTAAAACCTTTTTCACACGACCTCTCCAGGCAGTGCTATACATACATTCCTTAAACAGCGTGTGAACCCGAAACATCCCGATATGGAATTGGATTTTTACATCCAGCAACATTGCGATTATCACCCACATGACAGAAAACAAGGGCAACACCGCAAAGGTTTGTGATCGTTTTGCAAATCACAAAATCATCCATAAAGTGGAGGTAATGGTTGCGTCCATCTATTCGGGAAATGATCCCAATGAAGCTTATGTGTTGCAAAAACAATGCCACAAAAGCCACTACCTGTACAGCTCCTCCAAGCATTGATTAAATCTTAAGAGTAGATGCTATGTTACCAAGTTGCCATTTAGGCAGATGTGTTTTCAAAAGACAACCACATTAAACTTTAACGTTTAAAAAATTCCGGTATCCTTTTTTTTATCACATCCCTCTGATTTTGGTAATGCAGTCTTTGTAAACTAGACCACAGTAACACAAGTCACCTAACTTTACAGACTTGTGCGTAGACTGGGGATGGCATCGACTGCTGTGGAATTTCTGAAAGTGTCACTGGATTGTTCGCCGCATCTTCTTCCAACCTTTCCTCAGTTTGCCTCTCATGCTTGCGAACTTCTCTGACCTCAGCATAGACAGGTTCGCTGTTGTTTTGCTCTACGGGGGAATGGCACAAAGGCATAGATTAGGTTAACATACTGACTGCAGTGTCTGTTTTTTTGTTTGTTTGTTTTTTTATTCAACAAGAAGTTAAAAGACTAATGAGTTTACAATCACATTAGTACCTTTGAAAGAATACTTTTTCTTCTGGGCACAGATAAAACCTATTCCAACAGCTGAGAGTAATACCAATGCTGAGAGTAAACTGCCCAGGACTTTCAACATGTCTGTTTGAGAAACAAAAGATAAGCAAACTCAGGCCTTCTTTGCATTAATAGTTTGTTGGGAAAATGTTTTATTAGTGTAGGCAAGATATAACTGTCTTACCTGCAACACTATATGCATATGCTGGTTCGACACAAAGTATGTTGTCATCTGCAAACACCCACCCAGACGTCTCTGTCCCATTGAAAGTGCAGTTAATGAATATAAACCCTAGGAGAAAGGAAAATTATGCTTGATTTAGACCATGGCACCGTTAATATAGTCAAAAAGTGTTTTGTTTTTTTTAATCTTCTTACTTACCACACGTAGATATGGTTTTCTCTCTTGAGAGAGAACTAAACCGATTCCAGACTGAGCAGATCAGACGTCCTGAGATATTTTGTCTCAGAACAATGATATTAATCTTGCTATAATCTGAGAAGAGCTCGGAGTCTGTCAGTGTATGACCATTCAAAGTCCAGCTGTATTGCATATTGTCCCCTCCCTCTGAGAGACAGGAAACCCTCATCTCCCCCTGGGACAAACATTCAGAGTCCAGCTTGACTGACGATACAGGAGCTGCAAAAGGAAACCTTTGATTTCTTTCGAGAAAATTGTACACGTTTGCCCAAGAAGGAAACATCTGGGATTCTCAAAGAAAATTCTTAAGATGTTAGATGGAGACATGTCATTGTAAAACATTTACCTTCAACAATCAGCTGAAGAGTCTTCTTTCTTGTATTTCGTCCATCTGAATCAAATGTTTCCAGACTGTATTCACCACTATCCGCTCTGCTGAGATTCATGATGCTGAACGTCCCATACGTGGGAATAAAGAGACATCTGCCCTCAATGTCATTTTGAAAAAATCTGTCTCCATTCCCTCTAAGGATTGTTAATGTTTTGTTTTTCCATGCGTATTTTGGTGTTTCTGAAGTGTTGTTCATCAGATGAATGACCACAGTCCCTCCTAAAGCTCCATAACAAATAGTTCCGTCTTCTTCGATGTTACAGTAAGTTTCCTCATCTGCAAATTCAGATGCAAACGTTTTTTAAGAAACAAATGAATGCCGAAAGGTCCACAAACTAAATTAAAAAATTAAAAAGTCAGAAGTAAAGCATAAGCCCTTATACCCAGTTTACGTCTTATTTATGACATATATGATCTAAGTGTTTTATAAATGGTTAAGCTGTCAATAACTAAAACTAAGGTGGTTTCATAAAAGAGGAACATGATATTTAAAAAGATCTCCCACCTAATTTAATGTTAGCAAATAAGATGTAAACATGCAGTCTAGGAAAAAGGCCTCTGTTAAAGATATGTTTACCAAGATATAAGATAGACCTTAGTATATCACTTAGCATTTGTTTTTGTCAAATTGTGTTGGTTAAATCCACTGGAGCTGTAACGTGATAAAATGTAACAAAAAGAAAAATAGCAATTATTTTGCAAGATTCACCTCTGACATACTATATATTACTTTTCCATTCTGATTACACAATTTAAGCTTTTGATGTTAGACTGCTTTGCAATTCTATCTGATAAACTTGTTTGCAAAAAGATTTGAAAATAACATAATCTCGATCTGTATATACGTGTCTTCTTTAACTTAATTGTGGCCTGACAGTTCAGAAAAAATTATGTGGTTGTGGTATTTCCTTTTGCAAAGGTTGTGGTCAACGTAGTTTTTG
This sequence comes from Orestias chungarensis, assembly GCA_032876305.1. NCBI lineage: Eukaryota > Metazoa > Chordata > Actinopteri > Cyprinodontiformes > Cyprinodontidae > Orestias > Orestias chungarensis. The sequence goes on from JAVLVB010000935.1 coordinate 1,028,347, forward strand.
TTGCTTCACATAAAACTAAAAAAATAAGTAAAAAATGGCCTCTTGTACGTGACCTACTTGAGCATCACAACTGGAACATTTTTTGAGACTACTGTCCATAAACTATAGGAAATATAAAAGCTACACAAATCACACCTTCTATCAGTGCCTACACGGTGACTACCTTCAGAAAATCTGCAAACATCCACCTCTAGAGATAACAAAATCGTATTATTCATGTAACTAATCGCTGAAAAAATATGACTCAAGGATTTGACAACCAAACTGTCAGTCTGCATACAGCAGATTACATGAATAAATTAAAATGTATCAACCCTACAAAGCATAGTCAGAGAACAACTTAGATACCGCAAAAAAGCACAGATGTAAAGTAAAACAAGCCTACGGTTCACTAACCTTTACAAAGAGATATCCTTCTTTCTTCTGAGATGTGGGTGATGTTATTCCCGACTGAGCAGACCAGGTATCCTGTGACATTCCGTCTCAGAATGATTATGTTTTTATCAGGATCTCTGTAGAGGATCTCAGCGTCTCCGGCTGTGCTTCCATTGAGAATCCAGGTGTACCCAAGACTGTCCCCACCCTCAGATATACAGGATGCCTTAAACAGACCTTGGGGCATGCACTCAGAGATCAAATGCATGGATGTGACAGGAGCTGACATGGACACATGCAAATGTAACCACAGAAATTAGAACAGGAATAATATTTCAAAAGATATTTGTTTACACATGCAGAGCTTTAGAAAAAAAAAAACATAATCAATCAATATCAATACAAATTAAATTTACCTTGAATAGTCAGATGTAGATTACTTTCTTTCAGTTTTTTTCCAGTATCACTAAAGGTCTCAAGCGTATAATTAGCACTGTCACTTCTGCTCAGGTTAATGATCTTTAATGTTCCATTATCAGGAATAAAGACATACCTGGCACTTAAATTTAACAGATTATTTGTTTTCCTATTTAGAATAATTTGGGTTGATTCATTTGTCCTTCTTGCTTTCTTTTTCCAATTGTATCTGGGTATTACTGAGAAGTTGTCCACCAGCTGGAGGGCCACAGTTCCTCCCAAAGCTCCATAACATTGAGTGTTCCCCTGTCTGGCATCACAGTGGATTTCCACGGCTGCAAATTTTGTATAAAAGGTTCAAAGAAAAACATGTGTTAGCCTTACAATTCCACAAAGTCAAAAACAAAGAAACCAAGTTGTAGCAAATGTGCGGAAAATCTGTTTGCTGAAGCCCACACTTTCCAAACTCCTCTTAATGTGAACATAAATCTAAGCACAGGATGTTTTTGATTTATGAAAGGAGTTTGAAATGTGCATTTCAAAGCCCAAAATATTGGCTTAAATATCACAACAAATCCTAACAATTCTGTGATATTAAGTTATTTATCTTCAGGTGTACTGACATATATTTCTTATTCTAGAATAAATGTGTAAAACAAGAACAACTCACCTTGCGTCACTCGCAGTATTACCATTAAAAGTCCAGTAATAGCTTTCATATCTCAACAGCAGCTGCCACTCTACTTTGAGCAGGTAAAGAGCCCTGAATGAGGTAAAATGGCTCCTGTAATTAACCAGCCTGAGAAAAAAGTCGTGGGCGCACAGATGAAAAAGGAAGTGATGAATGCGTGGTCAACTCTGAAGTCGGAACACCTCCCCTCAGCCAAGTAGTATAGTTTTGCCTTTTTAGTACTGAGAAAAAATTTCACTTGTCTCTAAAGCCACAGACAAAGTGCTTGTGCGTCACAGAGGCAGTTGTTTTTCCAAGCAGATTTAATGCATATTTGGGTGATTTTGATCTTTGACCTGCATAGTGGGACACTGTTACCTCACCGCAAGAAGGTTTTCAGTTTAACTCTTACCTAAACCTTTTTGAAGGGGTGGTTACGTCTGTATTTGTGTTATTTAGTTGGTGCCGGTTTTCTCCCGCTCACTGAAAACTTTTTTGTTATGTCTTTAATCATTAAAGTCCCTCATCCGAGGAGTGAGTGTCTGCAGGCTTTGTTCAGTGTCTCTGTATTGAACTACAGAGCTATTTAGAATCTGATCAACACAGTCAAGCGTCGCCGCCATTCTGCATAGAGTGAGACGGAAATGGATGAATGTTCTTCCTGTTTAGGCCTTTAGGCTGTGTGGGTGCAGTTACCTGCAAATATTTGTGGCAACATAGCTAGTTTACCAGTCAGTTTAAAAGAGGTCCACAATTAAAGCAGATACAAGTACGTTCAATGTATTTTTCTATATTTGTGCATGTCCTGTTAAGAAGTGCAAAGCTTACTTCAGCCGTCACCATGAGGGAAGTGAGCTCTGGGCAAAGGGAGACTCGCAGATCAGCACAGTTATCAAGTTTGGTAATATTATGAATGAAATGAGAAAAGAAACTGTGTGCCACAAAATGTTGGCCATCCAAAATATAAAAATAACTTTATCAGAAAGTTACAAAAGCCTTTAGCTTGTGATTTAACATATACATGGGTGGACATCCTCTTACTTTTGTTTAACAGAGACGGGGGTATTTGTGTTGTTTTGTTTGTGCAGTTCTTGTGTGCCCCCATAGATGTCACCAGTGGTCCTTTTAAATTCATTTAACATCCGCTTTGTGTGGGCAATCAACCCAAAAGTTTCCACTCCAGTACATCCGTTTATTTGTCAATCTCTTTCCCTTGTCGTGTCATTGAGCTTTTTTTTTCCCTCTTACTTATTGTGTTCTTTATTATTTTGTATTTTTTGTAAACAAAAAGTCTTGGTCCACCTTTTTCTGTCCAAAATAGAAATTCTCTTTGCAGGCAAACTGCCTGAAGTTCTTACAAGGCCTACTTGAAAAAATTTGAGTAGCATCTCCATCTAGCCACAGTTATCGACTACTACAACTTCTATTGAAATATTAATGCTCATAAAATACATTTTGTTTAATCAGTCAAAAATAGTCGGCCGTATGAGTCAGTTTCCTCCTCATTTATGAAGAAAGCCCAGAAGTAATTGTTTTTGTTAGTTAGAAATCTATCAACTCAACTGGACTCTGAACCACCAAGCCTATTAATAAATCAGCCTATACCATTGCCAGAATAATTCTTGCAACAACAAAAAAAGCTCAGAGACAACAGGGGATTTTTATTTAGTTATTTAATTATTTAGTTCTTTTCAGTGGGATTGATTGTTGCTATAATGTTTTTACTATCTGCAAGTTGCTAAATCCCGATCAACACGAGAAAAATCAAGAATTAGTCATTTATATAGCGCCAGTTTACAACAGATGTCGTCTCAAGGCACTTTACAAGAAAATCAATTAAAATCATAGATACATCATAAACAAATCACTTTGATAAAGTTTCCAATGTAAGGAACCCCAGCAGATTACATCGAGTCATTGACTTGCAGCATTCACTCCTCTGGAATCAATAGACCAAAATAATTGCTTGTGTTGTCGTTGACTCTACAGATATCCCTCATACTGAGCATGCATGTAGCGACAGTGGAGAGGAAAGACTCCCCTTTAACAGGAAGAGACCTCCAGCAGAACCTGGCTCAGTACAAACAGCCATCTGCCACAACCGACTGGGGGTTTGAAGAGACAGAAAACTAAATTAGAAGCACAGGATATTGAAAAAAAGAGTTTATAGCAGCAGTTGTAGAGCGTCACTGGAAGCATCTCAGCCCATGTTCTCATTCAAGAAGCTGTCTCAGCTAACAGAACGCCAGACCAGGTGAGGTTACTATGGAGAGAAGAACACTAAGAGAAAACAAAAGGTTAACAAGGTTGAAATAACGGTATCTAAGCAGATTGGACAAAGGAAGAAAGTAGCAGAGAGAGACGTGGTCAGATTGTCCTCTAGCAGTCTAAGCCTATAGCAGCATGACTATAGAAACAATTAAATAACCTAACCCTATAGAGTGAGACGTGAAGAAGGTAGAGCAAAGGAGAACCGTCTGTCAAGACTGAGTACCTCCCCAACCGGATTAGGCTGTCTTCTCTACCTCTTCCAAACTATAAACTTTATCAAACAGGAAGGTTTTCATCATAGCTTTGAAACTACACATGGGGTCTGCCTCACGCACTTAAGCTGGAAGCTAGTTCCACAGGAGAGGAGCTTGATAACTAAAAGATCAGGAATCAGGAATCAGGAATCGTTTATTGTCATTCACACACATGGGGTACATGAGCACAAACGAAATTACAGGGGTGACGAAGACCCGTAGCCGCTGCACCTGTGGCGCGCCGCCCTCGTGTCCTTAAGGACAATGGAAAATGACACATAGGGAGAGATGAGGGAGAAAAAAATACAATTCACACTTTATCCTTGA
>JAVLVB010000935.1:1039647-1082570 GCA_032876305.1 Orestias chungarensis
TTTTTTTTTTTTTCTTGGGGGGGTAATGGAAATGTTTTGTATGAGTTTGAAATTATTAAATCTGATGTATAGGTTTCTGGGAACCAGCAGAGGAAAACATTTTTCCAACAAATGAATGACACTGTCAGGTCTCAAATAATCAACAATAAATTATTTTCTTTTTACATTTAAGAGAATATGCATTTTTACAAAGTTATCTTTATGTTCATGGCTTTGTCAGTATTAAAACATGTTTATGATCTTTTTTTAACATTTTTTATTAATATAAAGTGGGAGAGAACACAACTAAGCAAAGAAGAGAAAGATGTTTATTTGAAGGCATACAGCGTTTAAAATCTCTGTCCCTGGACAAGTCAGAGAAGCAGAACGAGAGGAAAAATGCATGGTGCACATTTATACATTTTGGTTATCGGTTTGTTGTTAGTGTAGTTAGTGTAATGTCGCATAACCTGCACAAATACAAAAATTAGAGTTGAAAAAAAACTGTTTCCATATTTGACAATTAAAAATGAAACAGGCTTTTATTTGTGGCCTTTAATGTTTAGTCATATAAGACAGGTTTTGGCATGTTCTGTTGATTCAGCCAAAACGGCAAAAACCTATAAATTGAATTTACCTTAAATTTGATTGTTGAAGACAAAATCCAGAAGGACAATTCAGCATTAATTTTAAAACCCTAAACTCAAATAGGCTTTGCTTATGCAGAAGAACAATGGCTCAAACCATACCAGGTAGTCTACTATTATAATGGCTCAAACTAAATGTCTTCAAAATTGAGTAGAAATGATTTGGCTTAAAAAACACACCTGTCTTTCTGCTGGACTTCAACTTCCAAACCACACAGCCAAAAAATAACATAATCAAAACACACACAGCTGCAGGGATTGGTATCTTGATAGATGTGGAAAAAAATTTACTAAAAAAATTATCACATTCTGCTTTGTAAACACGGGCATTACATTTATATATGGACAGGTGGTAGGTAGGTACTTAGAAAGAAAAAATAAAAGAAAGAAAGGGACTGAAATGGAAACAAAACACTGAATAAATTTGATTATTTAAATTTACCTTTAACTTTGAGGGTGAAACTTAGCATTTGCTGAAATACGTCCTTAATGTAGATGTACAGAGTATATTGACCTGCATCAATCTCCTCCACATCAGTGATCTTAACCATCCCAGCATTTATGAAAAACTCAGTTTTGTTTCTGTAGGACTCGTTTATTTGCACCTTTCTACCCTTTTCTATTAACAATTTAAGGGTTTCGATGGGGAGATTCCTTAAAAACACTAAATCATAACCGGTGACATTGGTCATCAGTTTGATGTATAGAGTTGTTCCAGGAACAGGATAGCACAAGAAAATGAGTTGGATGGCATCGCATTCTGTATCAGGAACTGTGGATAATGCTAAAAAAGATGCAAAAAACATAAATATGGTCACATTTGTGAAAAAAGTGTTTAGTCTTATTATTTTTATGCTGGTGGCGATCTTACCACAGGTTGTTCCAACTAATATTAGTAGAAGAAACCGCTCCATTTTCCTCTGACAAAAGAGATGAACAACAAACCGAGACAAAATACTGTAATATCTCAGCAACGGTTGGCTTATACTAGACGGTCACAGGGAGCCTATAAAGTAGATCTTTTGTATTTGAAAAGAACTAAATAAAGCTAACTCTCACCTCCTCTTTTAAACCCGATATCTGAGATGGAAATGTAGTCCCATTCTGCTGAATGCAAATGAAATATGCTAAATAAATAAAATAAAAAAATATGTTTATTATTTATGCAAACTAAGATTTACAACCAATCCCTTAACTTAAAAAAATATCTTTTTTTTTTAAACAGCCAAAATGCTTCAAATTTTGCTTTGTTTCAGTAAGCCGATGTAAAAAGATAATATGAGCCCACGTTCAAACAAGAGAAAAAAGAGGAAGCACTGTCAACTATTTTGGATCTGATTGGAAATTTGTTCAATGATTAAATGTTAGACATAATTTGAAATAGAATATTTTAAAAATGTTCACACCAAACATGTTTCCCGATAATAGGACTTGGACATCTTTGGTATCGTCCCCTAATTTATGAAACGTCTGGTATGGATGGACTGATAGTGGTGTGGTTGATCAAAGGTTAATCTCTCTTAGCTGATTCCTGGAGGTTCTGGGATCATTACATTTAGCAAAAACAAGAATAAGAATCCCACAAATGAAAACAAAAGGGTTCTCTATCAGGTTAGATTGTGGATTGTCAGAGAAAAGATAAAATTTTGAATGAAAAATATAAATAGTTTTATTATTTTGTTTTTCAGTTCCTCACCAATAAAGCCTGTACCCACTGGTAAGTGTGGTCTCGTGCAAGTCTGCTAATGTGGCCTTAATTTCACACGGTTTATGGCAAACAAGGTTTGAAATCCATGTGCTGTTACTGTAAGTGTAATGGAATATATGACAAGAACAGGTTTAGAAACTCCTAAATATTAGCAGAACAGAAGAAAATGAGTTCAAGTGTTAAAGGTTTTAGCTGTCAAACGTACGAAAAACTGAGTAGCATCTAATGGGAGTTTGACAATAAGTTAGGTAATGAAAAACTTCATCCTCTTAACAACATTTTCACAATGTCTTGGTGAAATAAACACCCTTTAACTAAAATTATTACATTTGATCTATATACAGATTTAGTTTATTGTCACATTATTTAACTACATTGGTGACTTAATTATTAAACAAAACACTTGTTTACCAAAAATATATAGAAAGTAGCTATTAACGCATAAGAGAAACTTATATTATTTGCTGGGACTGTTTACCAGCTACATAACCTTGTGTCATCTCTACATTTTCGTAATTTCGAAATTTGAAAAAAGGGAAGTTTGAGTTAGCAAAAAGGCTACTGACATCCATTTTTCATTTTTAGTTTAAGTATTTATTGGTAACTGCTGTCATTCTGTTCTCACTAAAAAATCTTAATGTATCTTGATATGACTAGTTATATGATTTTTCCCTCTGTTTTAAAATTGTGTAGTCTTATTGTCAGAATTATTATTCTTAATTTTTTATCACACTAGGTTTGTTTTTTTATTTTTGTTTCTCCCTTGCATTATTGGGGCTCTTTGCATGTTGCATTCAATGAACACCAACTTCCATCCCTTATATTTTAATACAAACCATAGCTACAGGTTTGAACTCATTGTAAGTAAATGCTGACAAGGGGACAGGTCCTTTTATCAGATAAACCACCATTAATCCCTTTTAAGTTGCTTCTGGACTAATTTCTCTCCTGAGTCGATAATGATCTTGTCTCAACTTAGGAAATATTGCTTTTCACCTAACAAGCTGCTGCATTTCTCTTTCATATTCACTATATGCCACACTCACATATTGCATACCACAACAAATGCAGCATTTTAGCTTGTCGTGATTTACAGGAAGTCCAAAAAAATGTAAAATTAAAACATATGTTGACTTCTGAAATATAATTTTTTACACTATAATTTAAATACACACATAGTCTCTCTTTGTGCAGTTTTTTCCATCTTCAGCAGGTTTGTCTTTGGTTGAAGAGTGCTACAGCTCTGAGGGGGGGAAAAAACTGCTTGCATGCTGTGTTGTGTTGATCTTGATTGACCGAAGTCGTCTATCAGAGGGGAGTGTCTGGAAAAGGAGATGTCCAGGATATCAGGGTACAATTTGGATCTTGTCAGCATGTTTCCTCACCCTGCTAGTTTAGATCTTTTGAAGTCTGGGCAGCTTAAATCCAGTGATTGTCTCTGCTGTCCTGATGATGCTTTGGAACTTGTCTCATTCTTGTGGGGGCAAACCAGATGGTTATGGATCTTGTGAGGATTGAGTCGATGATTGCCGTCTACAGCTAGATTATCAGGGTCTGTTGCAGATTGAATTTCCTGAACTGTCTCAAGAAGAACATTCTATGTGTTGTTTTGGTGATGGACCCGGTGCTCTGTTCCTATGTTGTATCTCTAAATTTGGCGCTGCCCAGCAACTTGAGTGACTTCACCCTGGAGACTGCAGTGTTGTTGACGATTAAAATAATGATCAATGCTTGTAAGATGTGAGGTTTATCTGTAAAATGGACATTAGATTTTGTATCTGTTGTGCAAGACTAAAATAAAAGCAAAAGTAAAAACATATGCATTAAGGATTAATTTGTGAAAACAAAGTAAATGTGAAACTGACACCCAAGGTTACGTTTGTGACAGGATCTTTTAAACCACATCCTGTTCCTTTGATTGAACCACTCCCAAAACTGGATTTTAAATCTTTTCTTGGTTTACAGAGAAAGACCCTTCCAGCAAATGTCCAAAAATCGGTAAACTAATATATATTTTATTTTATATACTTGCAAACACAGTAAACCAAACATTTATTTACATCAAATAAAAAAAACTGTAACAAAAGCATGTGAAACTTCAATGTGTCTTTACTTTGGATTAATTTGGACAATTTGAAAAAGTTGTCTTTAGATATTTGACAAGGATTATAGCTCTCAACTCTGTATTGATCTATATCAGTCACGTCCACAATGCTGATTTTTAGTGCTCAGCTACTTTTGTTCATATGTTCCTCTTGAACTATCAGCTGTTCTCTTTTTAATAAAAAATAATAATAAGATCATCTTTATAACGATGTAACTTGTAACTATCTGTGTTTCTCTACACAGTATGATGTAGGCTGATCCTCCAACATTAGGAGAGCCTGGCAAGAAGTCTGAGCAACATCACATCCCATTTAAGCAGCAGCACAAACTAACACTGGGAAAATATAAATAACATGTAAGTCGTTGAACAATATTCTGCATCCTTAACTGAGAACACGCTCTTACTATGAATCCCTACAGCCATCACAAAAAGATAAAATTATTGCATACTCCTTTGTCATCTGGTTTAATCTCCAAAAATATTACAGAAATTGCAAACAAAATGGCAACAGGCTCACAGGAAATTGACTTGTGAGGCTCTTAGGACTCACGTAAGAGTTATTGGCATTTGTAAATAGGAAGGAAATCAGTTCTGCAGTTTCCATCCTCCTTTAAAAATTAAAAATTAAAAATCCTACACTGAGCCTTAATTAGATGCTTTGAAAAACAACAACTGCACAAACAAGTTTCTACTCTACTTCCATTAAGAAACGTAAGAATTTTTTTTAAAGTTGCTTTGGAGTGTGACAAAAGTAATTATTTACAAGAAGGTAGGTTTTCAGAGTTGCTTTGGTCATTAACAAAGGAAGAGATTGTAAATTGAGTTGTACCTGAATGCACTATACATAGAGCACTGCTGGTAAAATCCCTCTGCGTTTGCTGCCAATAAAACGACATCCATCACAACTTAAAATGCTAGAAGAATTAGGTTAGGAAGGATTTATGGTAAAATCACCAAAATATTGGAAAAGAAAGTTTCATTTTGTTTATTCACACTGAAATATTCTATGATTTTTACATGTATTTCTTATTAAAGCAAAGAGTGAAAATAAAGTAATTAATTACAGAAGTTTATTATATAACGTTTTTTATATAAAAATAATAGGAAGTGTTGATTATACATAAAAATCAGTTGGTTTCTGGAAGAGCATATCACAAAGAAAGAAGTAAATACATTTTGATCATTTACATAAATTTGATAGTAGAGTAAAAATAAAACATAGCTAAACAACAACAATTTTGTGTAAAACTGTCATTTAAAAAAATATGATCCAGATTACTGAATTGGTAAACAATAAACTGGTCCATTAAAATGAATCGACTGCAGATGTTTCTAACAAATTCATAGCCAAAGTCCAAATTCAATGTGAAGATCTTCCTTTTCAGTTCAATGTCTGATAATCTGCGTGAATAAAAAATTAAAAAAAGACCAAGCACTTTATTTAACATTATTCATGTAAAATTGATCGCATTGTTCTTTCACACCTTTCTGTGTTTTCTCAAATAAAACATGAAAGAATTACCTGATTTTCTCCAGGGCTTACATTTCCAAACCACAATGCAAGCTGCGATGACAAGAAGAAAAGTTGGTACAGAGATAAAGATATTGATGTGAAGCTAAGAGTTCTCTCCAGGATTTCCATCGTAGTGTAGATGAACAGAGTGTACTGGCCGGCATCTTCATCCTCCACATTGGTGATCTTTAACATCCCAGCATTGATGTCAAATTCTGCCGTGTTCACATAGTCCCCTAGTATTTTTACTTGTCCTTTCTCCAAACTAAACACTATTTGGTTTCCACTAGGAAGGTCCTTGAAAGCATCAGCATACAGTTGGTGGCATTGTTCATCAGTTTGATGTACAAAGTTTCCCCCTGAACAGGGCTGCAGGGAGCTTTGATCTGGGTGGCATCACAGTTAGTATTAGAAAATGTGGCTGGTGATGAAAGATGTGGATATAAAGTAAAAAACCAACATCTCTTGCCAAGATAATGTGAATTTATATTGTCAGTGTGATGATGGTTATCTTACCATATGTTCCTCACACTAATAAAAAAAGAAGACAAGTTATTTCCATGATTCTACGTAATGAATTCTAACTTCTCCAAAAATAAAAATGAATTACAATCAAATCAGGATAATCATTAAAGGAGATGTTCCAGTGCTGTTTTCTTGAGTCAGATGACGGCAGGTACCAATAAAGATCCTGCCGTATCTTTATGTTTTCCAAAAAGGAAATAACTTAGTTTTCAATTCTGCTTGCAGACTTTGGCTTTAGACTTTCGTTTGGAGTTTTCTACCACATATGAATAAATCCTAACGTGACATGACGACGATTCCTCAAAATGTTTTAACCAACTAATACAAAAACCCCTTGGATTTTCATTTCATGCAAGTTCTATGCCAAAAAATAATGGAAGTGAGAATTATAATCATTTGTGCCCACACGTAATCTGTGCTGCATTATGTGTTGTAAGATGTGATGTAAAACCAAGGCCTCTTCAATATCTACAGCCCTCCGAAGCATATGTGGAAGCCTGATCTCTCAAACAAGGTAACAGTGAATAATAAAACCGAGCCATCAAACCCATTTTAATAGTAAATATTTTGTAGGTTTAAGAAAAAACAATACAAACATATCTATAAATTAACTTCAAAATGATATAATTCCTTAATCATACCATATGTCTTTTTTATTTCCTATGATGAACAAGACAGAGGATCCATAACTTTATCTAGACAATAAGCATGTAAAAAAGATTTATTTAATATCTTAAGCTGGAGGGTATAAGGAAACCTATGCAGGAGCACATCAGAATTGGAGACAGCAAGAACAGAAATAACTTAAATTTAAACACCTTAAACAGGTGACTAGATGGGTTTTCTTTCACTTATTTCTTTAATCTCAGATCTCTTACCTTAAGATGAAGGAAAATAAAGAAATTCAAAGATTTAATTATTATTCATTAACCTAATTGATAAACACCTCCATTTATTGTTAATGATTGGAAATGCAGTATTCAGTTACAGATTAGTGGTCATTTTAGGTTTGAAAGATAATAAAACAAGCATAATTTCAAAATTATATTGATGAAAATTACATTTAGTTTTACACATTTTAAAGTAATATCTTTGATAGTTAATTCTACTGTTAAACCTAAGAAAAGCAAATTAATCTACATTATTACTATTTTTCATGATTAAAATAGTGCAGTCTAAGTGCATAGAATAGTTTCTACTAGTTAGTAGTGTAAAGGACGCTATAGTGGGAATAGGAACCTATTAAATCTGAGAAAAAGCTGTGATTCAAGTGGTTAATTTCTTTTTTTGTATAATAAAATCTGTTTACATCCAACTTAAGTCACTAGGTGTTGCTGTGATAAATGTCTTTTTTGAATACAAAAAAAAAATCATACACATTTTTAGATGGAATTAGGTTTTAATTTCAAACAATAATGCAAAAACACTTCAATAGAAAAAAACAATTCCATCCAACTTATATAAAAAGAAAAACAAGCAGCTTTTAGATTGTATTGGAATGAGATTTGTATAACTCCAATGGGATGTACAGGACCTGCCATTGTCTGTAACATCCATCTTGTACGGTTGTCTTGAACACAAAGTTCAGTTTATTCTGAAATGGAAACTGGTGTGCACTGTGTAGTGATTACAGCAAATATGTGTTATTGCAAAAAACAATGTTATATTGCACATACCTGTTTCTTTACATTTTGGCTTAGTGAAACACTGGTGTGAGTCTTAGTCTCTCTTAATTATGTGCATATTGGGGGTAAATCCTAGACCCCAGGTGTATTTACTTGCAGTGTACTCTAGGTCTGATCTAACTTTGAGGTTTATTCTCTCTCATTAGAGATAAACATTTAAAAGTGTTGGTCATGATCTCTTGCTTTAATACCCCCATATCTCCTGAATCTGAATTGAGAATTTCATCAAGCACCCTCTGTAAACTGCATAGTTTTACCTTTTTTGATAATTTTCTCTTTATGAAGACACGTTAAAAAGTAAAGCTTTTAAGCTAAAGGTTTTAAACAAAGGAAAATTCACTCCACCTTGGTTTCACAGAAACATTGTTCTTTGAATAAAAACACTTTTTTAAATATTCTTTGTACGAACATAATTCATTTGAGCAAGTTTTATTTCACTTCGCCTTTATATTTTGTTATACATCATCCTTGTGTTTAGTCTTCTAAAAAGCAACCTGCGTTTGAACATCTTTAGCTTCTTCTTAAATTCCATGCTTCTTTTCATGTAAGCAGCATCCCAGTTCTCCTCTTCATCATCTCCCATCCAGGGACCCCAGGCTCCTCCGTTCATTTGGGGGTCTGCATGTGGATCCTCGGATGGGTACCTTACTGGGACTGCTGTTCGGTTGTAGTACACCAGTCGGGATAAGAGCTTTTTTACAACATCTTGCCTCTGTTCAGACAGGTCAAAACGTTCATAGGGGTCTCTGGAGATGTTAAAGAGCCACACTGATTTGCGAGGTTTAATGTGTCGCTCAAGGTACCAATAATCCCTTGGGAAACCTGGTAGAATAGGAGGTGGAATCCAATCTCCATATCCAGGGTCTCCTGTGAGAAGTTTCCAGTCTCCTGCTCGAATGGATGCCTGAATGGCAGTATTCCAAATCCCAAATCCTTTTTGAAGGGATCCAGTGCCTGCATAGTTGTACAAAGGGTCAATGTTGTGCAGGATCTCAAATCTGGGTGACTCCTTTCCTTCACTGATGGCCTCCCAGACGTTGTACCCATCAACCCCCTCAGTCTGGGACTCATTACCTCCTGCCAATCCCAACAATGTGGGGTACCAGTCAGTAATGTGTACCAGTGCTTTACTAACCCTTCTCTTCTTTCTCAAAAGAGGGCTGTGGACAAACCCTAAACCTCGAACTCCACCTTCCCAGTAAGTGCCTTTACGTCCTCTAAGAGGCCAATTGCTGCCCCCAGACAAAGGCTGTCCACCGTTATCAGTGGAGAAAATGATGATGCTATTTTGATAGTATCCATACTTGCGTAGAGCATATGTCACGTTATGAACAGCTTCATCTACAACTGAGACCATTGCAGCATACTTCCTACGTGCAACGTTCTCCAGGTTACGGTAAGGGTAGATGTACTCTTGAGGACACTGCAGAGGTGTGTGAACAGCTTGAAAGGACAGGTAGATGAAGAGTGGCTGGGACCGAGGATCATGAGCTGCTAGGATCCTGCGAACTCTTTGTGTGTACAGATGCGTGGAGTATTTACCCCTGTGTCTCCAGGCAACCGACTCCCCCTCGTGGAGGTCAAAGCCGCAAAGCCTGGGGCCATCACAGGACTCATACGTGTAGTAGTTCATGCTACCCGTCAGCGAGCCAAAATAAGTGTCAAAGCCTCGTCGAGTGGGCAAACAGTCCTTCCTGTAGAAGCCCAGGTGCCACTTCCCAACCATGTGGGTGGAGTAGCCAAGCTGCTGAAGCCTCTGAGGGAGGGTGACCTGATCGAAGGGCAGGCAGTTGGGCTGACGGGGACGAATGATGGAGTGCTGGAGGCCAGTGTGAATTTGGTACCTATATAGGTAAACGTAAGAGGAATATTGGAAATAAAAATGTTTGTTATCCATGTAAATATGTTCCAAAGTTCCACTTTTTACAATGTTTAATGTCAAACACAGAAATTCCCCTAAAAAAATGTATGTATTACATAATGGACTGGGAAAGAAGAAAGGGACTTTTACAGAAAGTTTTATTATTATAATCCTCAGGTAAATAAAATGGCATACTCCTTACTTTATACCCCAAGTATAAAGTAAGGAACAGGAAGTCCTAAAATAGATCAAATGAAAGCATTAATTTGGAAACGAAACCGAAAACTGTCATTCCTTGGCATTGTTTTGTTTTTTTGTTTAGAACATTTGCTTGATAAGCAAGGAAAGCACTACAAATACAGAAATAACTATTTTTTCTTTAAAAAAAATGCATATATTCTAATTCAAAAGCATAAGTTAGCAAATAGATGTATACTGCTTTAGATACATTAAAAAGTAACTAATTTATACCACTACGTTTTTAAGCTGACATTTGTAAGCACATAGAAATATCCAGTAAATATTTGCATTGCTGTTGTTTCAGATGGAAATAAGTAATATGTAATAATTAAAAACATTCTACCTGCCAGTCATGAGCTGACTTCGGGACGGTGTACAGATAGGTTGCACATAATAATTCTCCAGCTTCACGCCCTCTGCAGCAAGTTTATCCAGCATCGGCGTCCTAATATCAGTGCTGTGATAGCCGATGTCACTGAAGCCCTGGTCATCTGTCATGATAAAGATTATATGAGGACGTTGCTGGACAGGAGACCTGTCATTAAAAGTTTGGTCAGGATGATTTTCCACCTGATTGGGGCTCATCATATCCCAGCTCAGATAGCCAAGGCTGAGCAGGCTCATCAACGAGAAACCAGTCAGGGCTGCCGTTGCCATAGTTCAAATCAATTGCAGATATTTTGGGTATCGTCAGTAAATCATTTTCCAGTCAGAAAAATATCCTCTCATTAGATGTTGCAGTTATCTCTTGTTACATTGGAGTTGGTGTTAAGCATTCCTAAACCTCCTTAAAGACAAAAATACACCTTCATCCTCGCTGGATTTCGAAACTGTGCCGACCTAAATGAAAGCATTTCACTTTTCCTAGAGGTCCAATTAACCCCACCCCCTTGCGTAGCTGGCCGACTGAAAAAACATGAGCCCCCCCTGCTCAGAAAATACACAGACACACACACTCGGAGGTAATGTTGCTACATCCAGGTGTTAATGTTATGTTTACATCAAGTGTTTAAATTTATAAGCAATTCAGCAACATGGATATTTCAATATTGTGAAATCATTAGCTCCACCTATGTTCTTTCATGGTCCTGTTAAAATCCACTCCAATTTTTACAAATAACATTAGAGTTTTTTTCCCCCACCTCTTGGGTGTATCCATGGCTGACAGAGAATCTACAGAAAGAGACCCCTACTCACAAAATACCTGCTGGGTAGTGTTGGTTCTCGGGAAGGCTGTGAGGCCCCATAGCCACAATCCCGGACACTGTTACCCTATTTCCTCCACAGCAGTCAAAAATACGTCCTTACTATGCCTGTGGTTTTTATGAGGGCTGCAGACCAGAGCGGAGAGACAGAGCAGACTCCCCGGCTTTTGATAACATCTCCACGCGGGCATAAAAGAAGCACTTTAAAAATCACCCGAGGGTCCACAGAGCGCAGCACGACAGCAGAGCTTTAGCTGCTGCTGATGATTGGAGGTTTGGCATCACAACATGTCCTCTGTTAAGCCCTTTATGGTGCTGCACATTGATTTTGACTGGAAAACATTTATTACAGTAAAGCATTCTAGGTTTAAAAGGATTTGAGTCTGACTAGACTTTAGTTTATAATAAAAAACATGTAATGTCATTTGTGAAAATTAACAGTAACAAAAACCAATGCAATACATTTCAGGATAGAAATTATGTTCTGTAATAAATGAGAAAATGATCAGACCCAGAAAGAAACTGAAGAATATTTGAGAGAGCAATTTCTTGATTGAGAAGAGGTTGGCAGTAATTTCTTAATTGAGATTGTAATCTGATTAACAGTAATCCGCCCTGGGTTTGGCTAGACACATTTGAACATTTGAAGTTGGTTGGTTTTGAGTTACCTGATTACTCGATTTATTTTATTTCCTCAGTTTATCACATAACCATATTTCTGTGTAAAGCATTAAAAATCCATTCTTCAAAAGCTTTTTTTATTGTGTTTTATTTTACACTCTACTCTGTTTTATGTAAGTTAGCAATTGTGAACTGTTTTGCAGCTTTACAACAAATTTTGAATCTAAGCAACTAAAAATTACATCTGTATATCATATTTTTATTAGCAATTACTTTTCCATTGCTTTTCTTTTTTGCCCTGCTTCAATTTTATGATTATTAGTTTTATTATTCGTTTTATTGATAGTTATTGATAGTCATGCCAACATCATACACTTTGTAAAACCTTTCTAGCACATCAGGGTCTTTATGTCAGTGTGAGTTTCTTTATGCCACTTCTCCAGTTTGCCACATGAGGTCACCAGTGCTCCTCCTCTGCTGGAGCTTCTTCCACCCCAGGTGCGCCTGGTTGGCGCTGATGAGCTGGGCTGGTATAAGAGGAGTGGTGGATCAGCTACTCATTGCCTGAGTGTTTGTTTACTCCCGGTAAAATCTAGTCTCAGTGCCTAATTCTAGTGTCGCTAGCTTTTTGATTGCTTCTGGTTGTCTCTTTAGTTGTTCCTCGTTTTTGTAAGGATTTTTATTTGCTACTTTGTTTTTTTCCCACGCCTCTAACCACAGTTGTGTTTACGTCAGCTTTCCTTCAACTCCAGAACCCAAATCAACTTCAAGATCCCCTCTGGTTTCCCTTGACAATCTGGTTCCCACTCCTCTTGGCTCAGCTCGGTCTGCCCGCTCCAGCATAACTCCATCAGCTGCACTAACCCCCTGGACTACAGCTTCACTGTCTCCGCTGAAAGAAACTCACCACTCACTCCTCCCTGGCGACAACAGTTCACTCAATCCAAGTAAGATCGTTCCCTTTATTTTTCCTCTCCCGTTTGCTGTTACTCACCTTACCTGTCCTCCCCTTCAGAGGCTCCCAGTCTCCCACGTCGTAGACGTTCCCAGCTCTCTGCCGTTTTCTGCCGCCCCGCTGTTTCCCGTTCCTCGCCACTCGTTGCCGTTTCCCGTTCCTCGCCACTCGTTGCAATTTCCCATTCCTCGCCACCGCCGGGTTCCCTTCTCCACACCATTCTAAATAAAAATCATTGTAAATATCTCCTGAGAGTTCTCATTTCATGTGGGTCAGAAGCTTCAATAACATGACACTTTAGGCACGATATATAGCTTGCTGCCGCATAACGATTGATCTGTTGAAGATCTTAGTTGGTAAAAACAGTGGAAGGTAAACCATAATTCTTGCAAATGTGTATGTTGGTAGCATGGGCATTGTTATATGAAGGCCGGCGGAGGTATGGGCCAATGTCCAAAAGAGTGCAGAACTGCGATGGGACATGTTTTTCTCAGCAGTTGCAGCTGCACTTTTGGTGTAAAGCTTTTAAGTCTGAGGCACATCAAACCTGAAAGTGGCAGGGAAGAATTATTAATGTGCAATTTAAGCTTTACAACATCATATTTATTTATGTAGGTTTTTTGTTTTTTTTCTTGAGTACGGAAAGCCATTACAAAAAAACATCCAAAAACCAAACAAATTAAAAACGGAGAATTAAGAGCATTGGAATTTTATGTGAGTAAAAAAATATATATGATTAAAGGTATTTATCATAACTTTGATATATTGAACTGAACCCTAAAAGACACAAAGATATTTACAAATTCGGCCTTATATCACTCTCATGCTCACTGAAAGCTCAAACTCTTGAGTTTTTTTTTATCATGGCTAGAAACACATACTCAAGGTTGCCTTTGATTAATAACAATCTAGAACAATGATTCATAAAATTGAGTGCTAATTGTTCTTGATCGTTTTATTTCATAACAAAATCAAATGAGTCTGTAAAATGGTAATTGTTCTTAATGATTTCCATATCAAAATGTAATGTTTCTGAATCTGTTTTAAAAGTTACGATTAAAACATTTGCATTTGTCAGAATACGCAATAAGATTTTTCAAAACAATTGAGAGTTGGATGTATCTATTTTTCATATATTCATTTACTGTTTTATGTTTAAAAGAGAACAAATCCACTTTAAAGTTTATTCATACGCAACAAAAAAATTGTAATACTGCATTAACATAATAGTGTTAAGTCTTTATTTAAGAAAGGTTCTCTCTGTATTTAGCAGCTGTATTTGTTGTTTATCTTACATGTCTGTTAAAAAAACACACTCGCCTCACTGCAAAGTAAAAATACTAACCTCAAGCACGCACTCACATTTAACATTTTCTTGTCCTCCTGGGTATTCACATAACTCTAAAATAACCTTTACTAAGAACTCAACCATAAACCCAGAATGTTAATATGTATTTAGAAAAAAACAACCTTAGATCACACCTGCTGGACTGAAAACTCTTTTCTTTCTATAAAAACTGTTTATTTTCTAAAAATATTTGTCTGAAACCAAGACTGAAATGTGGAAGCTGATAAATAATTCTGTAAACCTCAGCTGTACTTATAGGAACACCATGAGTCAAAAGAAGTGGTCTTGTCAGGTGGATTTGAGGTCACCTACAATCCCGAAAAAACTGCACTGATTACACCAGTGTGCAAGCACAGATCAGCTCAAACTGACATGTTTTCCTTCATCTGTTTTGTAGAGATGCGTTGGGCAGTAAAAAAAAATTTAAAATACTACATTTATTAGTTTGTTCTAAATCTGGCAGAAAACAGATTTTTAGTTTACCAAAGTTGGTTTAGGAGAGAAAACGCCCTTACAATTAGATAGATTTGGAAAATATTTGTAAAGTTAGAAGGGCAAATATATCTTTTCATTTAACTATAAACCGTTTTGATTTCGTTATAATTGAATTCTGAAAGATATATTTCACATTATATTGCATCATCGCAAATGGCTTTATAGATTCTCAAAATTTAGATCAAGAAGCTTCAAGCAAAGGTTAAATGACAAGTACACATGTACAATATCTAAAATAGTATTTTTATGTGCCTATTTTTTTTATCCTTATCTGTAGTAAAAAGGTAGTTATGACTTAAAAGGAGAGTTAAATTTATGTTTGCTCCTGCTACCGCTCTGTTAGTCTGCACCAGATGTTGGCTTTGGCAAAAGGAATCCTTAATGTTACTGAATAAGGCTGCTTCCTTTCACCATGAACACTAACCCCTTTCTAATAAAGGGAGCCCTGCCCATAAACTTGGCTATTAGTCCCCCTCATTACTAATCTGAGTTACACTGGAAGAAAGTTGTTCTTTTTAAATGTTTTCCAGTATAGAACCTAAAGCTTTACCTCATGTCTCTTCAGCTAGTTGGATCTGTGTTATGCACGATATACCGTAGATCTTCTTTCGTATTGGTTGTTTTCACCAAAGAAATCAGACATTTAGTTTTAAGAAATATCTCTAAGAAAGACAGAAGTGCACATTTTTAGAATACCACGGCAAGAAGTGAGTTCAGATGTTCGGCCCTACCAAACATGATGCTCTATGCACCAGATCTCTGAGGCACAGCCCATCATCAGAGATGGCCAACTGGGGACACTGGAAGGTGACTGACCTATCGGCATTAAATGAGGGTCACCAAATGCTTCCTAAAGATGGAGTAGGACAACGATGAGACAGAATTGCTGCAGAGACACCTCATTCCCCAACCCTAGGCTGAGGACTGCATAGGGACGGAGAATGGGGACTTGTAGCTCCCCTAATGTGTAGAGGCCACAACTTTCCTCCCATTGATACTGTCAGAAATGAACAACCTTGTTGCATCATGGAGATGGTTCCTGCTGACCCAAGCTCCAGTCAAGGCAAGGTCTTTCAACAGGAGGCAGCCGAATGTCCAGCAGGTAGAGCATACAATGTACCCGACAACGTCAATACAATGTACAGATTGTAACCCTCACTAAACTTCTCAGTTGGTAGTAGTGAGGGGCAGTTTATACAAAGGGCTGAATCAGCGAGTCCACAGCTCTGTAATATTGAACAACGATGAAAGACAGACATACAAAAAATAGAAAAGTATGGGACAACATGGAGCAGACTAATATTCTTTGATAGTTTAGAATACTGTCCTGTATTCTCCAAACATCTGGGTTAAGGACAGGTAGCAATTGTCTCAAGTAATTTAAGCTCTCTAGGAATTTTGAAATCTAGCATCAGTTGTTCCCAGGTTGAAGCTCACTGGTTCTGCTCTCCTAGATCAAAACCTCAAGCACTCAGGATGTTTGTTTAATTTGGCTCCCATGGAGCTGCAGCAGCACCTGGCCGGCAACGCCTTTATGATCTTCTTTTCAAACACCCTGAAGACATACTGAAGGTATCCAACAGTGGAATCAGGCTGAGTTTATGTGCTTTTTGTCCACTGGTTATGTTATGAAATGATCTAAGTGTTCACACATTTGTGCAAGGGCTTTACTTAAACCTGTTTTACAGATTTATTTAGGTGACAGCACTGGCAGGCTGTGGCATGCAGGTGGATGTTACTTGGTAATTAGCTGCAAAGAGAACGTAGATGTGTGATGCTTAACAACAGGAATGTAGATTTATTTCCTGTTCTAACCTGTATAAATATATCTGTTATTTTATGCCCTCTTTCTAAGGAAGCAGAGTACATTTTAATATCAAATTATCAACCTCATTTGCACCAATATCCTGTATCTATTGTCCTCTTATCAGGATCGGGTCAGTTTGAGCAGAGAGGCCCCTACTCCCCAGCCACTTGGACCAGTTCCTCCTATACTTTGTTAGCTGCATGATGTCTGAAGAAATAAGTAAGTGTAAAATTGGCAATTGTATAAATAGTTAGTCCTGTTTAAAACCTGACCTCTCTTCTTTCAACACTGGTTCAGCCATATAACCATCTCCTCAGTACAGTCTTATTATAATTGCGGGTGTTTGTCAGGTAAAAAAACTTTGTGCAAATTCTTGAAATCAATCTTGGAGAAACCCGCTAAGCATTGAGTTTGGAATCCAGGCTGTTTTCTTTTCCTGGTTTTTCTGATGAATGGAGTTCTTTCAGTTCAGTCCTGTGTGTACACTCCTTTAATTTGACCCAAGGTCTCACCACCAGTTCTACCAGCCTGGCACCCTCTCTTCTTCCCAGCTGCATTTATTTTGTTCCAAAACTAATCACAGAAATAAGGGGTCACATAATTATCAAAACACACCTGAGATACAGGAGATTGTCTGATCTTTCTGTTTTTTCGGTTGTCTGGCTCTGGAGATGGGAGGTAGGTTTTGTTATTGAGCAAGAGCAAAAAAGGTGAAAATTACTAGACAAAAGTAAGCTTGTCTTTAGTTTGAGGGATGGTATTGCAATACATCTGATTTTGAACAAACATATGCACACACTTCACATTTTTTTGACGGAAACTGTGGAAAACCACGTTACATTAAGCTTTCATTTAGTCTGAAGACTTCAGGTTAGCAAAATACGATTACTACAAAACTGTTTCTCTTAAAGGCTACGAAAACTTCAATTCCCTGAGAGACCTTGATATTTTCTTAAAGCTGATTTTTACTATTTACGTTTTTAATATATTTACTGCTGAAAAGTAAGCAATGAGTTCTAAAAAGTAGAATCTGTTTTTTATTTATAGATAAATAGACCTTCTACCTTCTTCTATTACAGATGATGTTTTTATATATATATAATTTACCATTTGCTTCTATTGTATGTAACTAGTTTATTTGCATAGACTTTATTCACAACATGTAATTTCATAGCACTTTGCAAGAAAAATAGTTTAAATCCAATCATAAATATATTCATTATTCCAAAGAAAGGAATTGCCAGAAACAACAGCCTTCAAGTTTTATAGCAAAAATGTTATTGAACAGAAATCAACAACCTTTCCAGACCAAAGAAACAGCTGATGGACCCCAAACAAGAATTCAAAGATTATGAGATGGTAAATATTTAGGCTTTGAAGGTTGGTGGTGGAGTATCTCCAGCCCAAGGATTATGGTGTTTTCTGCCATCAGATCCAGACAGTTTTTAAGGCACTCCTCTATTAAATATCTTACTCTGTTCCAAGCTTTCCCTCAGATTTATGCTAAACGTGTGGCAAAAAAGAAGAGTACTGCTCAGCACGGCATCAGAGGGCAACACAGAGACACCCAAATATCCAAAATCAGATTTATTGCCTTTGCCAATAAAAAATTTTTCACAGACTAGGATACTTTTTTGATGTTATGGTGGTGAAAAATTCATTTAAATAGAATAAAATGTACATAAGATTACACATGTGCAATGGCAGATGGTGCCAAACCCATGGTTAAATTTCTTAGTGTTCCCAAATATTAAAAAAAAACAGCTTTTAAAAATTAAAAGCATTTAAGAAAACTCTGTCAAAAATACATGATATTTTGTGTCATTTAAAGAGCTTATTTTTTTACAGAACGGGAATTAATTTCCAAACATCCATTAATTTAAACCCGTGTCCCTTTAAAGTATGGCAGGAAAATCTCTGAAATAACTGCAGTATTGCCAGATAGGGTGGAGGTTTTCCAGCCCAAAAATCTGTTAAAAACCCCCACATCACACAAAAACCAGCCCAATTAATATATTGTTATAATTACTGTGTGAACATGAACACACTTCAGTTAATTTAATATTACATGTCAAAACGCTAAAATCCAACAAAATCTGCGCAGAGTTGTTCTCCATAAACAACTCTGACCCAGCCACTTATGCTGTTTTTTTTTTTGTTTTTTTTTGTTTCTATCCTCGGCTTCAGCTCCGGACAACCTCTTCCTGGTTCTGAACCAACCAGGTGAGGGAGGAGAGGTTAGACGACGACAGCAATCCAACGTTGTAAAAGCCCTGGCAGATGACGCTGGCTAGTGATGGGTAGATGAGGAGTCATGAAGCGTTTCGACACAGCAAAACTGTATTGATACTGTGTCACTGAATACTGACACCTGCTGGACATTAAAAATCCCTACAGGCAACGTAGACAGACTGATTTGATGAACCAGTGTAAACAATAACATTTAACTCATTTTATGTTATTGTATATTATATATTGTATTATTTAATATAATATGTGAAATTCTTAGATAGTCAATAAATAATGTGAACATGAACCATAAAGTGAATGTGTTTGAAATGAGGATGCTTGTGGACTGAGGTTTTTCTTCACACATTTTTATTCAAAAAAATACATTTTTCCAACGTTTTGAAATTCAGTCTGTTACTCTTTTTTGACTAAGAGTCAATTTCAGCTAAATTTTGATTCAGATAGATCAAGTAGAAACTGAAAAGGACCGGATGAAAGAACGAAATGAAAACAATTTCCTTATTTTCCGATCTAAGATCAAAATGGTGCCACACTGCAGAAATATTTCGTTTGCCTTGAGGCTCCCTAGTTGACGCTGTACCGAAAAAGATCAAGAATTATTTTTGGCAAATGCATCCAGTTGACAGATTCGCTTCTTATAAACACAGTTTGGTGCTTCAGTGTCACTTTTGAAACAGTTGCTGTATCGGTCACGTGACTTGCTGAAATCAATACGCGGACCAACACAGGTTTTGGTCTGTGAGCTTTGATACATGCGCCGACGCATCAGTGTTGCCAGACCCATCACTAACGTTAGCTAATCAGTGATGGAGAAACGTCAGGGAGGCTTTGCTATGAACCAGTAATGGGTGGACATGTGTTTCAATAGGTTAACTCAAAAACTGCCAATCTGACTTCAAACCAGCCCAAATTATCTCCAGCCGCCCAAAGCTAGAAAATGAAAACCGCCCAATCTGGCACCACTGCCACC
This sequence comes from Orestias chungarensis, assembly GCA_032876305.1. NCBI lineage: Eukaryota > Metazoa > Chordata > Actinopteri > Cyprinodontiformes > Cyprinodontidae > Orestias > Orestias chungarensis. The sequence goes on from JAVLVB010000935.1 coordinate 1,059,564, forward strand.
CAGAAATGTTTTAACTGAATTGAAACTGAAAGAGGGAAACAGCGACTCCACCATTAACTACACCTCCCATGATGCACTGCAGAGCGAAAAGGAAACACATCCTGTACAGGAGTTCGGCATGCGGATCTCAGTTTGAACAATCCTGTACACCCATGTGGGTGGTTTTCACGAAAAAAAGCTCTCCTCTGTAGTTTTCTTTTCTTCCTGTCTGGTTCCTCTCTCCTCGTCCTGATCATGTCCGTGAACGCATCACAGCTGGAGCTGAACCAGCTGATCTACCGATATTTGAAGGAGCATGGTTTCCTTTCAGCTGCAGAGGAGCTGCAAAGACTCAGCCCACAGGTCAGCACAGTCCACACACACTCGGCTGCTCAGGCTAGAGGTTTGCAACATTTTCACTAGCAAAACGCCGCTGAGTTCACTTTTTCACTTTGTTTGCCACGCAAATGTTACAAACTGAAACTAAATGAGGATCAAAATGGCTTCTTTCTTTAGCAGATGTTGTAGGGATAACTTAATTGTGTAACAACACCAGAAGGCAGCCCAATTAATGATTGTCAAGCAATCTAATAGTAAAATAATAACAAATGCTTTACTGATACCTGTTGGTTATAAATGCGTTATTAAGCACAATATTATGCTTATTACAGGTGTTAATAGTTTGGGTGTGCTACAGTGTTTATGGGGCATTCTGTTGAAAGAACATGTGTTGCTAAACTCATACAGGTCTGTTGTTTAGATCCGTTGGATGGAAACTAAGTCCTCTGCTACTTTCTGTCTGCAGCTTGTTGTAAGCAGGCTGCTTAAATCTATGAATTAATGATTAGCAATTAAACTTGTTTGATCATTGGATTGTGATGTTGACTACTCCTTCAGATTGAAAACTTAGGGTCACAATCAATCTTTAAACACAGTGAGGCAGTTAGGTTTCAAATCAAACCACCATAAATTCCAGCAATGATCATAGGATCTTCATTATTATGTCTCTTTCTCCGTCTGGTGTGAGAGACTAATTTAAAGTCTAAAATTCAGATGTGTGCCAAATCAACTGCTATTAAACAACATCTTATTCCAAAAAGAGAGAACATGTTCTTCCTTTTCACAACAGGAACCGTGAATCATTCAATGTAACATATTCAAATTATAAGCCTTAAATTTATCATTCTTCCTACCAGATTCCTCAAAATTTCTTTTACTGTTGTATTCAAGATCTAAACCTATTTGCCATGCTTAGAGTGAGCAATGTCTCCCTGTTATCCAATATTACCCAAATACCTTTCTGATAAAAGTATACTTACAATTATAGAATAAAGGGGAGCAAATATTCCTTTATATATAGTACAGTTCAGATTAGACGCTCCTTTCTTGCTATTTTCTGGCTATCCACACACACACCTTACTTGAATGGCATGTTTTTTTTGTCTTTACCATTTGAAGAGGGACACATATTAATTAATTATTAACAACATTTACGTTGAACACAGGAGAGCATGCAACATTAAAATGTTAGTTATAACATTTTTTTACCACTTTTCTTTTAAAGAAAATATTAGAGCTCTGAAAGAACACTTTTATTAAAAACAACACCAGGTTTAAAAGACATGTGTTCTCTTCTAAAATTAAATGTTGGAAATTTGTTTCATATCTTGCAGGAGGAGACAAACCGGTCCATGTCTTTATTAGACATATACAAATCATGGTTAAAGTACGGATTTCTCTCAATTCAACAGAATGATTAACTTTTGAGGTTTTTGTCTGCAATGATATAAAAAACAACTTCTTCTTTTTTTTTTTTATTCCTGACAGGGACCCAAAAAAGAAACATCCTAACTCAAAGAAATGCTCCAAACCAGGAAAAGGAAATACTTCCTCTAAAGGTTCGTCATTTAATGGCATTAACATTTTGGAAATGAGTGTAATAAGGATTGGTATTATTTCTAAGTACTGTGATCTTTTTAACATATTTTCCTGATTGTCATTTAGCCAAATCAGTCAAACCTAGAAAGAAGACAGATACTTCAGCCTCTCCAAAGAAGGTAAACCTTTCAGCACCTTCTGTTGTCTTCTTCCACACTTTGATATTTCTCATCTTTGTTCACTTTTTTCTTTGTTTTTAAAGTCTCTGGCAAAAAGAAAGAAGAATGATGAAGAGCCAAGTAAAAGTGTTGTTAAAGCAAAGAAATCTAGGCCTAACGCAACAGAGAAAGCTGCTGCTGCGGGTGATGAATCCGACTCAGACAGCAGTCTGGACATAGAGAAGTGGAAGAAACTGCTCGAACAGTTGACAGGTGGGAGAGCGTTTGGAAAGTTTTGGCGATGTGAATTTTTGATTCTTGCTGCGTGCTGTGCAAAAGTATACAGACCCTTTCGGGCATTTTTTTTCCCACAATTTGTCTTTTTACAACATCAAACTTCAATTTAAGTCCGATGTAAAATGGAAGGAACAAAACGTTCTTACAAGCAAGACTTTAAAATATTTCTTATTGAGGTAAAACTTACTGTTATTACAACTGCAGATCTTTTTGAGGTACACTACTAGCACCTTTGTGCATCTAGAAACTGCTTTTGTTCCCATTGTTTGGGTGAAGAGCCTCCAGATTTGAGCTGTTACATTTTAGCTAAGGCTTTATGTGGAAGAGTTTCTGTCCAACTAAAAGAAGTTTCAATCAAGTTGGACTAGCTTCCCTTTCCCTGATAAAGAAAAATGTCTCTTCAGCACGAGGGTGCCAGCACCATGTTTTGTAAAGCAGATGCTATTTTCAGGGTGTTCGTTCTCATCCACTCTGGGCTGCATTGTGTATATATTGAGTCCTTTTAAGAGGTTCTCAAAAACTGAAAAAGAAACTAATACATTGAACTTTTAGGTTGTCAAGAATTGTTAACTGTGTTTGAATCATTCAGCAAAGTCGCTCTTTAATGTGTTTCTGCAGAAGCGGACGTAGCCAAGATGGAAACCATCAACGCTCTGACCACCTCCGAGCCCCAACCCAAGAAAAAGAGAGTCAGAAAGCCACGAGCTAAACCTCTGCCCAAAGCTGACACCCCTGTCAAGCAGAATGGTAATACGACAGGACAGAAAGTAAAGGAAAAGGCAAAACGTGCGACACAGACACCAACGAAGAAGATTATTCCGAAAAGGAGCAGGAAAGACTCAAGCGTGTTGAGCCCAGACAAAAAAGGAAAAGGTGTGGGCGACACGCAGGCTTTGTCCACACCTGCTGAAAAACATGGAAAGCAAACGCAATTACAAGAAATGTTGGTCCCTGTGACTGCTGAGGATGAAACAGCAAATGAGACAGCACCTAAACCCAAGAAAAAGAAAAAACATAAGGACAAGACAGAGGGTAAGGCAACTGAGACAAATGATGGAGAAGACAAAAGGCTGAGTAATGGCAGCGAAATCATCGAGCAGGAGGAGGCTGGTAATAAGAAAGAAACAAAAAGATCAACTACAGATATTAATGGTAACGAAGAAAAGGTTTCTGAATTAGGTTTTAAAAAAAAGAAGGAAAAACAAAAAATTAGAAGTGAGAAAGTCTCTGATGCTGAAATAACTAAAAAGATTAAGAAAAAGAAAGTCGTTAATGAAGAAAATTCAAAAGAACTAGCTGAAGAAATTAATCAAGATACAAATGCAGATAAAGTTGGAAGCCACAATAAATCCAAGTCAAACGTTGAGGATAAAAAAGCTAAGAAAAAGAAAGGAAAACCCTGTACGGAGGCCAATTTAGAGAACCTAACAGTGGGAAACAAGGAAACAGTTGAGCAAAATGTTGAAGAAAATGAAATTTCAGAGCAAATAAGTAAGAAAAAGAAAGTAAAAGAGAAAAAAGAAACAAATGGTAATGTGGAAGGTTTGGTCCAAGCACATGAAAAGAAAGAGAAGAAGAAGAAAAAGATGCTTAGCAACGAGGGGAATTTAGAACATGTTGATGTGAATACGACAGCCGACGCAGAGCAAATCGTAACAATTACAAATGTTGGAGGTGACGAGAAAAATGATCAGGGAAAGAAAGCAAAGAAAAGGAAAGAAAAAAACGACATGGATGAAATTTTACAGCAGTTAATTATGGAAGAGGATGAAAATACCAAACAAAATGTCGAAGACGGAGAAAATTTGGAGCTATCACATCTGAAAAAGAAAGCAAAAAAGAAGAATCGGCAGTCTGATAAAGAGGATTTAGAGCAGACAGCTGAAGAAGACAAGCCAAAAGAAGAAGCTGACCAGACTAACAGTAAATCTACAATGGAGAAATCTGAGTGCAACCTGGAGACCACAAGTCCCCAGAAAAAGAAGAAGAAAAGTGAGTCAGTACCCAATTCATTATGGTAGTATTCAGTTCTTCTCAGTTTTGGTCACCTTTATCTTGTTTTTCTTTCAGGGAAAAACAAATTAAAATCCGATGACCTCCCTGAAGAAGCTGACATTTCTAAACACGACGTCTCAACAGTAGAAACCAGGCCAGCTGAGGTCCACAAAGCGGTACAAAAACATGAATTGTCCATTCCATTACCTTTTTATTACACATGTAAATAACTATGGTTTTTTTGTATCTTGCAGAAAAAGAAATCCAAATGCACAGAGTCATGAGAAGAACCAAGTCCTTAACCCAGTGGAAGCTAAGGATGAACCTGCGCATCATTTCTGTCCCTGTTTAACTAAACTTCATAATTAGGAGGTGCTCTTGGAAAACTGTAAATAGAAATGGACATTTTTGTATCTTTTTTTTTTAGCACACTCTGTATCATGTCATTGTGTGTTTTTACCTCATGTGTCAGGAATGTACCTTGGAGACATATATGGTACATGAATTTTCTAAACCCTGAGTTTATTTTATATGTTGATTCAAGAACCACAAGGAAACTGTTTTTACTCAACCCAGCAAAAAAAACAAAAAAAAACGGCACTTAACCATTTTTACTAATTGTATTTATAAAAAAAACATGATTCTTTAAGCAGATTTGGGTTTGGGATTTTTTTTAAAAGACAAAGATTATTTTATTGCAACTTTTTAGTGCACATAAAAAAAGCGCATGAATGCTTCTCAAAACAAAATAAACATAGTTTTGCATTAGACGGTCTTCTTTCTTATATTTTTCCATTAACTGGTGGCTTGTTTTAACATTAATTGCTAAACTTCATGTGGACAACAGCCTTTAATTGGTCCTAATATGTAAAAAAAATATGTATCTGTATATATTTGGATTTCTTCTATCAAATATGGCAGGACTAACATAACTAAGACATAAATGTTAAAACATGAACTAAATACATGATCAGTAATTCTTTTTTGGGGGGGGTTTAAAAAACTGATGTACATGCTTTTTTTTTTTTTGCATTACGGTATGTCATGTCAGACTTTTTTTACACAGACATTGGATGATGACCCATAAGAGAGATTAGTGTTATTGCAGTAGCACATTTTTGCACCGTAAAAAAAATACAACTTTATTTCTGGAAATTACTTTTAAAATCGCCAATGGCCTCGTTTCGGCATTTTTTTGTTTTGTTTTTTTGTTTTGTTTTTATCTGATCAGATCGTCCAAGGAAATGAGTAATACATAACTTTTTGGCATAATTTTAATGTGTCGTAGCCAATGGCCACCAGACTGAACCATATTTATTTTGACACCTTTCAAAATAAGTATTATTGTAGGGGAAACTGGATGAAAATCTCCAAAGGACTCCATGCATAAGAGTCTTTTGGATTCATTAAGCCTCCATAACAATCATTGGACACTGTACCTACATGTCAAGTAGTAGTTTGGAGAACATGTCAGGAAAAAATTTGCATCTATATGTCTGTCCTACTTTCACAAACATAACCATGGAGTTTTCTACTAGTATTTTTAAACTGTGCTTTTATGAGTTAAGACGACAATTAAGATTTTCAGCAACAAATCCTTTAGGTGGGTTTAGCTAAAAGCAAGATGAAAATACAGACAACCACTGTTGGGTATGATCGATCAAATAAAATAAAAACTTTATCCCAAAGGGAAATTCAATTTTGTTGAGGTAAATAATTTACTAAAGAGTTATAGATGGTGACGGTTGTCGACAGGAAAGATTTCCTACAGCGGTCCGTTTTTGCAGCTAATATAAAGAAGGCTTAGAATGAAGACTCACTGTTATACAATGACAGAGTCATGAAGAGACTATATATATCTATATGATGGCGGGAATCATGCTACTATGGGACTGTTGTTATTTCAAAGGCCTGATTTCAAAAAACATGTGATTGGGGGTTTTAGCAGATAAATGATCGTAGACACACAGAAAATATTTGCAAGATACAAAATCCTTATTTAATTAACGTCGCCACATACCTGTCCAGTGGAAAACCTGTTTGGTGAGCTGAAGAGAAGAAGTAATTGGATGAAAATATGGATTTTCCAGAGAGATTTCCCAAAGGGAATGGTCAAACATCCCTTTCACTGTATATGAAAACGTGTGCAAAATAACAAGGACAACCAAAGGAATGGCAATATTGCAAAACTTTCTAAAGCGTTTGTCCTTGTGCAATAAAATATTACTTTATTTTAATGTTTATTTTTTGCTTTAAGTAATCATTTCCGAGAGTTGTCAACAAATGTATCCACTGTGACAGTTTTAAACATGTTTTCATGATTTGTATCATGAGCGTCCGCCAGGGAGCACTGCAGCCCCTAAAGAACGTTAAAACAACAGCGACAGGAAAAGAGTTACTGACGTCAGGATTGTCATGGTTACAGTTCCATGCTTCTCCGATATGAACTAAGAATCGCATAGAAAGTTTGTTGCTGTTGTTGTTGATGTTAGGCTGAGTTTTTTTTGTTTAAATCTGTGAAATGTGGAGGTTAAACAACGTTCGCCATAAAGCCAGTGTTCATGCTGGCGGTCTGGAGGAGCTCAGGCTGAAGAGGAGGGAGAAAGAAAAAGGTGGGTTAGCTTGAATTTTTGTAAGCTAGCTGCCAAAGCAGTGGGAAATGGATGTGTGGAGGAAAAACAAAAGTACATTGCTTGGCTTTAAATACGAAAGCGTCTCAAACCGATCCGATAAAAGGAGATTTGTTGAGAGTTTAAATCTATGAACGTGTTTACACAACGCCAGGACGTAAACATATCAGCAGTTGCTATAGAGAAGCAACTGTTCATCATAATAACAACCAGTAACGTAAGGTATCTATACACTTCAGATCCATCCCTCTTTTGCTTTGAGTAGCTCTCTTGGTATTATCTCATTTAAAGACATCTGATTATTTCTCCTAAATTAAAATTGATCGAGTGACCTGAAAAGGGTTATAAACAGATTTATCAAGTAGTCCATAGTTATACAAGGGGAAAGGTTATTTACATGTGGAAGTATTCTGGGCCATTGTTAATCCTAGGTAATTTAATTTAATTACATTTAAAACTAATTATCTTATTGTATTTTATGTGATCTTATTTAATTTCCCTTAAATAAATAAAGTATTTATGTTTGATTTGATTTCTGATCTTGCTATTCAGGAGTACATATGGACATTTCCTTCAAAGTCAAAGCAATGATTCGTTTAGAAAAACATACAACGGCTGTTTTTTAAATGTAAAATGCAATGGCAGGAGAATTAGAGGAAAAAAACAAAATCTAATGATTAGGTTAGGTTTGCAGCTGTGTGACTCCTCTTTTTAACAAATTATTATAAAACAAAAGTCTTAGGGCATCTGTCTGATAGCTGAAGCTTGTTACAAACAGAGCCCCAAACTAGACAATAACAGCAGCAAATAAATAACCAATAAAACAGCGAAGAATTAAGGTGTTGAAATGGCCTAGCCAAAGTCCAAACATGAACTTTATTAAAATGTTGTGGTTGGCCCTTAAGGGAGAAATGCAGAAATAGTCTGTAAAAGGCATCAGACTGAAACAGAGATCGAAATAAATTGGGCCTCAGTTCCTCCGCCACAACATGCTGTACTAAAAAGTCATTTTGAAAATGACTACTTTGCGTTATTGCTGCACACAGGGGGTAAAGCAAACTGTTGAAATATAGGAGGATGTGCTTTCTGTTTACAATCCCTGTGTACTTTTCCAAATTCTAGTTTAAACAAGTACTTTAAGTACAGAATGAAAACCAAACGTAAATAAATGTTTTTGGTTCTATATGATTACTTTCTTTGAATCCAACGGGAAGCAGTGACTAATAGTTCTTCAAAATTAAGCACAACCTATTCCAAAGTAGCTAAAAATAAAGCCTTCTTTTTATTCCAGTTTTTAGTTTAGATCAGGTGAAATTAGAGGTTTTTATTGTCCTATCTGCTTCAGCACTTAGACAAGCCCGCAGAGACAGACAACTGGTTAGCAAGCGGCTCCTTCTTAATAATGATGAAGAACAGCAAACTATGGAGGCAACAGCTGGGGAACAGGTGGGTGTCACAAGCTTTTATTGAAAATGTTCCTGTAGTTTGACAACATAGGAATGTGCAGCTTTCCATTTTCCCCAGGATGTGGTAAGCTTGTTCCACCAGCTTCAGCACAGCGGTACAGACAAAGAGGCCTACTTAAGAGCCTTGAGTAAAGCCCTGCGTGACCAATCAGCTCAACTCACCTTCATCAAGTATGGTTTTTAACATCTTTTCCCATAGAAAGTTTGGCCAAGTTCAATCAATTTAACCTCTGTTGAACCCTGTGCGCGTGTGTGTGAATATTTCCCTGTCAGGCTGGAGAACAGCATCCACCTGCTGGTCGGTCTCCTCACCGGCTCCGACGCTTGCTGCCGTCTGCAGGCCGTCCGCTGTTTTCATGAGCTGTCTCACTCCTCCCACGCCGGCGTGGCATCCTCGTGTCTGCCCGCCACTCCCTATATGCTCACATACCTGTCGGGCCAGAGTACCAAGTTCACAGTGAGAGCCCGTCCATCTCGAATGTTCATAATTATTAGTTTTATCTTTTCATTAGAGAGATAATTTCCAACTTTCACCTTGTGTGCGTTCACATCTGGACAGGAGCTTTGTCTGTACACACTGGGAAATATCTGGCCGGACTCTGAGGCGGTGAGAGGGAGGCTCCTGGCTCAGGGAATCATACCAGCACTGGCAAGCTGTATACAGGTGAGCTTTAAGTGAAGGAAAATAATACTAATAATTACATCTGAAGTCAATTCTATTTGTAAGAAAGTTGTCTTTGGGCAAAGGATGGGGTAAACCCAACAAAGGACACCAGGTGATCACAGGACAAACTTAATGCAAAAAGATCCCAACCTCAGAGGCAAGAGTGCTACCAGCTGCTCAATTTGAGATGGTCTGTGATTATTCAGATGTGGTTTTTGATAGATGTTGCATAAGGTAAATGATAATTTTCTGGATCTGGAAAAGTCAGACCAGATTAACTTTATATGTAAAAAAAAATGTGCGCTTTAAAGAACAAAGCTTTTAGTGTTTGGTAATTCAGTTTAGAGTTGAAAAATGGAAGTGTGAGTAATTAAGTAAACCAGATCTCTTTGCCACAATGATGCGTTGTGTTGTTGAGATTCATTAGGTAAATGCTTTTTAGTATTTAAACATCTGGAATCTCTGACGTTTAAAATAGAAAAATGTCTAAGAACTCTGTAATGAGTAATTTTTTCAATTTACATTGCAGAACCAGAGACATAACCTGGCGGTGGTGGAGGCTGCAGGCTTCGCCCTCTTTCAGCTTCTGCAAACCAAAGACGCAGTACAGAAAGTTATCCCGTCTGTAACCTCAAGGCATCAGTGTCCTTGTTCTGAATTGCAGTCTTCTCTCCAAACACATCGGTTTGATCAAAGTTACTTTTCTGTGTTCATTCAGGATGGTTCTGGCCTCAAGCTTACCTGCACACCTGTTATCAGTTCTGACCCCTGACCCTGACTTTGGTCTGGCTCCCGCTATAGAGTGTGCATGGTGTCTGCACTTGCTCACATCCAGGTTCTAACTTTATGCTTCTACCAGGCAGTTTGTCTTTGCAAATATGTTCTTATATGTAATAATGATTGTTTTCTATCTTCACTCAAACCTGCGTTTAGCAGCTCTGGGGATCACAGAGAGCTCCTAGTAGAAGGGGCCCTGAGCCACTGTGGTTCCTTGTTAGTGTCACTAGGTGGTGCTGTGGCTGAAGGAAACACTGACCAAGGATTGGAGCTGGTATGACAATTATTAGATTTAGGCTTTGATTAGGTTAGATTAGATTTTCTTTTTTTCTTTTTTTTTAGCATTCTCAATATTCTAATAAAGGGCATAAAATTTCCACCTTAAATTTGTAATTTCTAACATGAAAATGTAACGAATTTTATGCTTTGTGTCTGTAGCTCGTGTGTCCTCTGTTGCGGTGTGTTGGAAACCTCCTGTCGTCCTGCCCCGTTGAAGCTCTTAGCTCCCAACTAAGTGATATTCGTCTTGCGGCAGCATTGTGTGAACTTATGTTTGCATTCCTTCACACCATGCCAGCCTTAGCCAGAGAGACAGCATGGGTTCTCAACAACCTCACAGGTATGAGTCCTCTCCGATTTTCTTCCTTTCTAGTCATGGTTATTTGCATGGACCAGTTCAAACGCGAGGCAGAGGCTTTATGTTTATTCATTAAACAAACTGCCATATTGCAGACGTTTGTTATCAGACCATCAAGAACAAACACCATTCAGTTTTATTTATCACTGTTCTTGTTAGTCACAAATCCAGGGTGTTTTAATCCAGGTGTGTATCCCAAAAACAGACCGTTTACCAAATGTGAAAAGTTAGAAATTGAAATGTGTCTACTACAAGCGTACAAAATTGACTCCACTGTTCTGAAAGAAAACAACAAAACCGGGTATCAAACAATGGGTTATACAAATTATACAAAGACTTTAAGTGACTTGTAGAAGTTTTCATTCTCCTCTAGGGCTTTACCGTTTTGTCACATTACAAGCATAGTTTTTAAAGTTTGAGCAAAATCATAAATGCTTTAGTTTTTGTCACAGGTAAGGGTTTGTAAACTGGGCCTCATATGTTTGTTACAGATCATTCAGAATCAAACAGTTTCATGTAGACCAAGAAGCACAGCAGACAGATCTGGGAGAAGTTTGTAAAGAAGTTTTAAGTCGCGGGTATACTAAATAACATTATTCTAAGCCTTTAAACACTTAAAGGAGTGTTTAAAATTAAAAGGAGTAAAGCACAACTACCCTAATTGACAAGTTGAACAGGGAAATAAAGGATATTACAATATCCACAAGTTACATGGGTGAATCTGTTGACGCAACAACTATAAAGGTCCTTTATTCTGCAAATCTGTTGTTTTTTAAGGTATGAAAGTAGAAATCTCTACCTGAAAAAAGTCACATGAAGAAAACGTAACTGTAGCACAAAAAGAACAACTCACATCATGCAGTAGGAAGGTGTTTCTTCATGAGAGACGGGGACATTGATCAGATTTATGGAGAAAATGGATGAAGCCAGAGGAAAAAAATTAGTTTGTCACTTCTTTCTCATCTAGCTCAAAACGTCCTAATCTCTGTCTTCGGCATCATAACAAAAGTTTTTATAATTGGAAAAAATATTTCTTGATTCGGCCCATTAACCAATTATGTCTAAGCAATATTTTGCAATTTCATTATTTCATACGGAAGTTTTATTTGTTCTTCCCTTGCGTGCAAATCAGATTTTTATTTGTAATGCAATACATCTTATCATTGAGATGCCGTTTTTTTAGGGTGATCTATGAAAAATTTTGATAAAGTACGTTTTAGTTGTAATTTGACAAAATGTGGAAAACCTTTGCAAAAACAAAGCAGCGTTTGTTGTAGTGTAAGAAAAGAAAGGTGTGTTGTTATGATTTCATAAATGAATGTTTTTGATAACTTTTTCAATATGTTGTTATGGCAAATGAAACAACATAATTATGACATTATTTGTGTAAAAGAACTCAAAATCTTTTAATATCTGGTTTTACTTTGTTCTTCTTTTTTAGCCAACTCTACAGAATTCTGTTCTGCCCTCCTTACTTTAAACCTGGTGCCGAAACTGATGGAGCTTTTACCTTTTTCTCAAGGCATTAACACGATGGTGGGGAAAAAACTATAGCTAAATACTGATTAATAATAGGGCCTTCTCCTTGGTTATAACATGTGACCGACACTGTTTGCATCACATTTAGGTCCTAAGAGTTTTAGCCAACGTTGTCCACAAGAAAAAAGACTTCTGCATCCGCCTGGCCGAGCTTGGACTCCTCTCGGCCCTCGCGGCTACGCTAAAAATGGCCGACCGAGACATGGTGACTCTGAGCCTGGAGGTTTTGTTCATGATGATTGTTTGTGCTCCACAGGTAATAAAAAAAAGAAATCCATAAACAATGCTAAAGTAATTAACATTTTTAAGCTGCTGTAAAAGCAGGTGTCTGTAAATAAATAATCATGTTATTCGCCACAGATAGCAGAGCAGTTTGTCGCCAAAGGTGGACTTTCGGTTTTAGAAGCCATTCAATACAACAATGAAGAAGACGTGAGGCGAAGGGCATCATTCCTGTTGGAGCGGCACATACTCACCTGAGAATAACATGTAATAACCTGCATCTATTTGTGGGGACGAGGTAAACGTTTACGCTGTAGGTGGAAAACGTTCCTGGTGCCCTGATCCAGCAAGACTACTGATATAAAAAAAGAAGGGAGGATATGGAGGGTGTTGAGTTTTTTTCTAGACAGGTTTTCATAGGAGATTTATGGAGATTTTAAGTATAGATTGTTGTATTTTTTTAAAGTAATGCATTGTATACACTTGCTTTTAAGTATTGCACAACTTGTGAAATCAATAGGGATTAAACATTTTTTAACATTACCACCATGTAGTGTAATAAATCATGCATCGGTAAAGTATTCACACCCACTGTAATGTAAGTAGATCTCTGTTCAGCATTGTGTCATTTTTAAATGAAATCCAATAAATGTAAAAAAAAAAAAAATCCTCAAAAACATAATTTATTCAAGTAAACTACTTTAAAAGTTATTATATTGCTGTAATGCTGTGTCTTTGTTTATTTAGCTTCTAAAATACTTTAATTCAGTTTCTTGTGATATATGAGACCAACAACTATAAATGTAGAAATGTTTTGGGACGGCCCATTTATCTTCACACTCATGGTGAAATATTGCTGACTGGACACTTCTCTGGTGTGCGGTCATTTACACCCCCAACATTGTCAGTACTCGTCTAACCTCAACGGTTTAGAGCTCATCACCACCAAAACAAAATCCAGAATAAAACTGCAAACAGCGACAAAGGAATTATATTAAGGGATTGATTGCAGCATTGCCAAGGAGGATTTTTTTTTGGACATCTAAATTTGACAAGACTCAGTGGACAAAGTTTTTGGCTTTAATTTGGGTTTATACTTCAAAATAAGAAACGTTTCTAACACTTATAACCTTTATAAATAAAAACTTTTAGTAACTGATGCGCTCCCAAGTAAGAAGAAAACACTCAACGTGCCGTTGAAAGTATTTTAACTCTAGTTCAGTTCAAAGTAGATGGCTTATTACACCTTACTATGAGTTATTTCTGCTTTTATTTTTTTTGTTGTCCTGCCTTTTTTGCCTCTGAGTCATTTCTTCATTGCTTATAAGAATACGATTTAATGTTTTATCTTCTCCAACAACTACTGCTAAGATGTGGTGGCTTTATAAAGGTTAGCTCTATTCAATTGGTTTTTATTTAAAATGTTATTTTAACACTAAATTAATACAGGCTCACACTTCTGAAGTTTTTTTTCCTGCATAAAAGAAAAAAGGAAATGCTTCCTGTTACTTTTCCGTGTTGTACAATTATCCTTGCAGACACAAAACCGTTGTCTGTTGTTGTGTCTGCATCATTTTCCCAGTAAAGGCTCTGCTGTGTGATTTTTGTTGTGATAAAATATACATAGAAAAGAGAGTCCACCGTAATAAAGAAGTGTCATTTAATAATGGAAAAAAAAATCTCAGAAAGCATTTCACTTCCTGTTTTTAATGATTTTTCTTAAGGGGAAACTGGGTAAAAAGTGTGGTTTAAGCACATTTTGAAAGAATTTTGAAATGAGTTTCTTTTTTAAAAAAAGCTCTTTTTTGCAACTGCATTCATAGAAATATTTTGTGTAACTTTTGAGGTAAGAAAAAAAGCCAATGCACAGAGGAACAGTTTTTTCTTGGTTTTTATTTGCTTGTTTGTTGTTGCTTTTATCATAAAATGAAGGTACATTACTGCCAACCTTCATAACTTATTGTTATTCTGTGTAAATGTATACATAATAGAAACAAATAAATGAACTTTATTAGGAAAAATGTTAAAATAGAGGAATACTTTCATAGATTTCTATTATTTTATTAACTGTTCCATTATGGAGTGCTTTTTGATGTAGGCAAAACAAACAGGGCAATTTCACAAACAAAAAGCTAATAATTACATAGAGATACATTTCTTTTATTTAAAAAAAAAACTATGTTTGGAGGGTTTTCTGGTTTTAAGTTGTTAGACCTTACAAGTAATTTAAGGGCTAGTTGGCATTTTGTGGAGTACTTGGGCCTTACAACTTGTGGTTCTTTATAAATAGAGCCCTGCTGAGCCTCTTTTTCTACAGCTTTAAACAAACTTTGTTCAAATAATTAATTGCAGGTTTGCCAAAGCTATATTTGGTTCTTTCTCAAACTTTATCCAAAACAAGAGAAAGATTAAAGAAGGCTCTTTTTTCAAGAGCACAGCCCCAATTTGGTTTACCCGCCATGTGTTAAACAAAAATTAAATCAGAACATAATGATTTGCAAATCTTTTTCAACCTCTATTCAGCTGCATGAACTACAAAGACAAGATATGTAATGTTCAAATGGATAAACTTTAGTGCAAATATTGACTCATTTGGAATTTGATTCCAATGATCCAAAGATTTTGGAGAGTGTAGCCAAATATTATGAAAGTTGAAGAATTGTTAAAAAAAACACTTGTTTGAAACATGTCAGAGGTGAACAGGCTAATTGTATGAAAATGTCATGATTTGGTTTAGAAGAATCTCCAAAAAGCTCAGCGATACTTCAGAAAACCAATCTAATGCAAGTCAAAACTCCAAAGTCTTTTATTAATTACATACAGAAACGCCAGCAGCTTCTCTGGGCCATTAACTAGCAATCTTCCTCAGGTTATGTTACTTTTTAATCTATGTAATGAAATAAATCTTATTGTTTTTTTTTATTTGTTTGGTCCATTAGCAAATATACTACATATGTAATATTAAAAATCATTTAATTAACTTTATTAAACCCAATGTTGAAATGGAGAAACATTTCAGTTTTGATACTTTTGGTCTTTCCGTCTGTGCCGCCCTATGTAACAGTTCATGTTATACAGCTCCTCCTCCTCCTACTGAAAAAAAATGGGGGGTTCTCCTATTTCTTCATTTCCACCAACAACATTCCACATCCTGGTATGTTACACACTTCTCTTCACATTGAAGTCTTGGTGAGTTACTTTGTGTTTTGTATAAGCATTTAACATTCTTCTTTCTTGTTTGTACTGTTATGAGTGAAGTAAAGGGTTAGATTTGATTCTCCAGCCTTTACTATACTTCTTGTTGGAAGGATTATGTACCCCTTGTCCGACAAACTTTTGTTCCCCTTCTCCGACAATTCAACATAGGTTGCGTAACAGCTTGGCAATGGATGAAACTGTGTCAACTGCGACAGAGACAAAAACAGAGGTAGATGAGGGTCTGAAGGCGAATGAGAAGTTCTTGATGTCTCAAAAGCCTCTGCATCGCTTCGTCCAAAAACAGCCCAGAAGCTTTGGGGTAATTAGCCTCGTTGTAAACAAAAAGAATGGCCATACATTTGTACATAACCGCAGACACTGAATACATTTATGTTGTGATTTTTTTCAGATTTTAATTCTGATGTTTGGTTGTGCTGAGGTTCTGATAGGATTTTTGCTGGTTGGTGATGATGAGTCAACCTCATTCAACATTTATGTTCCTTTCTGGGAAGGAACTTTGGTAAGCATGTTTTAATCATCCTTAAAGTCAGAGTGTGTCGGGTTATCGAAGCGGCAGTTCAAAACTCTCACTGATAATGTTGCGAAATCTTGCTGAATGTTTTGTCTGGGGTCTAGCGTAAACATCTTGAAGCTGGATAAGAAACAATTTAAAAGCAACTTCTCAGCACGATATAAGAGCTTGTTTTGAGTCAATAATCCTCGAATATCTATTTTAAAAAAGTATAGAAAACACTTGTCTTGTCAAGTTTACTAAGATATTTGCACTACAAGCTATTATAGAAACTATTTCCACAACCCTCTAAGTCCTGTGTTTCTGCAGTGTGGAAAGTTTACGGTCTGCTTCTTGCATGAAAACTTCCGATATAAATTGGACCCCAAATTTGGAGTGGAGTGGAGTTTTTGTTATTTTTTAAACAGAAATCCAAATAATTAGCTTATCTCTAAACAAAACAGATCTAAAGTACATGTTTTATCAAAATAGATGTTGCATGCTTATGGATTTTTTATGTGATAAAATCTTCATAAACCTGCACAAAAGCTGTATTTGATTAAATGCCAAGGTAATAACAAACACAGTAACACAGCAGAGAAACAAATTTAAGCCAAAATAGCAATGTGTCATTTTTAATGATTATTATTATTATGTTTCGCATTAAACAAAAATGCATACAAGCTTTTAATAACTGTAGTTTTAACCCCATGTAGATGTGTCTCTAGAACAGCTCCTTACCTATTAGGCGTTTCACATTTTGTACATTTGGAGTTTTGATTTGTACCCACGTACCATTCCAACTATTATGGGATTTTTATGATATTTATTTTTTTACTGTTTTCTTTTTCCTTTTGTTTCTTTGTTGTTGTTTTGTTTGTTTGTTGTTTTTTTGTTTATGTAGGCCTTCTAACAACT
Source organism: Orestias chungarensis (assembly GCA_032876305.1). Classification (NCBI taxonomy): domain Eukaryota; kingdom Metazoa; phylum Chordata; class Actinopteri; order Cyprinodontiformes; family Cyprinodontidae; genus Orestias; species Orestias chungarensis. The sequence goes on from JAVLVB010000935.1 coordinate 1,076,433, forward strand.
TCTAATCCAGCATGTAGCGCCTTTGGTGAAGTGTGGCATATTTATTCAACAGTTGTTTAGTTGCACATGTTGCATTTTGACATTTGATCTAGTTCTAGGATTTTCCAGAAAAAAATCTACTTTACCTGATGAAGACAGATGTAATTTGCGTTGAAATAAAAATGATAATAAAAATGATATGTTGAGGCTGCCAGCTCATTTAAAAGTAGCCCATCGATTCCTAATACCACGAAAATAAACCAAAAAGCTGAGCACCGATTTACACTTTGAGATGCAAATTCAGGAGGAATCAAATCTGGAAATCAGCTAAATCGGTTAAGAAAAAATAGATTATCTGTCCAAAATGATTGGATCATCTGACTGATTATATGTTTGTACTTTAAGTTTTTTATATGTGGAGTGCTGTCAATCTACACTGAATTGCATCCATCCAAGAAGATGGTAAGTTTGTCGGTTTTTCCCTCTACTTGGTAGATTTCATCAAATGTATGTCCAGCTTTCTTACTGACCAAATGGTCTTTCATGATTAAACTCTGATAACTTTGTGATTTGGCCTGCACAGGTGACCGTATGCCTGGCCATGTATGTGATTGCTCTGTTGGGCATACTAGTCTCCTTTGGTGACAGGATATATGTACTCATTTTGTACAGCCACATACGGTATGGGTACCGGAACTATGTGGTAAGATTCACTTTACTTTCTTCCCTTATTATCTTTTTTATGTTGGTTGTCATCGTCGATAAAACCCTTGTTTAGTAATCTATAACAAACTCTTATTTTAACCACAGACGCAGCTTTTTATTGTGGAAGCCCTCTTGCTCACATCCTCCCTAATTGTGTTTGGATTTCTCACCTTCTTGATCACAATTGCACGTTTTGCATTGAAACCTACACAACAGCCGGTAAATATGTTACTAAGTGTTGTGTCATTTAAAGATAAAAGTTCAAATTCACATCAAACTTTTCAGTACCTAGGATCATAATTAAGCAATCATGTATGTTAATGTAAATGTCAACTTTAATTTTAAAAAAAAGTGTTTAGTTTCCATAAGTGGCATCTTTTAGTGCTGTGTTTCTTTCTTCCTCCTTTTCTACAATACACAGTACAATGCTGTCCAAATGTTTTAGACGCCTAAATGTTTTGGGTTAGAGTTATGGAAAAACGTTTGCGTACATGTTGGATTTAAAAACCTCCTTATACTAACATGTTTTTTACAATTACAGGCCAGGCAAGGCAATTTTATAATTGGTATTATCGTTTATAGCACATTTTGTATACGAGACATTAATAGTGCTCTGCATAAAAGATTAAAAATATATTAAAATGTAAGAGTATAACAGCAAAAATCAAGAAAATTTACATAAGAAACGGAAACAAAATTACACAAAAGGAGAACAGCACGACTTAATTCCATTAAAAGTAAAGAGTATAGATGAAATGCTTTGAACTGTCATATGTTCAGCTGAAAAGAACTGTTTTCAGCCTGGTTTAAAACATTTCTCACTGTTGAGGCATGTTTTACTTCTTTAAGAAAACTATTCCAGATTTTTGGAAGTGTAAGACTTAAACGCAGCCTCACCCTCCTTGGTCCTGACTCCTGGTTCATATGGCTCTAAAATGTCTGAGATGTGCTTTGGCACTAGCCCACGAAGACACTTGTGGATGAGCAGATGTGTTTTTAAAGTCTTTTCTTAGACTACTGGACTAATATGGTTGAATCTCCTGATTCTGGTGAGAACTCGAGCAGCAGCATTCTGGATGTTTTCTCTTACAGCTCGTTTAGAGAGCACCCAGTGAGCAGTCTGACCTGCCGGAGACAAACTGATGGATTAGTGTACTTTCCCACACAGATGAACTGTTGTTAAAACCTAACATAATGATATTGTATGGTTTGTCATAACGCTGTGTAGCAGCTTTTGATAGTAATTTCTCCTTTTGCTTTCCTTTCATATCAGATTATTGTTCAGCACATTGTGATGGGTTCCCAGATTGAAGCAACGACAAAGTAGGAGCAACTATCAAGTATTATTCTACACCCACTAACTTGCAGTGCTTTGTTTGGACTTTATCTTGTTCTTACGCATAAATATGTTTTGATCTAAGCAGCTGTTGATGTGTGTTTCAATTAGGCATCCTATTAGATAACTCCACCTCAGTTTTAGTCTTTTGCAGCTTTTTACAGGTTTTCCTTTAACATTGTTCTGTATTTAGCTCCATCCATCATACCATAAACTTTATCTTTTTCTGACTAATAGTTTTTAACTTGAGCTGCAGAGATCTGAAGCTCCTCTGTAGTTTTACCATAAGACCATTGGCTGTTTCATTGATTATGGGCCAGTCAGTGTAGATATGTTTTAATAGACGTCCAGTTTGACTTTTTTCATTTTCAGATGATGAGGTTTTAAAAAGGTTGAAATTTTATATCTATAATCATCTCTAAAATCTCCCCATGCCTTAAAAGAACAACTGTACTTATGCTGAACTTAAAAATTACATATAGGTGCCAAGAGATTTGGCTGTTTTTGGATTCTATTTAAGGGTGTCAGAATAGAGAATATTTTTGGAAGAGTTCTGTTGCAAGTAACACTAAATAAACAGAAATGTAGTGTTATGAATGTGTCAAAAAAAAAAGGTTTAAGGGGCATAAATACTCTTGGGAGGCACTCGATCAACTTTAGAGAACGATTTCTACAACACCAAAACCCAGTTAGACAATTGAAAGATTTTAATTGTAGCTAAATTTAATCTACGACAGGACAGTTTAAATCACATCAGAAATGTAAGCACTTCACAAAACCCCTGTTATTCAGTGTAGTTTACAAACGGTTTATTGATCGCCATTACTATTTATTGTTTACTGTGCTTCCTTTAGTTTATGACTATGTAGAAAATTTTGCAGCTTCCTTGGTGACCAGATTCATGTTTTTATACATATTGTTTCATTTTTGTTATAACTGTGAAATAACTGTACTGATTGATTTAAAAATGCTCAGATAAATGTGACTTTTGTCAGCTGTATCGAGATTTATAAATGCTTGTCTTTGTAAAAAAAAAAAAAGAAATGTGCTTCCCCAGGTCTTTGTGTAATTTATGTTAAAACGACTAGTAGCTGCTATACTATACAGTAGTAACAACACTGTGGCTGTAAAATTTAAACCATTAAGAAGAATGACAAAAAGTCAAATTTTTTAGGTTTTTTCCATGTTTATTTTCCTTTGATTTTTTACCAAACAGTAACTCAAGATTATGGTGAAAATCCTTTCTTGTTATTGCAGATGTGGGGAAACTGAAAATCTGAATTTGTCCATGTGTATTTGTTTTAGTGTTTATGGTATTTAATAGACGTAGCTGGCGGTGTAGAGGGACTTCATGGCGGCCTGGCTAGCTGGGGTGGCAGGCTTGTACTCACCCTTGGAGGCCAGGCCATTGATCTAATGGGAGCAAAGGACAGAAGAAAAGAAAAAAGTCAACCAAGAGGATTAATTATCAGCCAAGCTGCATTCGTCATGTGAGTGCAAGGCCGAACAGTCAGAAAAGCTTTAAGAAATCTATCATTCACTAAAACTGTGTAAAATTGGGTAATTGAAGATAAGAAATATTTAAAGTCCAGAACAGCTAATGGATGAATAGGAACTGTGATGGCTGCCTGTTTGCCTGTAATGTTCACCTTGGCCCTAGTGAAGAAAGCTTCCTGTGCAGCTTTCTTGTTGCCGTCTTTGCCCACCCAGGCTGCAAGAGCAGAAGCCTGGAGTGCTCGGCCGTAAGAGAAGGTCAGCTTCCAGGGGCGGTGGAGAGGCATTTGGTTGATGGCGTTCAGGTTGAGGGAGGCCTCTTCCTCGCTCTGGCCTCCAGATAAGAAGCAGATGCCTGGAAAGATCATTAAAAAATAGGCTGTGACCAGTGCAAGAGGACACATGCATGACGGCCTGTTAAAAGCACAAAGCTCTTTTAAAAATTAAGACTTTATTTAAATCTTAAAAAATGTTAATATTTTGCAGTAGAAGATTTTTTTTTTTATGTTTTTTGTTTACATTTATCCATCAGTTTGACTTTGTTTAACTGTATTCATTTTATGTGTGGAATGTAGGAGGTGGTGCACCACCAATAATCTTCCTGTGGGAAACGTTCTTGGTGGAGAACTGGTTAGCTCACAGAAAGATTTTAACTTTATAGCAAACCGTCTCAAAAAAGACACTTTATACGTTATGTCCCCTTCGGTTGTTTCCTATAGTAAAGTCATTGGTGGTGAGCCTCTGCCTACCTGCATGCTTTACAAAAATTGTTTAAATACTGCTAAAATAATGCGTTATGGGAAGGCCATTTTTTTACTTGAGTCATTTTATTGGATATTTAAAGCCTAATTAATATGGACTTCTAAAAAAAATGAGAGGAAGAATTATTTTTGGCTTTTTAGGCTTTTACCAGAACATCACTCTTAATATTACTGAAAAAAGAAATGTAATCTGAGTCCTTGTGGCTGGAAGTGGGTGAGGCTCACCAGGCACGGCAGCGGGTACAGTCCGCCTCAGGGTGGTGACTGTTGCCAAGGCTACATCCTCAGGGGTGTATTTCTTAGTGCAGGAGTGTCCAGCGGTGACCATGTTGGGCTTCAGCAGAGTCCCCTCCAGGTAAACATGGTGGTCATTTAGAGCCTTGTACACAGCAGCCAGGACCTGCAGATAAAAAACATTAATGAGCGTTGCTATCATGTAACTATCAGAGTGATCACATTTTATGTGTATTACCAACCTTCTCTGTGACATACTGGCAGCGCTGCAGGTCGTGGCTACCATCTGGGAGGATCTCTGGCTCCACAATGGGCACTAGGCCATTCTGGAGAAGACATAGTTCAAACAATTGAGTTACATGCAGTTTCTTCATATGGTGGCTGTTACTCCATCAAAAAACTGTCCGACACATACCTGTTGACATATGCTAGCATATCGAGCGAGGACATTGGCGTTCTCTGCAATGGCAAGAGCTGATGGGCAGCCGTCTGAGATCTTGAGTACACACCTCCACTTGGCGAAGTCACAGCCATCCTTCTTGTACTGTGCGCACCGCTCTGAGAGGCCATCCAGACCTAAAAACAAGACAAATTAGATCTCAATATGCGTAATTGTTAGGAAATTCCCCAAACTTTTTATCAGTAGTAACCTTGGGTGGTTGTTTCTCCATCTGTTCCGTTCAGACCAGCTGTGCCTTTGTCTACCTATGTCAGGTAAGCAAAGAGTTAGTACAATAAAAAAAACTGATTTATTTATGTTACTTAGAGGTTTGCATGACAGTCTTCTCACTTTAATGCCAACAACGATCCCCTTCTCCTTGATGACCTTGGGGAAGAGTTTGCCGTTGTCTGACTTCTGGTACAATGTCTCGTGGAAGAAGATAACCCCACCAATGCTATTGGCGATGGATGGGTCGGATGAGAACAGGATCTCCCGGAAGCAGCGGCGGTTCTCCTCCGTGTTTTCAACATTGATTTTCTGCAGTCGCTTCGCCATGGTGCCTTGAGGGAAGAGCATGGATTTTTGGTCACGAATGGCCAACTTGCAGTCACTCCATGAAACAGAATATCGACCAAGAATGAGGATAACCTGACGATTCGTCTGCAGCCAGGATTCCTTTTCCTGGAGCGACAATCTTCTGAGCAATGTCAGAGAGCTCCTTCTTCTGCTCCGGAGACAGGGCTGGGAACTGATGAGTCATCCTTGCATAACAAAACCAGAATGTAAAATCGACTTAAACCAAAAATATGTAGGAAAGATTATTTTTTTTTTGTCTTTTAGCAAACATTTGCTTTTACACATCCTGCTTCCATTGCACCACCTCTGCAGTTAAATATTTGGCGTGCATGTTTGAACTTTGGCCTTCAAAACAGATAAGGTCTGCCTTTTAGACGTGCAAAGCTTGTTCATAGTTCACATTGCAACAACTCAACAAAAGTTGTTGTTTTTTTCTGAAGAGGTATGCAGTAAGAACAACCATTGACAGTTAGGATCTTAATAATAAATCACAAGCATTAGAATAACTTTAGCCAAACAATATTTGTCAATACTATATATATATATATATACATATATATATATATATAAACAGTCATGGCAAGGCGAAAATATATGTATACACTGTGTAT
>JAVLVB010000935.1:1082670-1102842 GCA_032876305.1 Orestias chungarensis
TATATATATATATATATATATATATATATATATATATATATATATATATATATACATACATATATTTTCGCCTTGCCATGACTGTTTATACACCAACATATGAAGAAAAACATCCCTGTAAATTGTTAACAACCAATGCAACTGTTAAAGGTGCTCTGCAGCTTGTAAACATGTGTATGACCACATGCAAACCTCCTTCTATGTAGCAATCCTGCAGAAACTTGATACATTTTTCACTTTACTTTTTGAGCAAAAAAACAATTTATATATAAAAACGCATCTCACTTGAGAGTTTTGTTCAAACTGCAACGACAGCTGAGGCGACAGACAAACTCCTTTTTCCCTTCCAAAGGCTGATCGTGATGAAGAAGACAGAAAGTGGGTGAAGAAGTGTATTTATTCTTGCTGGAGGCAGTGGGGGGAGGTGCTCGTGATGTGGCTGGAGGAGGGAGGCGGTCGTCAAAATGGAGACCCAATTGGACCATGTCTAACCCACAGAGGCGGGCTTGATGATCATTATCTGCTCCAGCAGACTTCACAGTTCATCGCAGGTTCCTGATATAGAGAAGAGGAAAAAAACATGAAAGAGAACATTGTGTGAGTGTAAAGTCAAAGTCTGCAGGAGTGAAGTAATCAAAACTCATGAGGGGGAGAACTCCTCCTACTAGTATAGCTACTGCTGAAATGTGGCATTTCAGGTTTTGGTTCTTATTTTGGTTTTAGGGAGTCAGAGAGCAAAGATAGAAGATTTTCTCAAGTATTTTAAGAATTTTGATTTGGTAATGATAGGACAGTCTGGAGCTGCATTTGAAATTTTGTCTTGATCTCTGCACTAAAACAGTTTAGAGCTGCATAGCTATTCTCTTACTTTGTTCAATCCCCCCTGAAAAACAGCTTTTCCCATACCAACTTGTATCTCCTTCATGCAATTCCCCATTTATTGCATGCATATACTCTTATTCCTATATTTTTTTTTTTTACTTTTACCGAGATCTAAACTCAACAGATGTGGAAATCTCCAACCAGGCACTGGGCTTGATGAGACAGCTTTTACACAATCCGGACTCTGCACTATGTGCAGTGTCCTCTCACTAATTACAGTTCAGAGTTCAGTCTTTGTGGGTTATTTTATTTTCAAATACTTTTTTAGATATGTAAAGACATTCAAAGAATCTGTCTTTTAACAGCAGGTATGTGAGATGGTAATTAAAACAAGGGATGCCAGGGATGATTGCTGGTTTTAATGTTTAGTTGATCTTGTTTACCAAATCTCTGTATATTACAAAACCCTCTCTGTCAACAAAAAAGGAGAAAGATACAATGGGTTTATGGTAGGAAATACTTAATTTGCTACTCAACATTGTTCATCAATTAAATATCCAGCACATTGTCTTTTTCATCAGGTAAAACTGAAGAGTAGCTGCATCTTATTTTCTTTCAAATGCAAAACAGAAAAAAGCTCCCAAATCTTTAGACAAATATTTCTGGAATCCATGTCAGTAAGGCTTAAAATGCCTTCAGTGCTATCATGTGCTCTGATGCTCTGATGGTGTGATTGTGTAGAAGAGTTCTGGACTTTGGTCAATTTTGAATCCAACAAACAATAGCTTTAGATAAACTACTTAGTGACATAGAGATTGTCGTTTCGTCATGTGCTTTGTCACAGCAGTCTGTCTCCACAGTATAGGAAACTTCTGGCAACTGAATGGGTTTTTGGACTCATGCTGACGCAAAGAAAAATATAATTTTCTAAAAATTTGCTTTCAGAAATCACAACAATCCTCTTATTTAAAAAAAAACAAGAAAACTAATTCTACATAATTGATAAAAACATTAGAAAACTTTAAATTTGATGTGTGCTAACATATTAAAAACATATTTGAAGGATGTGTCTGTGAAGGATGTGTCTGTAAACGTGCCAAAGGCTCCAAGGTTTGTCAGAAATATAAAAAATAGCAAGTTGTAAATTTTTCTTCTCATATAATACTTTAGGTGAGTATGATCTATGGAAAAATTGTATCATTTAAAGCCAACATTTCAACAAAATAAATCAGTTTTAGGATAAAATCCCTTCTTTGCAAATGTGCAGACTGCTCTTTTCTTAAGTTAAAAGTAAAATGCATAAATCAGCAAAGGAATGTGCTTCAAGTACTTTAATTCTTTAATTTTAGATGGCATTTTAGTAGCATGTTTACATGAATAACCAGGGTAAAAATGATTCCGTAAAAAAACAACATTTAAAGACAAGAACTCTTGCAGAGAGTACTTTAAAGACCTGCTGATGGAAAACCACCCGAGAACATGAAAATGAAAATGAATAATAGTATCCAGCTCCTTGATGCATATGAAGAACTGAACCTATTTGATGACAATTAGTCTTTTTTATTATTATTATTGTTATTATTATTATTATTATTATTATTTTACACCAAGAAAATATATTGAAAATATATTATCTATTCTAATAATATTGATGTTTTTGTTGTTGTTGTTATTCCTCTGTCCTATAACCTGATGTGTACTTTAAACTGATATAAATTTGTTATATAAATGCCATATGCTTGTGTACATTTTGTTCTATTTATGAAATCAATAAAAATAAAATAAAATAAGCTGATTTTAAGAACGCAAGACAGGCGTAGTATCAGAACAGATTTGAACCCATGTAGAGCGACCTCCGTGACTGCAGTGGGCGATAGAGAGCACGTATCCGTCTGTTTCCCCCAAATGAGGAAAGTTAACGCTTCCGCTTCCGCGAGGCAAACAGTCGCAACATCAACATTTCTTAAAACTGATTCGGTTGCTAAAAGTGTTAACAGTAACATCGGTAAGGGTTTGATTTTAATGTTTGATACAGAACATGTTCCTAAACTAGAAACAGCGAAGCGTCAGTTCAGGATCGATTCTCCGTAGTTTGTTTTGCATCTGCCGCTAGCAGCTAGCTAACATGCAGAGTTTCAGGCCGGTTCTGAATGCTAAACAGCTACATGTAGGGTGTTTTTAGTGTGGAGTATCTAGTTTGATGATGCAAGTCGTATTGTACTATAAGTAATTTTTTATTTAATTTTCTTCAGGTGCTAGAAGATGTCAGGGCAGAAGCGTCCTGCTGACCCCAGCGGGGCCTCTTCCTCCGGTGCCCCCCCGGAGAAGCGGAGGGAGCGGGATGGAGAGGAAGGAGGTCCCGGTTTGAGTGCTGGAGCCGGCGGGAGCACGGCGGTGGAGACGGTCATCAAGCTGGGAGGAGTGTCCAACTCTGTGAGCCTAACTAGCAGCCAGTAATTATTATAATCATTAATATTATCTTAATGTTTTACCTAATTAAAAAAATCTTTTTTTTCAGGAGGAACAAGACATCAAAGCTCTCCAAGCTAAGAACCGAAAGTTAGGAGAATCTCTCGATCAAAGACAGGTACGCTCTTCCTTCTGCGAGTCTTTACAGCTCACTGCAAGCTGCCCTGTCTAATATATTGGCTTATTGTCCAACAGGTGATTGAGGATGAGCTGCGAGAGCGAATCGAGAGACTGGAGACCCGACAGGCCACGGACGACGCCAGTCTGCTGATTCTCAACAGATATTGGAACCAGGTGAACTTCAGGAAACATTGAAGAGGCACTGCTTGCGTTACCATTTCTTTTACTTTAAGTTAACCCTGACGCGATCCATCCTCTTTCAGTTTGATGAGAACATCCGACTCCTCATCAGGCGTTATGACCAAACGAGCAGCGAACCCGAGAAATCTCCGACGGGTGAGGGGCGAAGCCTTAAGCCGGAAACGCCAGAGCCTGATGGGGATTCAAACCAGGAGCGCCCCAAAGATAGAGGTAAGAACGGATCCTGCAGAGGAACAGAAAAATGGGCAGCGTGAAGATTTTTAAAGTTACATTTTTTTTCTGTGTCACTCAGGACATCAAGGAGAGACCACTAACTCTTTTTTGGCCACGCTGGCTAGCAGCACCAGTGAGGAGATGGAAGCCGAGCTCCAGGAGAGGGTGGAGTCGAGCCAGACGCAGGCCAGTCATTTAGTGGAGATCTACAAGAACCTGAAGAGTACACTGGATCAGCTGAAAGCAGAGCTCGACTCTGGGGCCGGTTAGGAAAAAAAACATGCAATGGTTCCCCAGAAATACCAACCGGAGATGGTATCGCAGCAGAATAAAGCTTGATCTGTAAAATGTGTGTTTTTGCAGAAGGGGGTCTGACGCAAGTTACAAGCAAGCTGAACTCTCTGCTGAGCAAAGAAAATGAGCTGCTTCAACAGCTGACGGAGGACCTCAAACAGAAACACAGTCACATGACCAGCGAGGTACCAACTTCAGCTTCCTAGTTTTAGTTACTCTTAAATCGAGATGTACCAATCCTGCGTTTTCATCCAGCCAAAATTGCTTCACAGCTTTCTTTAAAACGGGCCATAGCAATTCTGGTTTTGAACAATTTACACATAACACTTAAGAAGAGTATTAATGATTTTGTTGTTCGTGTTCATCTGGAATTCATTACATTCAAATGTTTAACTATTTAAACTGTGGGACAAATTCATCAAGCAAAACTTGTCGCTGCTTGCTTCAGGCATTATTTACCACGTCTGGCGTCGTCTTGTACAGGCGTTATGACGCATGTTGCATGTCAATGAAGTAATCGTTGGAAGAAAATGTGACTATTGGTCTTTAGATTGCAGATTGTTTGAAAGCTGTAGGATTTATGTCCAGGTTAGTGACAGTATTCAATTGATCGGTTGAGCTGTGCACACTGCCTTTAAATTAGTTAAATATGGGTCAGATATGTGCAGAAAAAGTTAAATTTGGTTCATGTTAGTCTGCTGTGGGACCGTTTGCCACAGACTCTAGTATTCAGGGTTCTGTCCTGCAACTGTTAGATAGGTGTCTGATCCAACATACTTGAATCATAAGACTGGACTCATCAGGTTGCACTCACGTTCTGATAATAAACAGATTATTAAATTCAGATTTGTTGAGGCACGTCTAAACAAGACATTTAAAAGTTGAAAATCACTCGTCCCCGCGAACTGGAGCTTGAAACCCCTGTTGTTAGGACTGTACTGTGATGGGGTCTCGTCACCTGCGTTTGTTCTCCATTTCTTTTGCAGTCGCGGTCTTTGGGTCGGGCGGCTAACAAAGCGGACCAGCGCGTCAGTGAACTGCAGGCGCGGATCGAGGAGCTGCAGTGGGACATGGAGAAGATCCGCCGGCGAGAGAACAGATTAAATGCCCACCTGAGCGAAATACTAGAGAGGGTGAGAATGAGTTTTACAGGTGTGTGTTATGATATGTGTGTGTCGCTGTTTGTGCTTATATCACTTTGACTGTGCAGGTTAACAGCAAAGGCTACAAAGTGTGTGGAGAGGCCAGCAGCGTGTGCGGAACCATTACTATTAACAAGAGAAAGGTTGGATTTATCTCTTTCATATTTTATTTTTCCGCAGTTTGTAGTTTATCAACTTGGGTCACATTTTAAAACCTTAAAACAGTTTGAAGAGATGAACAGCGAGTTGGAGGAGAACACTGACCTCGCGGAAAATCGCCTCGTTGAGCTGCAGAAGCTCCAGCAGGACCTGCAAAACGTTCAGCAGGAGAACAACAGCATGAAGGTATTTCTATCGGTGCAGCCTCGTTTTCTGTTTGGAGTTCACCATTTCGCCATCAGCTGTTTTGCTGCAAGTGTAAAGTGATTGTTGCCGATCAAAAATCAGTAATAACTTTGACTCAAGCCCCAATTTAGCAGATCTTTGTTTGTGTACGTGTTTTATCTGACGTCTGTTGCGTTCGTAATGCTTTATTAGCCTAGATTTTGTGCAAAACAAGGTATTTGATTCAGTTTGAAATGCTCACACCAAAACTGTTTGATAGGCCAACAAAAAATCCATAATTATCAAGTGGCAGGAATTTCACATGTTCATTGTTATTTTTCTACCCACCGAGCCCAGGTGTCAGTCAGACTGGTCTAAGTCAACTGTGAACTGAGGCCTTTTTTCATCATATAATCTAGATTAGATTTGGATCTAGTCTTTTATTGGACCAGTCTGTCACATGAGTAGGCTTTAGTCTAAACTCTACAACTCTAGCTCTTGCAACAATTGTGCTCAACTCACAAAATCTTTTTAACTTAAATAAAATTTTATGATTCTGTGCGTGACAAAATGTGGTAACTAAGAAGAGTTTCATAGTTTTTTGCTCCGTTGTTTATTCATTTTGTTTCATTGGTTGCCAGGCGGAGCTTTTGAGTCGTGCTGAAGGTTTGGTCAAAGAGTCCTCCGAGTATCGCTGTCTCCAGTCCCAGTTTTCAGTGCTCTACAACGAGTCCTTGACCCTCAAGGCCCAGTTAGAAGAAACGCGGGCTCGCCTCAACACCACCAGGACGGCGCGCCTTAGGCAGCTGGAGCACATGGAGGTATGCGAGCTTGGCGTGTTTGAAAGGCTCTCTGTCTTCTCTTCCGCTCACCTTTGTCGTATCTGCGCAGAATGACGAGGTGGCTCTGCAGAGGAAGGTCCGCACCGAAGTGTTTCAGCTGGAAGACACGTTGGCGCAGGTCAAAAAGGAGTACGAGATGTTGCGCATTGAGTTTGAACAGACACTTGCAGCCAATGAGCAAGCAGGTAATCAACATCAGCAAATGGATTTCAAGTTTTAAAACCCTGCTATACTCATATGTACCCCCGAAGTTAATGTGTATATTAAATTAATATATAGAAGTCAGTTGGAGAGGTCCATTCAAAGGTTGCCAAAGAGTGATGATTGTAAAAATTGGTTGGCCGTAGTTAGAAAGCTTATAGCTTGTGTTGCAAAGGTGAGCAAGCACTGCTAGACTTACAGAGCAGAGACCCACATAACGAAGATGATTAAAACAGTTTTCTTAGCATAAGCTGAACACCAACATACAAGCAAGCTGTTATAAGATGCAGTGCTGCAATATCACATAAAGAAGTAAAAAAATATATAGAAACAATCAAATAGGATGAATAAAAGTAGAGCTGAACAATGAGTTCACAGCCCAAATTTTCTAATTAGAGACATTAAAGGCAGATGTTGATGTTTAATTATTACTTATATAAGTGATTAGACGTTTTAATAAACTAGAGTAAATTGAAATTTTTTGAAGGAACAAAACATGTTAAAACATGACAAAGGATTGAATTTAGTGTTTCGTGTGACTGTTTAGTGACCAATATAAGCTCTTAAGCAGTATTTTTCAAACAGTCTTTGTTCAAACTAGTCAACAGTTCAGGCATGTGTTCATTTTATATTGTGTATATTAGATTGAACGTCGAAGACGAAGTCTGGTCCTCTTTTTAAATCACTTCTTTTTTTCTTTTAGGTCCCATCAACAGGGAGATGCGTCATCTTATAAGCACGCTACAAACGCACAACCAGCAGCTGAAAGGAGAGGTGGTGAAGTTCAAGCTGAGACTAAGGGAGACACAAGCTGAGCTTCACCAGGTACGTCGGAGTGGGACGAAGACTAAGTGGTTGAGCATTTATAAGATGAAGCAGCTATAATTAAATACCCTATATCTGCCCGGTGTGCAGATTCGTGCCTCAAAGGGCAGCGCCATGCTCCAGTCGCAGTCAAGCACAGAGATGGATGTGAAGGAGGAGATGACCTCTCCTTCAACCCCAGTTGTTTCCGGGGAAACTGTGGTCAAAACAGAGCCGGACAACGGCTCGTCCACACCCAGCAGCACTGGTAAATAAGCTTACTTTCCGCCTAAAGTCGCAATAGTTTTACCTGAGAAGATTGCTGATCGTTTGGATCAATTTACGGTAGGAATTTCAGTGAAAGCGGAGCCTGCCGGCGAACCGGATGCTAATATAAAAGAAGAGGACAAAGATGAGAAAAAAGAGAAGGAAGAAAAAAAAGAAAAGGACATTATAAAGAAAGAGGAGAAAGACAGAGAGAGAGAAAAGGAGAGAGAGAGGCCCACCCGGATCAGCAGCAGCGGGATAAAGGAGGAGCGGGAGAAGCCGGGCGTCAGCAGCCAGCCAGAGGACACAGCCGGAGATCGGCTCGCGATGATTGGAGGCTCCAAGAGGAAAGAGATGGAGCAGCTAAAAATCATCCGAGCAGAACTAAAGTAAGTTTGGTAGTATTTTATGTCTATCTTGTGTCATACTGAGTGTATGAACCGTCTTGTTTTTACTGAATTCTGACCTAACCTGGATTGTTTTTGCTGACAAGTTAATTCAGAAATATGAACTGTAACATTTTAGGAAAGCCCAAGAGTCCCAGAGAGAAATGAAGCTCCTGCTGGACATGTACCGATCGGCACCAAAGGAGCAGAGAGACAAAGTCCAGCTAATGGCTGCTGAGAAAAAAACCAAGTCAGAGGTGATCAACTCTACACACGCAAAGATTCTTCTTTAATTACGTTAAAACAACTTTTAGGAGTTGGTCTGAATGTACCTGGTGTATTTTTGGTTGTTGTTTTTTTTTTTAGACAGAGGAGCTTCGTCAGAGGCTGCGGGAGCTGGAGGAGAGGGAGAGAAGGGAGGGCAAGAAAATGGCAGATGAAGAAGCTTTGAGAAAGATCCGTTCAGTAGAGGAACAGATAGACATCCTTAACAAGAAGCTGTCCATAGCCAAACAGGTCTGAGCTCCCCAAGGTGGTTTACTTTCTGCCCCATTGTTTTGTTTTGTTTTCCTCATTTTTCACTGCAACACCCTCCAGGAGGAAGACGCGCTGCTGAGCGAGATGGACGTGACAGGCCAGGCCTTCGAGGACATGCAGGAACAAAATATCCGTCTCATGCAGCAGCTCCGAGAGAAAGACGACGCCAACTTCAAGCTGATGAGCGAGCGGATCAAGTCCAACCAGATCCACAAGCTTCTGAAGGAGGAAAAGGAAGAGCTAGCCGACCAACTCCTAACTTTAAAAACTCAGGTGAAGCAATGCCGCACTATCCAGTCTCTGTGTGGATGTTTTTTATTTACACATTAAAAAAATATATATATTCATTTATGTTTATCTAACCCAAATAGTCTCTTTTATATGCTGTGGTGCAAGATTGGTTTTCAGTCTTCTTTTTAGTTTAGTTATAACTTGAACCATGTTAGTGATTCTTTCGCATTTATTTTTATGGTTTTTGGTTGACAGGTGGATGCACAACTGCAGGTGGTCAGGAAGTTGGAGGAGAAGGAGCGCCTCCTGCAGGGAACAATCGGTACTGCGGAGAGGGAGCTGGCGCTTCGGACGCAGGCTTTGGACATGAACAAACGAAAGGTAACCCATCGAGTGGAAACGCACTTTAAATTTTGTCCTTGATAGGCGATAATTAAGATTTACATGCAGCTTTGTTAAATTGACACAAGTTTAAGCTAAATCATCCGTACATCCTGCAGGCTCAAGAGTCCGCGCTGCTATCAGAGGAGCTGCGAGCTCAGCTGGAGCAGATTCAGCAGAAGCTGAAACTGGTCAGAGAGGAGGTGGTGGAGAACAGCATCTCCCGAGAGAAAGAGTCTTTCAATGCCCGGCGAGCCCAGGTAGCAACACACGGAGATACAGAGGCTGAACCAACACAGATGTTTTAAGAACTTTTTTCATAAATATTCCGAAATTAACAAGTACAGTAAATGTGAAAGCCATTATGTTAATGCCGCCGTAAGATGAAAAGAGGATAAAGAAACCCTAGACTGCGTGAAGAATAAACCCCAGAGATGAATTCCTCAAGGTCACACAAATAGCCTTCCAGGAGTGCGTTTTATTGTCACTTTATAACAGTTCTCCAAAAAACATAGGTAAAGTGCATCCCTACCTCTTTAAACGACAGATTGCATCGAGTCATTTACTTGCAGTATTCACACCTCCTGGATCAGATCTCTGAGACAATGGCTTACGTTGTCGTTGTCTTCACAGCAACCCCTCATACTGAGCATGCATGTAGCGACAGTGATACAAGCTGACGTCTGCCGTACCAAACTGGAAATTTGAAAAGACAGAAAACACAAATGTAAGCAGATGAAACGGGTTAATAGTAGGAGATGGAGAAAGTGGAGTTGCTGGCAATATCAGCAGCTAATGTTCCCCTCCAGGAAGATGTCTCAGCTAACAGAACACCAGACCAGGTGTAGCCACTATGGAGAGAAGAACACTAAGAGAAAACTTAAGAGTTAACGTTGGAGATAACTGCAACTAAAGCAGATTGGACAATAGAAGAAAAAGTAGCAGAGTGAGAACTGGTCAGATTGTCCTCCTCCAGGCGAAGCCTGTAGCAGCATAACTATAGATATAGCTCAGGATAACCATTTATAGTGAGACTTGAAACAGGTCAAGCACAGGAGAAGCTCTCCATTCTTAAAGACCAGCATGTTTGTTTAGAGCCATACAGTAAAAAAAAAAAATTATTGGAGGTCCAAAGCCACAAATAAACCTTGAATGATTATAAAATAATTTTTTTACTCAACTCCTTTTTTTTCCAAGCACATTTATTTATTTTTCATGACTTAATAATTGACCTAATAAAAGATCCTACCTTATCATTTTATCATTTAACAGATATGCATTTGTACTGCTAGATGTATATCCCCTTCAGTTTTCACCAGAATGTGTGAAGGTGACTCGGCCCTCACTTTGCGGCGGATGTTACTGTTTGGTTTCAGGAGGACATATCCAAGCTAAGGAGAAAGATTGAGAAGGCCAAGAAGCCGGCTGAGAAGATAAGCAACGGCGACGAGATCCTGAACGAAGAAATTAATGAATACAAGGTAGGTTCAAGGGGCTGGAAATGGAAAACCTTAACACAATCTTGTGCTTTAATGAAAGCTCTGACATGGAAAACATGATGTATGGTTCCCAAGCTTATTTTCTAAGTTGCTGCTGATGTATCTTTTTTTTTCTTTTACAATAACACAGCACCAGTAATCATTTTGACGATAAGAGCAGCGTTATGCTCCGAGTTTCCTAACATTTGCTCATATATTAGTCAGTAGGTTTACGTGATTAAGTCTAAAAGATCTGTAAAAGTCTCATTTACTACATTTAGCCGAACGCCAAGCTCTGCTTTACTGCAAATATCCATCTTCTCATTTTAAACCAAGACAAAAGCGTAAATGTGTTTATTTGTGTTTATTCTTGACAACATTCACTGTTCTTCCTCCCAGGCTCGCCTAACGTGCCCCTGCTGCAACTCGCGGGTGAAGGACGCCGTCCTGACCAAATGCTTCCACGTCTTCTGCTTCGAGTGCGTCAAGACGCGCTACGACACTCGGCAGAGAAAGTGCCCCAAGTGCAACGCTGCCTTTGGTGCAAATGACTTCCATCGCATTTACATCGGCTAGATCTACCGTGTCTGCCAGTCAGAACATGTGGACCAGGATGCTAAGTGTGGCCACAATGAAGCTCTAAGTGGAAGACTTTATTTTTATTTTATTTTTCCCACAATGACTGAGACAGTCCTATCCAGTATCCACCACTACACTGATCTCTGTTGCAGAAGAATGGTTTTATACTGAACGATGTTTGCTATCTAGCTTTTAAGAACGGGACACAAATGCAGTAAAACTGCAGTGGAAAAAAAGAAAAACATTTATATTATTGTTGATGATTGTTCATGTGAATCGTCTGTTTATTGTACATTTCTTTTCCTTTCCCTTTTTTTTTTTAGTACTATTAGAAATGATAATTTTCTTGCCTTTGGAGCTCTTTAACATATACCATGTTGCTGTGTTGCTGCATTTTGATGTTCGGCTGGTTATTAAACTGATGTCAGATGTGTGTTTCGGACTCCAGCTCCTTAAACTTTCATTGCACAACCCACAGCCAACATCAGCATGTAGGTGTGGATGTATGCTTGCATGCTTTAATTCGACTTTGAAGCATCGGTTAGCTACCAGCCAGTACGGGTCAGTTCACAAAATTGATCAGTCCTACAAAAATGAGAATCAAATTTAAGACTTTATGTTTGAAGGTGGGAGGAGATAGGACATGCACGGCTGGCTACTAAATTAAAAATGTTTTGTCATGTCTTCTGTACAGTTCTAAAAAGGTTTAATGCTTTCGAGGAAACAAATTATTATGATCAGTTATTAGAAGAATGATCAGGTCAGTAGATCCTCACGTTTGGCAGAATAGATATTCATACTATGTATAGATGTGTAAACAAAATCCTATTTTTTTGTTAGTTCATGAAGACCTAGGGTACTCTCCTAAATAAATACTTGATGAGAAATGAAAATGCTTGTGTGCCTTCATATAAGATTAAGCTTCATTTTTTCCCTCTGAATCCTAAACATTTGTTTTTTACCTCCTAGTTTTCAAATGTATCCTTATTTTCTACTGATCTACTCTCAAGTAATATAAAAAAGACTGCCAGTGAATGTATTTAAGTCAGACGCAGATTTTTTATATATATATATATATATATATATATAAAATCTTTAGACCATTGAATGTACACTTCCCGTTCATGCCTGAAATGCTTTAAC
This sequence comes from Orestias chungarensis, assembly GCA_032876305.1. NCBI lineage: Eukaryota > Metazoa > Chordata > Actinopteri > Cyprinodontiformes > Cyprinodontidae > Orestias > Orestias chungarensis. The sequence goes on from JAVLVB010000935.1 coordinate 1,095,105, forward strand.
CCTAAAACTGCGAGCTGTCGCCACGTTTGGCTGCGCGCGCGTTAAACCACAAGTCCCAGTGTGCAAATCTCTGTTCATCCTGGAGATCAGAGCTCTCTCCTCCCTCCTCCCCCTCTGCTCTGCCTTCCTCTCCCTGAAGATCCAGGCTTGTTTTCACCTCGGAGACCAACTGTCGTTAAAAATCGCTCGGAGGAAGGGAGTGGAGATCAGGAGCGCGTTGAGCAACAGAATCAGGCGCAGTTGAGCGTGTTTTTGTTTTTTCTGTTTCTCGCAGGAGAATAAGAAGCTTTGTCTTCATCCAGGTTAAATCTCCTATGAAAGGAAGTGTTTTCACGTATTTCCGCTGTATTTCTTTTTCCTTTTTTGCGTCCTTGGCTGCTCGCTGCCCCGCTAGAAACCTTTCAACGACAAATAACGCGGCGGATAACGCGGCGATCTCTCTGGACCGGATTCTCGCAGCGCAGCCAAACATATTCTAAACCAGATCTAAAAAAGGGATTTTTGTCTCGTCTTATATCAGCGTAAACATATTTCCTTGCCTCCCACTTGCCTGCTCAGACACAGCTCCTAACAGAAGCCATTTTTAATTGAGCGTCGGAGCTCCAGAAAGCTGCAGCCCTGCTCAGTGGGCACACGTCTCTGCGCGCCGCCGGGCTTCCTCCTCCTCCTCCTCCTCCTCCTCCTCCTCCTCCTCCTCCTCCATCATCCCCGCGGTTCCTCTGACCACATAGCTCAGAGACCATGGCCCGGCTCTGGCTCTGCGTGTCCGCGCTGGTCCTGTGCGCCTCGCTGTGCGGCGCCGCGGAGCATCAGGCCAGGCCTGAGAGCCCGCCGGTGGTGACGCTGCGCACGGTGATCACCGGGACGTGCCAGGAGATCCATCGGTACGCGGAGTCCATGGTGGGAGCCGGAGCGATGCGCTCGGCCGCCGAGGTACAGGAGCACATTGCTACTCATTGTTATGCTCGATTTCTCTTTGCAAATGCTTTTAGTTTTCGTTTTCCTTTCATTCCTGATTTTCTAACTGTTCTCTTCTTGATCAAAAACCTGATTACTAACTTTCATTGCTGTTTTTTTCTTCTTCTTGCTCAACACTCTCTTTCCATGCTACGACCCGTTTAAAAACCCCTCTCATCTATGCATAAACACAAACACCCCCCACATCATGCCCCTACCTCTGCTGTGCTGCTGCTCTCGCTTCTCTTCAGAGCGCTGTGTTATACCTTGAATCTGTGCTGGGTCAGGAGAACATCCAAACTTTGGCTATGGTAAGAGCACTCCTTAACACTCCGGGCTGGCCTGGTACCAACCATGCAACTAAGGGGATTGGGGGGCTAAAGGTCAATGCCTGGGAATTTGCTGGTACCTGCTAACCTGGGCTGCTTAAGTACTTTTCATGCAAGAATTTGGATGCAGAAAAGAGTAAACGTTGGGAAATTGCAAAATAAATTACTCTCTCTCTTTTTGTCACTCCCTCCCCCACCAAGATCACATAGTTGGGGCAGAATCTGGTTGATTTTTGAATAGTTTGTAATCATAGTCGTATCTATTTGTGCAGAGTAAGTAAATACATATCAATATTTATTTTAACGTTTTACTCAAAATTTCAGGTTTTGCCACGGCAATCATCTTAATGAAATCCTGCCATGTAATTTTGGTTATGGTGATTGCTACTACCCACTATTCAAACCCTTTTTTAACAATTGTGAGGTCGTCCCGTTGGAGTTGGCCAGCTCAGCTTAACACCTGTAGTTAAAGCAAAAAGGCCTCTGTGATATATGCATGAAGCTCTGAAATCTCTCCCTCTGCTGAGAACTTCTGACGATGTTTTTTTTTTTTTTAATGTGCCAGCTTAGTAATAAATTTCTCACTGTGACTCAGTTGGTGGGACTTCTGGGTGTGTGCATGATCCCTGGCATGGAAAATTCCTTGTTATGCAACCAAAAAAGAAGCAAAACAACTTCTCTCCATTTAAACCTAAATAAGCAAGAGTCTTTTTTTAATGTACTAATAGCACAAAACTTTTGCAAGCAGCCCTGCATGGATCAGGTCCAGTGAGTATACAATGTTGTAGAGCGACCTCAAAGTATGTCAGATATCGTTATTCTATTGAATTCCTGTCCGTTCTGCTTTGTATGTGGCCATTATTCTTCACATCTTTATTAATACCGAGCATCTGTGGTATAAAGCCTTTCTGAAGAGTTTGCTCGAACATGCTTCTGACATGCAAGCTACAGTGTTATTCGTCCTCTTATCCCGCCCACTGTAAATCCACAAGGTGATAGTAGGTGACAGATGTTGGGACTCTCATTGCTGAAGCCGTGGACAGTTCGAGTGTTGTGGTGCGGGGCGACAGGTGCAGATAAGACCCCTTGAGCTAACCGGATAAGACTGCGCCGTATCCGACTTGTTTTTGTGTGGAGAAACTGTACGTGAACAGAGAAGCCGCCTCCTCTACCACGAGGTGCCGCGCTACAAGCCCCCTAGTTTTTATGGGCTCGTGCAAAATGTTGATATACGACTCTGTAGCAGCCTGCGGATTCTTTTTGTTTCAGCATGTTGAATATCTTCCTTGTTGCCATTCATAAAAACAAAGGCAAACATGTCTCTCACTGTCTCTCCGTCTCCTTCCTCTCCCCACCGCAGTTTCTGCAGACCGCAATCCGATTCCTGGCTGAAGGAGCAGCCAGCGGCCTGAATGTCATCGCCGTTTACGTCACCGAGATCCTCAGAGTCACAGGATTTGATGGTGCGTGCTGGGATAGTTTGCAAATGAGACACAGGGTCTGTGTTTAGACGTTGCTGCTCAGAAAACATGTTCTGTTTTTTTGCCGATCCAGTTTTGTATATGCAGCTGTACCTGTGGGCAGTGAGGCAGCCACACCTTTCTGTGTGTGGAACAAAAAGCTTTTGTTATTCCATAAAATAAAAAGACCTAAACTGGATTTCTCTCTCTCACAGTTGCGCTGACCTTGCCGCGTTTCACCCCGGACGGCGTGACTGCAGTCGCCCAGTGGGGTCTGGTGGGCCTCATCGTGTACTGGATCCTGAACATCCTTCTCCGTTTGGTGTTTGGTGTTTTCAAGCAGCTGTTCTGGGTCGTCAAGACGGTCCTGGCGCTCTGGTTCTTCGGACTGATCGTGACTGACAAGCGTGCGTCTGCGGAGACCACGGCGATCCGAGTGGGAGTGCTGGTGCTGGTGGTCGTTCTGCTGACTCTGTTCACCTCGAGCTCCGAGAAGACCTCCAGCTTGGAGGGACGGCTGAACAAACTGGAGAGCCGGCTGAAGGCGGTGGAGAGGAGGAAAGAGGAGTAGACTGTCGGGGGAAGATGATGTTATTGCTGGCAACAATTGATGATTTCTACATTTGTGACAACTTTGAAAAAATAAAGTTATCTCTGAGATTTTTAATCAGAAATGTCAATTTTTCCCACATTCAGACAAACTGACATTAGTGTGTAAAACATAACCATGTCGCAGATTTTCCTGTTAGCAGGAATAGAAACTTGTAATGGACCAGGCAACTTAAAGGCAACGCCAAACGATATCTGTGAAAATGGTAAATGACTAACTTTGTGAAATCAGGTTTATATTCTAAACATTTCCAACCTTTATTCATAAAGCTATTTTTCATACTCAGAGATGACGGGAAATTTAACAAATCAAAAAACTATTTAACTGACACTACATGTAAACTGCAGTAAGTATAAATTTAGGGGGTGAAATGGTTGGTATTTTGCATTATCAGTTAAGGCAAGTTTATTTTCACTGCATCAGCATTAAGACACGCAAATTCTTAGTGCTACATGTGTTAAAAGGAAATTTCAAATAAGAAAAAATTGCTTAAGATATTCCTAAAACAAGAACAATTGAGGAAAATAAAAATGAAAAAGACTAATCGAAATATATTCAATCCTAATTTAAAATGAATTAACTCCTTTAGAAGATTCTGTCTTTTTAGGAGGTTCATCCCAGGATTTACTCCAGCAGATTAAAATAATCTAGTAATGTCTTAATATACATTAAACATCATTTAAATTTCAGTCTAAATAAAAAAATATGTATTCATATAACCGTCAGATTTATGTTTTGGACTATTTTCATTCAAATAATTAATGTCTGCCAGGAGATGGGATACTTAAAAAAGATAAAACAATAGAAAATAAGGATCTCTTTTGAAGATAATATTAATAATTAATTAATAAATCTTTATCAACATTGCAGACATAAATGTCTCTTTGTTGTTTTCCAGCTTTTGCCTGTGACCACTTTTATTTTGATAGAAGGCCTCTTTGCCATCACCCTAATCTTTAGCGCCCTCTACAGTTTATCAGATTGTACAGCCAACAATCCCACCGTCCTTGAAATATTTACATGTCGCCGTTTATTACAACACATTTTGCCACGAGGAAATTGTTGCTACCGATGATTTGTAGGCGTTGGTTTGCTGGACTTACTTGAAGATAAAAACAGCTAATTAACATGAAAATCTACAACTTCAGAAATAAGTTTTCCATCTTACATTTTGAGCGGTAAACAAACCACAAAGGCATCAGAAGACGAGAACATAAATGTCATTTATAGAATCACTTAAGGAGAAGCTTAACATTCCTGTCTAAATAGAAAGTTCATTTAGCACAGCTTTAGTGATCGTTTTAACTTGATGGGCTATTTGAAACCACCATTGACTCCCCCTGTATGTCAACAGAGTGCATGTTATGTGATTATACTATTGTAAACATATTTTCACATGTAGTTGTTGCTAAACTACTAGAAGGGCAAATGTAACCAACGAAGAAATGCTGGACTGGATATTTTGAACTCAAAATTTTTTTTTTTTTAGAAATTAAGTAAAACTTTCAATGGAAATTACATGTTTTTTAAATTATCAAAGAGCATAGAAAGGTTGTTTTTGTTGTTCTAGAGACAGTGATCTGATTCCTTACCTCACACCAAGTGCACCTTCAGAAAAAAAAGGTTAACATAACAGTGAGGCTATTAATAGTAGATCTTGTGGAGAGTGAAGCCTAAGATTAGCTGGTGAATACAACCTTAAAACACCCTCGTAATACTGCTCAAAGGATGTCTCATTCAGAAAATGTTTATTAAACAAGCATAAAAAGAGCTTAAAGTGATATTCACTGGATGAGTAATGATGAGCACAAAGAACTGGAGCCAACATGGAGAGGAAACATTATCTAATAGCACACATAATAAAGTTATATCTATTTCCTTGATGAGGTTTGTGGAGTTTGCATGTTCATTTTTGTCTTTATTATGTCCATGGGTTTTCTCTCAATTAATTAACTGTTTCACCACTAAGTGCTGATTTCTTAAAACCATGAATTTCTATGACTCATAAATCAGCAATATTTAAATTTTAGGATATTATAATGTCCAGAGTCACTAAGAGTCTGAATTAATTGATTTCTCTCAACGTGGTGATTCCTGCATTGCAAAATAACATGTTCTATCTCATCTTGTCCACAATCACATTTCCTTGTCTGATGTTTCCCTTTCTAAATATTGTTCTGTTCAGTCCAGTATGCTAAATGGTAAGTCATTTGACAATTGACTTCTGTTCCTTTCTGTTCTTCTCATTTCTCCAGTTTTCATTTGGATCGTATAAACCTTTCTTGCTTCTATTATTTTGCTACCTCTTTTTTTTGTGCCCTTCTTTTTTTGTTAAAAAAATAACATCGACCAACATCAGATTTATGCTCTCCTTAACCGCCCTGTCTGCCATTTTATTCCCCTTTGGTTTGTATACCTTTAGTTACATTGAGCTTTAACAAGATCAGTATTCAGCATTATTTTCTGTTCACTGTCTTTTTTTTTTAACACTTTAGATTTTATATACTTAAACATTGCTTGACCCCATAAACCAATCGGAAGTAAAAACAAGAAACACAAACGCAGAAACAGAATTTGTTACCATTGTGTATCATATAACTCAACTTCCAGTAAATGGTTTGCACCACTGTAATATCTGCACAGCAATAAATATCTTTAACGCTCTTTGTTTCATACATTTAAACTTTTACTTTTGAAAATATCTGTAGTATTGCACTCTCCCATGGCGGGAATAAACCGGAGAGCACTGAGGGCAACGACAGACGGCTTCAGCCCCTGACAACCTCTCTCTGGTTCTGGACCAACCAGGCGAGAGAGGACGGGTTAAACGATGACAGGTATCCAATGAAAGCCTTCGGTCTGGCTCCGAAGCCCCGCCTTCTTGATGCTTCAGTGGCTCTCCGCCCTGACTGGGGCAACTAACGGACGTGGCGACCAATCAAATCAACGTATGCACCAACGGCTCTGATGTTAGCCAATGGTAAGATGGGGTAGGCGGGGTTACATTTAACTGACTTTGGAGGTTGCAGCAGGCGAGCGCAGCAGGTGCCGTGCAGCGCTCTCGCTACTCAGTGATGGAGAAAGGTCAGGAAGGCTTTGCTATGAACCAGTAATGGGTGGACATGTGTTTTAATAAATTAACTCAAAAACCGCCTATCTGACTAAAAACCAGCTCAAATTATCTCCACCCGCCCAAAGCAATGTTTACCCTCAAAATGAAAACGCTCTTTGTAAACCGCCCAATCTGGCAACACTGGAGACAGGCCACTGAGGCCACCCACGCCAGCAGCATGTCAGGAGGGAAAGACGATTGGTTTATTTCGATTAAGACCCGCCCCAACAGTCCGTATCAACCACAGGTGTGGAGGAAGGGACGTGGCGTGTCTGGTGCGGATAACTAGCTCAGCCAGTAAGCGATGCTAGTGAGAAGCATGAGACTCGGTCTCCCAACCTGGTGACAGGAGGAGGAAAGGCGGCGCATACAGGGGGAGAGACAAACAGAGGAAGGTGCTGGAGGAGGATGCGACCAAATGCAAAAAATGTAACAGGTTTAATGTACAAACATTTTGTGTTTAAAGTTTAAACAGTCTGATGTCCAGAGACCTTGAGGCTTGCACACATTCAGGCTACACAGTAAATATGGAGCCTATATAGGTTTAGCCTTGAAATTAAAAAAGGATTTGGATTTTAAAATCACTGATTTACACGCCACTTTATTATTAGGAGTATTATAAGTATTTTTATTATAATAATATAATTAAGTTATTAATGTGTGTAACAAATTGGAATAATAATATTAATCTTACTATTGTCATGTATGTGAATACAAGGCTAAAGCAGTGAGACATAGGCTACATTATCTCAATGTATGAACTTAAGTGGAAGTAAAAACACTGTAAGCATGGGTTTGCTATTAAAGGTGCTGACGGTGATGGCACCAGTCCAGCTGGTGCTTCAGGAGAAGTGGAGCATTTGGGAGAAGGTACAGAACCATTTCTACAGTAGACCAGCAACGTCCACCAAGTGACATTTGAACACCACCAGATGCTTGCATTGACATAAATGGTTCTCAGCTGTAATGATAGCTTAATTACAGGTGTGCCGTGGAAATTATCTTGGTGAAATTGGATAATTGTTGAGTATTTTTGAAGTGGACACGTTAAGTTCAATTTGAAATAAGAGATACAAAATATGATAAAAAATACATGTTTATTTGATTCATATGAAAGACCCTTTGATAAGAATTACTGTAATTTAATATATGGAAGTATAGAATGTAATTTGTTTAAATTTTTGGTTGTCTTTCAATTAAAACAATGTACCTTGGCTCAAAAAAGTTTGAAAAACACTGGTCTAGGTTACGTAAAAAAACTTTTTGCTTG
>JAVLVB010000935.1:1102942-1125627 GCA_032876305.1 Orestias chungarensis
TACAAAATATGATAAAAAATACATGTTTATTTGATTCATATGAAAGACCCTTTGATAAGAATTACTGTAATTTAATATATGGAAGTATAGAATGTAATTTGTTTAAATTTTTGGTTGTCTTTCAATTAAAACAATGTACCTTGGCTCAAAAAAGTTTGAAAAACACTGGTCTAGGTTACGTAAAAAAACTTTTTGCTTGCGTTTTGATTTATACGTTGCCCCTAAAGTGATATTGAAAAATTACAATAAAAAAGCTTTCTTGTGCAGACCGTATAGCATCTCATGCGCTCAATAACATTTTCCCTTTAAGGGATCCGTATGTTTGTACATACATGTAACATCAAAACCGAACAATATTTTTTTCTGGCCATGTTCCTCGTTAGGTTTACAAATCGATGAAAATGGCAATTTTAAGGGCTCATCTACAACCAATGTGAGCAACAAAACAAATTAGGTGAAAAGTACTCATACCAGTGAAGGCTGCATAGAGGACTGTTGGAGTCAGCCTCCCCAGCACCACAGACATTTACACCTCTAGATGCAGGAAGAGGGCCTCCGGCATCATGAAGGACCCCACACACCCAGCACACTCACTTTTCGTCCCCCTCCCCTCAGACAGGAGGCTGCGGAGCATCAAGTGTAAAACAACCAGACTGAGAAACAGCTTCATTCCTGAAGCTGTGAGACTCTCAAACACACGCAATGACAACCAGAACTGAAAAACACTTTCTCATTTAACCGGCACTGTTCACTTTACTATCACACTTCAAAATGTCACTTTAAAATGTCGCTGAAATCGTTCACTTTAATGTTCACTTTAAAATGTCCCTTTAAAATGGCAATTAATATGTCACTTGCACTCCGAATTTTGATTGCTGCTATGTCCGAAGTACTATATTGTAGATTCTGGATCAATGTTGTATATTCTGTATATTCTGTGGAGTCAAATCACATTTCTCGTATAGTTCTTTATAATTTATAATGTATTATATATTTGCATTCCGATCCTCAATGGTGCTATGTCCGAAGTCCCATATTGTGTTATTCTGTGTCCATATTGTAGATTTTGTGTAGCTCAAATCCTATTTCTCGCATAGTTATTATATTCTTATATTCTATTACATTATTTAAAATTGCTATCAGGGTGTAAACTGGACCGGGGGATTAGAATTTCGTCCCACCTCATGTACCACATGTGATGTAATGACAAATAAAGACTCCTTGATTCCTTGATTCCTTGATTCCTGGGATCAGTCACAAGACAAAAAGGAAAACCATCCAGAACAGCCACAGCCCGAAACAGGACAGAAGAAGAGGACAGAACAGAAGATGGAAAAGGGACAAAGTCCAAGAGAAAACCTATGAAGACAAGGGGCATAAAATGAGAGACACATGTACAGCCCCATGAAAGGGTTAACATAGGCAATAGTGCAGGAGAATACTTTTTTTTTGGCTACACAGCACATTATACCAGTGAGGACTGGGACCAGTCACAAGACAAAACAGAAATCCATACAGAACAGCCACAGTCTGAACAGAGGATGCTAAAGAGACAAAATCCAAGAGAAACCCTATGAAGACAAGGGACAGAAAGGGACAACCAGATAAAGACAACCAAAGTGACTGTAGAAAGTGTAATGCAGGCCCCAAAGTATTCAAAATTATAATAACAAAGAAAGAGCGGAATAAAATAAAACCAAAACACGGAGAGAGTCAACTATGCCCCCCTTGGACATAAATTTGGTACCGTCACTTCATGGAAAAGAATGAATGCTGTACACTGTCTTTTTAATACCAACATGTGAAAATAAAAAATAGTCCTATAAAGAATTCTCCGTTTTTTCATGCTCCTGCCAAATACACTTTTAATGGACACAATGCAGTGTACCATTTTGGAAAGAAAGGGATCCCCAAATCAGAAGACCAAAACATATGTTTTACAGCAGAGGTCACTAATAGGCGGACTCCGGTCGGCATCCGGACCAAAATGATGTGTCATGCGGACCCGAAACTGATACCAAAACAGGCTAAAATCTTGTTTAGCACTTTCTGTTTTCTAGCGCAGCATTTACAGTCTTTACTGTAGTAGTCATGCATCCATGGAAACCAACAGACCAATTGCATGCCAGTTTTGGCTATACCACGTGATAACGACGGGCCGGCAGTGTTGCCAGATTGGGCAGTTTACCGCCCAATTTGGCGGTTTTCATTTTGATTTTGAGGGTAAAAATAGCTGGGGGGGGGGGTGGAGATAATTTGGGCTGGTTTGAAGAGTCAGATTGGCGGTTTTTGAGTTAACCTATGAAAACACATGTCCACCCATTACTGGTTCATACCAAAGCCTCCCTGACCTTTCTCAATCACTGATTAGCCAACGTCATCCATAATGCATTAGCGCTGCACGACACCTGCTGCAACTGCCTGCTTCAACACTCAGTCAGTTAGACGTAACCCCGCCTAGCGGGGTATTTATGTGATTTGGTGTTTTTAACATATTTTTCAGCTGGAAAACCTTGACTCTATCTGGCAACACTGCGGTTCGTCGTCACTTGGCGTCAGGACGGATGAGTTTTTGAAAGAGGTTATGTAGCAAAAGACAAAAATAGAGAGAAATACAGATACAAAGCAAAAGATACAGCCGAGCGAGACAGGTGAAAGGAAAAACGGAAAGTTGAGAAGGAGAGAGAAACGGCAGAGACAAGAGAAATACAGGCAGGTAACGCAGAGGAAAGGACGGAGAGAACAGATTGCTGAAACAGAGGAATAGATAAATAGACAAGTAAAAAAGGAACAAATGACGGCGTCTAAAAAAACGAAAAGTGGACAGTGAGAATCGAGCATTTAATCCGGGATGGACAGTCTTTTCTGTTTATTCTTCCAATTGGCAGCACAAAACCAGTTTGTCTGGTTTGTTCAGAATCTGTGGCACTTATTAAAAGTGGAAATGGGAAACGTCACTATGAGACAAAACATAAAAATTGTGAACAAACATACCCACTCAAATCTGAAATAAGGTTACAAAAAATACGCAGTGTCAAATCCCAATATGAGCAGTCAACCAGGATCGTGAGCCACACATTTAGCGCTCAGCAGCGACCTCATGAGTGTTCCCTCAGAGTAGCTTGGATTATGGGTCAGCACAACAACCCCTTTACTGATGAAGAGGTGTTTAAAGAGTGCATGGCAGCAGTTGCTCAAACACTTATTGAAGGAAAAGAACAAAAGGAACTTTGTGAGAAAAAATAAAGCAAATTCCCATATCGGCATCAACTATTACAAAGAAATGTGACATTTTGACTCAAGCCGTGCTATCCCAGCTGGACGAAGCCATGAAAAGGGCCGAACGTGTAAGCTTAGCCATGGATGAGTCCACTAAAATGTGTAACATTTCTCAGATCTTAGTTTATGTTAGGTTTTATAACACAGACCAGAAAGCATTCTGTGAAGACCTGTTGGGTATCACACCTCTTCAGACCAGTACAACAGGAGAAGACATCTACCTGGCCATTAAGGGGATGTTAGAAAAGAGAGGAGTAGAGCCCCAAAAAGTGATCTGAGTCACTATAGATCGAGCTCCTGCTATGATAGGGAAAGAAAAGGGAGCTGTTACAAGACTGTCATAATTTTAAGGTATCTGACCCACAATAAACAGAGGACTCTCAGAAGTACAATGTTAAAGTGTATTTGTGAATGTGGATGTGTCTTGAGACGAAAAGCAATGATCACAGCAGGGAACAGAAAGGGAATCCAGGTAACTTGGAACGACGTGGGAAACCGGAGACTTCTGGAGGTGAGAAGAAGAAGGTGAGTAGGAGAAACCAGTGCAGAGATGATTTGATATGATGCTTACTGTTGTAGATAAGTGTTGACGCCAGGAAGGGGTGAGTGGAGAGACTTTCCAGCTGAGTCCAGGTGGTTGTCCACAGGGGAGTGAGGCAGATGGTGAATGGCTGGAGCGGGCAGATCGAGCTGAACACTGAGAATAGGAACCAGAGTGGTGTGGAATCCAGGAGATCATGAACGGAGCGGGTATGAGCACAAGTGAAGTGAACCTGAAGAGGTGAGCACAATGGGAAATAACAGGTTTGCACGGGTGAGACAAAGTAACAAAGAAACAAAACATCAAACAACTACAAAAACACTCTGAAAACTAGAGACTGGCGCTGAAAAATGGTAAGGTTACCAGGAGTAACAAACACTCAGGCGACGAGAAGCTGGATCCCTGCTCCTTATAAACAGCTCAGCCCAATCAGCCCAAATGAGGATCATCTGGAGGAGCTCAGGTGAAGAGCTGCTCCAGGCGGAGGATGGTCTGGTGTCCCCTCGTGGACAACCTGTGAAGGTGCTAGAAAGTCTCATTATGACAGACTGAAGAATCTTCTAATTTACCACTGCATCATTCATCAGTCAGTCCTCTGTGCCTCCCTGTCAGATGAGAATGCTGAGGTGATAAATACAATGATGAAGATGATCAATTTTCTAAGGTCATCCTCTTCCTACCAGCATCGCATTCTGAGGGAATTCCTCAGAGAAGTTGACGCCAATGCAGACGAGCTTCTGCTACACAACAATGTGAGATGGCTCAGCAAAGGCAGGGTTTTAGCACGCTTCTGGTCCATTTGGAAGGAAATAGCATCTTTTTTGGCAGAGCTAAAAAGTCAGAAGGCAACACAGTTTTCTCAGTTTCTAGAAAATGAGAAACTGCAAGACAATGTAGCCTTTCTGGTTGACATAACTTCACATCTAAATGAACTGAACTTGAGGCTACAGGGCAGGGACAATTTAATTTGTGAACTAATGACAGCTGTCCGTGCCTTTCAGAGGAAAGTTGAGATGTTCAAGGAAGACCTGCAGGAAGACTGTGTCCACTGTCCTGAAGTGCAGGAACAGGTTCAGGGACAGCGAGATGTATCCTCTTTTGTTGACTTTATTGAGAAGCCCATTGTAAACTTCAGCAATCATTTTGACAGATTCCGTGTTGGACAGCAGCTTGCCATGTTCATTCAGAACCCATTTATTATGACTGATGTCTGGGCTTTCTCAAAGGAAGTTACATAGCGACCGACAGGACGACGGAAGGAACCACGAAGATCCAGAGGTCGTCCGACAGGACGACGGCAGGAACCACGAAGGTCCCGAGGTCGTCCGACAGGAAGACGGCAGGAACCACGAAGATCCGGAGGTCGTCCCACGGGACGACGACGAGAACCACGAAGATCCGGAGGGCGTCCGGCAGGACGACGACTAGAGGCGCAAAGACTTGGAGGGCGTCCGGCAGGACGACGACTAGAGGCACGAAGACTTGGAGGGCGTCCGGCAGGACGACGACTAGAGGCACGAAGACTTGGAGAGCATCCGGCAGGACGACGACTAGAGGCATGAAGACTTGGAGGCCAACCGGCAGGACGGCGGCAAAGTGCAGTCACAACTGTGGACGGTCCTCTGCGCCGGACCACAGTCCCCGTGCCTGGCGAAGGCAGTAGACAGGAGAAGCTCCCAGGAGAGCGCCAACGTTGGAGAGTCCTCAGTGCAAGTCGTTGATGGCGGCGACAGAGCACTCTTGAAGAAGGCCGCAGACGACGGCAACAGAGCGCCCCCCCCCGTCGAAGGCCGAAGACGGCGGCAACAGAACGCTCCCGACGAATACCCCAGACCCCCCGTAATAGCTGGGGGGGGTCTGGGACCCCCTCGGTAACCGGTTCAAATCCTCCGTCAGGAGGCAGCTGTTTAACAGCTGTCTCTGGAGGTAGAAGACCAGTCTGAGGCTCAGACCATGTAGCAGGCTCCTCCTGGAGCACACACTCTCTGGCAGGCTCCTCCTGAAGTACACACTCACTGGCAGGCTCCTCCCCGAGCACAAACTCTCTGGTAGGCTCCTCCTGGAGCACACACTCTCTGGCAGGCTCCTCCTGGGCAGGCTCCTCCTGGGCAGGCTCCTCCTGGAGCACAAACTCTCTGGCAGGCTCCACCTGGAGCGAGACCTCTGTAGCATGCTCCTCCTGGAGCGAGGGCCTGGGAGGCTCAAACTGGGGCCTACTCCAGGGGAAAAAATCCTCCCTTTCCCCATAAAAGAAGCCCCAGAGTTTGTCCTCAGTTAATTGTGGAGGATCGAGAGGCTGGGAAGCTGACGATGGAACTGGTGGAGGGGAAAGAGGGGCTGCTCTTGCCGCTAAGTCTCTGTCTCTGTTCTTACGGCCTAGTTTGATTAAATGAAGAGAGTATTGATACTGTGCTAAGGATTCCTGAATGATTTCTGTAATGTCTGGGTCATGACGGAAAGCAGAAAACAACGGGGAAAAATCAAAATTTTCGGTGAGGGGACCTAAATAGGGGCAGTCATAAATAATGTCAGTAGAGGGCGGTGGAGTGACGGAAGACGATGAGGAACAGGGGTCTGGAGGCAAAGAAGACAACACGGAAGTAAAGACGGTCTCGGAGCTCAAAGGTGTTGAGCCCCCGCCCCCGGCTGAAAACTCCAAAAAAGCCAGGCCGTCGGTGAGCACTCCCACTGGTGAGCGGCGTTTCTTGCGGCGCGAGGAACGAGAAGATAGCATGACGGAAGGCGGAAGTGCGGATCAGGGATGGTGAATCTCTGCTCGAGTCGATCTTGGCTGGATCGTTCTGTCACGCAAAGATCAATGACTCGAGCACTGGTGGAATTGCGGAAATAAATAATTTATTTTTGGGGAAGAATAATGAACATAAACATGAACCGGAACATAAACATGAGCTAGGGCAAAGCGGAAATGGAACAACGCGGAACATAAACAAACAGAGAACGGACGCGGGACTATAAACGTAAACAAAGCGGAGAACTGAAGCGAGACACGGGAACTACAAACCTAAATAAACACAACGAACAAATAAACAAACCAACTAAAGAATATATATATATTTATATATATATATATTTAAATATATATATATATATATTTATATTAGTTGGACCTTGTTCCGGACCTTGGGATCATGAAATATTGTCGGAGTGGACCTCTTTAACGTTTAATTGAATACCCCTGTTTTACAGTAAAACGCTTTGGTAAGGTCACACACAATAAGAAAGGGCAAAGCAGAAAATGGAACACCGCGGAACGTAAACAAACAGAGAACGGACGCGGGACTACAAACGTAAAAAAAGCGGAGAACTGAAGCGACACACGGGAACTACAAACCTAAATAAACACAACAAACAAATAAACAAACCAACTAAAGAACATATATATATATATATATATATATATATATATATATATATATATATATATATATATATATATATATATATATATATATATATATATATATATATATATATATATATATATATATATATATATACATATATATATTTATATTTGTTAGACCTTGTTACGGACCTTGGCATCATGAAATATTGTTGGAGTGGCCCTCTTTAACTTTTAATTGAATACCCCTGTTTTACAGTAAAACGCTTTGGTGAGGTCACACACCATAAGAAACAGACGATTCAGGCAGGCAAAATACTTGAGAAAACGTAAGATTGGCAATGCTTTGGCTCATGGTGTCAGCCATTACTATTACTCAATGTTAGAGGAAACACCCACTGAACAAATCATGGCCAGTAACATAACAAAAAGCCTAACCAAGGATGCACTGAAAAAACTATCGTCTGAGCTGAATAAGAGTACAAGGCTCCATGATGGCATGCGTGAACTTATGTTAAATCAGAAAGTAATAAAAGAGACAAGCTCCCAGGCATCACCAAAAGCTTATTTTCAGCATCTTCAAATTGACCCATTTGTAGCACACTTATACACAGACACTGGAAGAAGGATTTTGGCACACCTATGGCAGTCATCACCCATTACCCTCCACCTTGATGCAACAGGCAGCGTGTGCAGAAAGTTCCCGATCAAGACAAGCAAGTTTTATATTATGCTTTAGTTTTGCTGGGCATGGGCAAGGATAAACCTTCTTTGCCTGTCACAGAACTGATCACAAACAGCTATACTATTCCATCCATATCTCATTGGCTAATGGAATTTAAGAGAAAACTATCACAAATGACAAAACTAAAAATTGGACAGGTTGAGACAGACTACAGTCGGGCTCTGATTAATAGCGTCCTCATATCTTTCAACAAGGAAGATATTTCTTTGTATCTTGACAGAGCATTTGACATATATGAGACGTTTTACTGTGTTCTACCCATATTGTTAGGGCTGTCACACAAGCATTTGGCGGGAAAACATCAGACTGAGGCATACATGAGTATGCAACATTCTGCTTTGCTCGACAGCCAAAACATGCAGCTTGCCATTGACGTGTTTTATAATATGTGCGTACTGTTTGATTCAAAAGAATGCACCCATTTGTTAAAACAAGTGAAAGCTACCTCAACACCTGCATTTTGGAAAACAAGAAAAAAAAGGATGAAGAAAGTCAAGATGTAAAGGAGAATAAGGAACTCATCACTGATAAAAGTAACAGCATTGTTGGAAAGTTACCTTTTACACATACTTTTCAAGTGATACGGGATCAAGCAGTGTCTGACTTTCTATCTGATGATTCAGCCAAAAAGGAAAATCATTACTATTGTCCTGGAATTATTGATGTTCTGATGAAAAAGTACATGGGTATCATCCCACTGGGGAGTGATTTGTTACTTGGAGATCTGACACAACATGAGACACCAACGACTAGTGAAACAAATAAAACATGCAAAACCAGAGACACCCACTGCAATGTGGAGCTTTGGTTTGGTTTAGTGAAACGGAAAGTCCTGGGAAAGAAGAAATACGTCAGACCAGTAGAGTTAATCTCTAAAATGTTTTCTACTTTACAAGGACAATACATAGTGCACATTATGCAGCACGGTCTTCCAGGAGGAATTCTTCAGAAAGCCTTTCCAGTTTCTAACAAACCTGGAGATGACTAAGAGAAGAAATGGAAGAAAAGGGAAAGCTCTGCTGGTTAATCAAAAGTCCAAGTATTTCAATGCCCCAAAGTGAAAACCAAATCCTAAACCGCGCCAAAGCAAAGATCAAAGAAGCATATGACAGCACAATAAAGAATCACAGGTAAATATAGTTTAACTTTTTAGGCACCATTTTTGTTAGACAAAAATTTTTTTTTAGAAAAAAATACTATAACCTAAGAAATATTATGTTTGAAAACAATTTAAAACAAATTGCATCAGATTTGGTTAGCGTAAGATTAAATTACTGATTACAGATAAGTAGTTCGCAGCCCTCCAACTAATGACTTACAGTTTCTTTATTGTAGCTGTTAGGGACCACGCAGTAAAGTGAAGAATATTGATGACATAAGATCATTTCAATTTATTTTTACCCAAAAAATATTAACAGCAATCCATCAAAACAACACCCAAAAGCCAGAAAAAAATTGGGTCCAAAAGAAAATGTTAACTGAGCCAAACCTAAGGATAAAAAACAAGTACTGACCACTCACAATAAACATACAAGTGAATTTATACATACAGGCACCATTTAAACCCTTAATCACTAGACAGCCGGTGTGATTTTCTTTGGGGACAGAACAGAGCTTCCTTGCCAAAGTTTACCTAAAGCAATACACATCTTTGTTTATGTTTTGTATTATTGTGTCAGTTCAAGATTAATTAATAGAACTTTCATGTTTACAAGTCAGCTACATCATGTAAGACAAAAGTCAAATAATCTCTAATGTTTTACATTTAAGAATGCTTATGTTTTCTCTTTTTTTGTTTCTTTTTAATTATAAAAGATTTAAGCATTTTCTGTTCAACAAGGGTTCAGTGAAGATCAGAGTCGGTTTTACAAGCCCTTTCAGAGAGAATTGGCCTGTTACACACAACGCATAGATGTTTTACTCGACATACAACACTTAACATCAATGATTGGACGTTGAGATTTGTGGTGAAAATGTGAATGACACAGATGGGTCTCGAGTAGAATGAGCTGGTAAATTTGAATAACAAACTTCAAGCCTCCTTTTATAAAATATTTCATAATATATTTCACATTTGAACCTTGCGCTCTACATAACATACCTCAGAGTAATGTAGATGTCAAACACTCAATCAAATCAAATGCAGAATATTGATATCGAAAGTGAAAGAAAAAATAAATTGTTGTCATACTGAACTGTAATTTACAATCAAATAACAGTTTGACTTGCTGGACTGATTGTGTGTTCTAGATTTTAGTAAATCTTAATTCAGTGTAATCCAAGGAATCCTGTTGGGGAAAGAAAAAACAGAACGGGGTCAGTTCAACAGGCCACAATGTCTTTGCAATGACACTTTTGTCCACATCTTCTAAATGTATTAATACATTTTTAAGTATGCGTGGACGCCATATATAATGAGTTCCACTTGTAATTGTTATGGTCTGTTGCACTATTATGCCATAAAAATCAGTGTCTTTCAAAGCAGTATTGTCTCTTTAGAAGGCAATAGCACTGATGTAAGCCTTTCCACTGCAAGAGGTGGAATTCGACACAAGCAAAAAGGGTTGAAAGATGAAAGAACTGCTTTGGCTCTTCAAATCCTAGAAGCATAAGGTAAATAATACCACATCAATAATTTTTATTTATTTATTTATGATTCTTAATGTTTGGTTGCTTTCCTAATATGATTATAGTGTTCGATGACCAGAGTTGTTGTGCAATGTGTGCCGCCAACAAGCCACCACTTTCTGGACCTTAACTTACAGACTGGGTGAGAGCATGAGTTGTCAATGTTTAAAAGTGAAATAAAGTGTATCACTTGATGTTCATAAAGTTTAAAATAACATGACAAGAAAATAAACACCCTAATGTGTGACAGGAGCTTGTCCTGCATTACCAGAGCTTTAAATGATTAAACTTTATGGTATACTTCAACAGTTCCAGTGTGACATCTGTTACAGATGGTTCCATGCCCTGTGCCTTGACATAAAGAGCACAGAGTATGAGAATGCAATGAGAGGCAGCTGGAAATGCCCTCTGTGCAACTAAAATGTGAACTTTGTACTCCTTTCAATATTGTTCAAATACATAGGTTAAAATATGTAAAAAATAAAACTGCACTTTGTTTTAATATTATTAAAGCTGTGCCTCATCTGTGGTTTCTATTAGAACAATATTACACTGATGTAGGGTGATTTTCTCTCATAATCTGGGAACTATTGAAGAAATATGCATATATGTACAGTAAAAATCCACAAAAAAATGGGTTAAAATGAAATAAAAACAAGTGTGCCTCATCTGAGCCATCTATTACAACATTTAAGAGTGATTTAGAGTGATTGGGTCTGATAATTTGAGAGCTATTGAAGAAATATGCTAACATGTATAGTACAATTTAATAAGAAATGGGTTAAAATGAAATAAAAACAAGTGTGCCTCATCTGTGTCATGCTGTGTCAGAGCAAGGGACCTAAAAACCCTCAACAACCTGATAAAGAAGGCTGGGTCTGTTCTGTGGACAAATGTGGAATCTCTGGAGTTGATGATGGAAAGGAGAATTTTAGATAAAATCAAGAAAATCATAGACAACCCTGAACATCCTCTTTGTGAGACTGTTACTGGAAAACAGTCTCTTCAGTCAAAGGGTTCTTCAGCTTAGTTGCAAAACAGACCTCTACAGAAGATCTATCCTACCCACAGCCGTCACCATCTATAACACCTCCTCAGTTAAATGAGATACTCCAACATCATTTAATTTCCCTTTGGGATAAATAAAGTATTTTTGATTTGATTAATTGATTGTACAATCCCACAGTATTGTTTTGTCATTGGGCGCCATACTAAGAAAACTACAAATTCTTGTTTCTCAAAAGTGTTTGGTTAGGAAACTTGTCTACGGTCCCTAAATCAGCAACCATGTTTCGGAGGAGGGAGAAACTAAAGATAAGAAGCTGCAATCAGTCCGACTGCATCGGCCAGCACAGGAGCGGGCTGGGTTTGATGTGATCGCCGATAGTCTGCCCGGTGACGTCATTTTAACAATTTTTTTACCCATACTCACACAGTTGAATATGTGTCCACGGAAAAGGGAAGAGTTCGTAGTCATAGAGATTAGAGTTGTGTTCACAAGAGTTGGCACTCAAAGCTTTTAGATTCATTCTCTCAGACTCACAAATATTTTAGCAGAGTTTTGGCTACAAGAACTTTATTGACATATGAATATGAATGTTAGAGCTGTGCGTACACCTTTTTGACAGCGATCTTACTCCATAGTAGAGCTCCTTCTAATTTTCGACTTACATCTCATTTCCATATACGCCAAAAGGTCCTTTTCATTATTAATATTTCTCACCACAAGCTGTCACCTGCAGGACATTTGGGCGGCCTTGTTCAATACCGTACATGGCTCTTAAGGTTTAAATCCCATGCAATCAGACTGTCCAAGACAAACTATCGTTGTCTCATGTCCATCTGGGAGGAAGTAGATGTTTTAGGGGTTTGGTTGCAGATCAGAAATCATGGAGAGTTCTTTAATAGAGTTCATAGTGAAGATCTGTGTTTTAGCTGGAAGGAAGTGAATCAAAGCCAAATAGAGGAAAGCTCTAAATGCACTTAATACTTCAAGGATACTGCAGGCAACCTATAATTTGTAAACTGTGCTGTAGTTCAAGGTTAAACCCTCCTTTGTAAGTCGCCTGGGATAAACGCGTCCGCTAAATGCATAAATGTAAATGTAAAGAAACGTACATGAATAAAAACTGTAAGCAAATAGAGCGCTACCCCTTGCACCAACAGAAGGGTTGTATTATATAGGCTTATTGGACCTTTTTTAGTCCAGTCAACACACAAAAATGGGATTATTATAAAGAGCTTTAAAAATAATTCTAAATGGTTCATTTGTCCTTGTTTGGCAAAAACTTTAAAGGCAACACATTAATGATAGTTATTTTGTACAACATTTTATTCAGTGCAGCCATGTCTCTCTATCCATCTACCTATCTACCTACATACAAATTGCCCAGCCAGTGCAATTAGTGCATGAATTGAGTAGGGAGCACGTGACATTTAGTGCTTTCAGCCTCATTCTCATTTAATGCACGGTACAGTCATAGGCCACACCCACATGGTTTATCGTTGGCCAGCTGCATGTTTTCTGTGCATATGTATGACCGTTTTCTGTCAAATAGCACTGCGCGTCAAACTCAGATTCTTAACAAAATAATAGTTGCACATCAGATTCTT
The DNA here is from genome assembly GCA_032876305.1 of Orestias chungarensis. Classification (NCBI taxonomy): domain Eukaryota; kingdom Metazoa; phylum Chordata; class Actinopteri; order Cyprinodontiformes; family Cyprinodontidae; genus Orestias; species Orestias chungarensis. The sequence goes on from JAVLVB010000935.1 coordinate 1,116,113, forward strand.
GTTAAAAATCCTTCATGCTCAACAGAGTATTTGTGACTACTTTAGAACAAAAGGTTTGACTGGAATACAGTGAATATATAGCACACATTTAGCACAGCTTATACATTGTCGAACCTTGAAATCCTTTCAAGCTCATAATTATGTACACATCGGCAACACCGGCTGTTGATAAATCTTCAGAAACTTTAAATTAAATCCTGTAATACAGGAACACAAATGCAGATATGAAAACAGACAATTGCATTGCAATGTTTTACAATAATATAGTATTTTAAAAAACTGCGCAGATTGAAAAGCTAACGGCAAATGCTAAAAGAGTAACATAGTAAAATTCTATATTTATCTATCTTTGAAGGCACTGCTAATATAAACCATTACACAATATATTGCAATGTATTTGTTAGCATGGCAGTTTTTTTTGTACTTGGTAGAACTTCATTTAAAAGAACAATATTTTTAGAAATCTCAACACCGTTTGAACACCTAGATATCATGCATTGATTATATTAGTCATTTACAAAAAAAAAATCCTGGAAAGCATGATCTTGTCCCTTCGATATACACAAATGCTAGCACACTTTTTATAAGCAACCAGCAAAAATAGCTCCATCTTTGAAATTTTTGCCAGTTTAAATATTAGTGTTGGTGTCAGTGCATTCTGTCTATTAACCTGAATATGTGTAACTTATGCCTCGAGTCTTATATGTAACATCATCCCTGGGTTCTTAAGTCCTGTAGAGAAAGAGATGTACTGTATGTAGCATGGATTAGAAAGTCCAGTAAAGAGCAAAACATGTCCATCAGCACGTTGTTTAGAGGAATGTTCATAAAAAGTTTAGTTTATCCGAAGTGTAAACATCACTGGTATGTGCATCTGAACTGAGAGGGGGAGCTGAGGGAAAACCCGTTCCTTTTAGCTGGAATCTCGTCTCAGCGTCTGAGGAAATAATGTATGAGCTGAAGGTGGGAGCTGCTGTAGATTCCTGGGAAGTTAGAGGTCCAATCTGAAAAGACCAGTTTGATAGAAAAGAAAAAGCGGGAAAGCAGTTTAAATATGAAATGCCAAAAATCTACCTTAAATGTGAAATTGCTCTTGAGGACTGTGTGTACCTCAGAAAGAGGATAGAGACTAGGTTCGGGCTGTGGAGCGTTTACGTTGGCAGGCTGTGGAGGGTATACACTGGCAGGCTGTGGAGGGTATACACTCGCAGGCTTTGGAGGGTACACAGTGGTAAACTGTGTGGTGGAATTAGGCTATAAAAAAGGGGATTGCAGAGATTAATGAACAATATAAACATTTCAAAGTAATAACAGGGATTTATTTTCCCATTTTGAAATAATTCACTTCATCCGAGCCATCAAAATAACGTAACTCTTTCGGGAAAGACAGGTATTTTTTTTGGGGACGTTGATGCAAAAGAAGACAATGTCATCCCTGTTCTTTGCAAAGTGCTTCAAACATGGAATGTGAGAATCTGAGCCACTTCAACATTTGCGTATTTATTTAACTGAATACAAGCAAGTGATGCTGCTGCCATTTTTGCCAATATGTCAGTGTATTGGTCTAATTTATAATAATTAGTCATACTCTTCCCTTTTTACTTCATGCTCCTCTCCATAAACTCAAAAACGGAAAGTCTTTTAGTTTAAAAATAAATCAGCATGGATTTCAAAGCAGCTGCTAGATTTTTGTTACAACCAAAAGTAGAAGTGGCTTAAGTTGGCCTTCAGGATCAAACCTACCACTGGTTCAACAGAGACAGCTGCAGGTCCAGTAAAGGCTGGAAAATGTACTGGATGAGGGGGGTAATGTGATGGATAAGATTGATTTGGATTACTTGGTCCTGTTGGCTGATTGGTTCCCTGTTATTGAAAGGAAACATAAAAAAAAATCATCAGCATACAGTCAAGGTAATTCTATAATGTTGTAAATGACAGAGGGTGCTTTGTTTTTTTGCTTTAAAATAAAACTGAGTAAAAAATGAGTACATAAATATATAAAAACCTACATGATAATACACAGCAGGTCCTGGAGCAGCTGCGGCAGACTTGTCCTTTTTTGAAAAGAAAATGAATAACAATTGTGATCATGAGGTAAAACAAGTGATCTTAGTCTCCATTCAAATGAATACATACATGAAAATTGACAGCAGATCCTTCTGTCGTTGCAGCTGCAGCAGCAGGTTTGTCCTTTTTACAGCATCTCTTTTTACAACAGCAGCAATAGCAGCAACATATTCCCAAAAGGAGAGCCACAACAGCAACAACAACATATGTGATGGCGTGATGAGATTCTGTAAAGACACAGAGATTTGAGGTTAAATTTTAATTTGAATATGAAAAAGGGTAACTGTTCTGTGCCTCACCTTGGATGACATGCACTTGCACCGACTTTGCCAGGTTGCCTCGTTGGTCTCTGAACTCAAAAACACCAGAATCTGTAGATTTTATTGGGTTTATCTCAATGCCATAACTTAGAATAGTAATTCTCCCATGAAACATGTTGCCGTCCCGGACCACCTGTCCATCTTTAATCACTGTCACTTGTTCATTTTCTAAACGTGGCTTAAATGTCACAGTCCAGGGTCTACCAGAAAAAGAACTCTCCATCCGGAGCTGATCATTCACGTCTACTGTATCAATCCCGGCATCCTCTGTGTATGATAAAGCAGAATACAGATTTACATTCATTTTATCTGTATGTAATTTGTACAGATGAAATGGCAAAATATTTATTATCGTGCACAAAACTTCTTACTTTACCTAGTACTGTAAAAAGTACCCTTGATACTAGAGTACCGTCTTTTTGCCTGAAGTTGTAGTAACCATTGTCTTCCTGATTGACTTTAGAGATTGTCCAGTAATTGTTCTTAAAATGTCCTCTTTGATTATTACTCTGAGGGTCGGTTAAATTCCACAGGATTAATGTTGCATCCTCATTGTCAAGAGGGGTGTATTCCACATATTGGATCTGTCTAGAAATCCGATACTCCCAAGTACCATCATAATACACAGTGATCTTTTCAGCACAATCTGAAAATAAAAATAAATAGGATGAACATAGTGTAGTTCTAACATTTAAAAAAACATTCAAATGTACCAGATGAGTTTATTACAACTGGTTATAGAAGGAGCACCAAAAACACAAACGCTTCATGTGAAAATGAATAAGTGGAAAAACACTGTGTGCACTGTGCCATTATTAATCTAACTTAATAACCATCAGAAAACTACAAATTTAACAGAACCAGTTTTTAAGGCTTTTACCAAATGGATTCTGCTAAGTTTTCTTGTGCTGTTAAAGCCTAGCAGTAACGCAGCTATAAACAGATGGTTTAATCAGATGTTAGGATTTACAATTGGATTATTTTGTAATTGATTTGACCTTTGCTTTTTTAATATGAGCCAAAGAGGCTAAAAACAGGTACATTGTAAAGACAATCAAAACACTGTGAAACTATTAGGGGAGTTTTAAATAATCCAATCGGTATAAATTAGGCATTGTACATTAGTTAGTTTGTGTGACAAAGTTTCTCAATAGTGTTTCTAATAAATCTAAATCCAAATAAAATACTAGATGGACAGCGAAGAACCTGAACTAGGTATGCATGATGCATTTTAGACGTTTAATCTCACCACGTTTTAGAGTTAATCGTTCCAAACAAGGTCTGAGTGTCTAACTTGTCTAGTGTCAAGTCAGAATAGTTTCCAATTGCAAGTGAAAGCAAAATCATAAACAGGAGAAGATGAAGATGTCCGACACCTAAGAAAGTCAAATCAAGCAATTAGCAAAGCATCCTGTAAATAAAAGTGTCACCAACAACGGTAAAATGAAAGTTTTACTGCTTCAGTTTTGTACTGGACTGGACAGTAACAGACTGGCGTAAAATACTTTTCTCTCAAAAAGACTTATTTACTTGGTTTGGGACATCTGGAAAAAGGGCTGTCCATAAAGAAACTGTAAAAGCTCGGAAACCTCCACAACCCTAATCCCAGCAGAAGAAAACTTTGCACATTTTCAGTCAGTCTCAAACGACATCAGACCTTAAGATGATGAAGTAATCACAAATCAATTTTTGGGACGTTTAGTAATCATTTAATGATGCAAGCATGAGTGTCACATTATCAAAGTTCTCACCTTGTATGTTCAATTGTAACACTTTAAGGTTATATGACAATCTATAAAATCCTTCATCCTTTTTATTTAAATTGGTAAGACGGAGGTTGTGCTTATTAGCTCTCAGTCGTTGGTCCATTACCTAGAAGACAGAAAACACCAGCTGAATCAAGTGGAAGAGGGAACACAGTGCATTACAGAACCATGTTAAGTATTCACCCCCTAAATATTTCCTATGTTGTCACGATACAACCAGGATGTTTCTCATTTGCCTAATTTCTTCATCATAAATCAGATTGGGTGTTGGGTCTTTTTGAACATCAGTTTTGAAATCTTTCTCGGTTTCTCAACTGTATTTAGGTCTGGACTTCGACATGGCCAATTGATCAAATGAGATTGGTTTCATCCGGACAAATCCACGATGCTCTAGGCAACTAGGCGTGCAAATCCTTTATTATCTCACCATTTCTGAGGCCACAGTTGAATTCAAAGCAATTTGGTTTGCGATTACTGCTTCTATCTTTAGGTGGGAGGAGCTTATTAAAACCAAAAATCCCGGGACATGTGAACATGGGGCCATTAGTCACCTCTTCTTGCTTTTGTATTTATTGATTTTCAACAGCCTGCAGATTTGTTTTTTGTAATCAATTTTGGGACATCTGAAATCAATTCTGAATTAGAGAAAATAAAATTACAATTCTTATGTAAAATAATTTTGCCTTTGGCTCAGGGTGTATGTTTAAGGTCTTTAAAAGGTCAACCTCTATGTCATTTAGTTAGTTAAATAGTTCACTTGTGAAGATTTCCCCACAAGCTGTGGATCTCTGCAGCTCATCCGGACTTTCTATGGGCCTCTGGCTACTTGTAATGAATGTGGACCCTTACCTGACAAATCAGTTTTAGTTAGCGGCAAAGTCTTGGACGTTTGCTTCTTACAGTCCTCAGACTTGGATAAACCTTACCTATCACCATGGTTAATGCTTTGGATATTTTTCTACAACCCAACTGTGATTTAATCACAGCACAAACTGTGACTTTAAAAATCACAAAAGCCAGGAACACATCTGGCGGTACAAGCTCTATCAGCCAACGGAGAACACTCGACTTTATGACTTGCTGCTGCGGCTGAATCATCAGGCATATCTAGTTTATAATGGTCAGGGAGATAAATGGGCAGAAAATTATGGGTTTTAATGCTCTAATCATTAGAAATGAATGCTAAAAGTGGGATGAGGTAAACAACTTGTAGCTGCATTTGAGTCAAACTGTACGGTTTTAAAAGAAAACTGATATAAGTTGAGAGAAACCTAAATTGGCTTTTGGGTAAAATTCAAGTTTGCTACCAGAGATGTTCTTATACGACCAAAGCGTGTTCCTGGGTCTGGCTGTTTCTTCCCTAATATTCTCCAAGAAACCTCTAATATCTTTACAGTCACGCTGGACTTTATACTGACATTAAATTATACACAGATGGACTAAACGTAATTATTCGATGCCCTCTGATGTCGAGGTTGATTTAATTTGTGGCTATTCGAGTACCGGGGGCCAGACATATGCCTGACTAAAAATTCACACCAGACTTATGTATCCGTTTTCAGATGTTTATCATGTAAAATCTCAAACATATATGTTTCGTTTATAATTGTTAAAATGTCAAACTTAGACGATTTAGGCAGTTAAAAGCAGTTAATCACATTTAGAAATGATTCGATCATCATGATTCTGTTCAACAGTGACAGGTACAAACAAATACTGCTGTTGCCTGAATATTTATGAGTAGCTAAAATAAATCTACCAGTAGAGCGACATTTAAATAAACGTAACGATAAGTGTATGTTGAATATATTCCACATGCACGACATTTAGCATCTGAATACACCATTAGTCCCAGTTTGTATACCAGAGCACTAACAAGCAGCTCACCTTCCCATCCTGCATTAATGTTTTCCTCTGGCCTCCATCACTTTGAGCAAAATACAGTGTCCCATTGTATAAATTTAGATAAATGCTGTCAGGAAACGTGAAATCCCTGCCATAGCAAGCTTCTTCCTTCAGAATAATAGTGTAGGAACCTAACAAAGGAATAGAAAAAGGGAAAAGAAAGGGGGAAAATTAGTATTGTGTGGTGAATATAATAAAAGGATGATAAATCCCCCAAAAAAAGAAAATAAAGGGAATTATTTTAACAATGTTTGATACATTTACAGATGATTGTTTATTATTTATGTCTCACAACAATTGTTAAAAACTATCTCCCTGATACGCCCAATAAGGACATTGTGGTCCAGACATTGAGGTGCGGAGGCGTCTTTTTGAAACTAATCCTAAGAAACATAACCCAAGCACACAACATTCCTATAAAGTCAGCTGTTTCAGATGTCAAACTAAACTAAACTACTAGTTACTAAGACCCCTACGTTTATTTGGGCGTATCTCTCTTACTAATATGGAAAGTTATAATGTTTGTTTGATTATATTTGCTGAAGAAAAAGCACTATATATAGAATAGAAAGAAGGGGGGCCTACAGTCTATTGATTTTGATTCCATGAATGGAACACTGAAAATTAACTGGTTGAAGTCTTTCCTGAACAATAAGACTCTTTGGTATCATATCCCCAGAGAAATCTTCAAGGAACTTGGAGGCATTGATTTTTTATTCATTTGTGATTTCGATATTCAGAAGCCTCCGGTCAAATTATCCATTTCCTCAGCAGGCCTTTTCTATTGAAACTTTTGTACAACTATAATTCACAACACGCCAATTTGAAACAACAGATACATTACAGTTAAAAACTTTTATTGAATGAAAAGGCCTGGATGGATAAAGGTATTTGGTCCTTGATTCATTTGACTGATGAAGATGGGAATGCAATAACTAATGTCTTATATATGATGTAGTTAAACTGAATTTTTTTGCCTCCATAATGAGAGCCATTCCCATACCTACTTTTAATTTTGTTCGAGAGATTGATCTGAATCCTACTGAAATTCATAATCTTCCACATCTTTTAGTTGGAGAATCTGATTTCAAAAGAATTGAAATTCCTAATAAAACAATTAGAAAGATTCTTGATGATATTTTACACCCTTTATTATCTTTTTGTAACTTTTTTAAACAAATCTTCCTGAAAGATATATCTTCATTATAAATACTTTAAATTTGCCATAAATCCAAAAGTGAAATAAATCCATTTCAATGTTTTTTTCTGGACTGATATCCACGAACGGCTGCACACACACAAAGATCCATATTGAACCCTTTTCTCAGAATGACAGCATTTATGGAGCTGTAATGGACAATAACAAATGGGACTTCCTGGTAAATAATATAATCATTGTTGCAAAACTCTACATTTACAAATGTAAACATATGAAAATGAAACCTAGGTCCTATGCATTTTGTAATGATTCTTTATTTCATCACAGCCCTTAATATAATGAAAAGTAAATACGCAAAGAAACCTTTTGTTTGAAACTTCAATTGTATGATCTGAGGTCGAAGCCCTTACTAATAGCTTATATGGGAAACATAAGGTTAAATAAAATTAGTTTAAAAACTGATTAATCGATTAATCGCAACAATAATCGAAAGGCTAATCGATTATGAAAATACTCATCTCATCATGAAATTCAGCACATCAACTTATTCTTTATGAGTTTCTACACAAGATTTATGTCACGTTTTACATTACAGACGCTGTTACGTTGTTAGCACATATCCTCTGTCTGGCCCCCTGGTCCAGAAAATATTTTTAGGTCCCCCATTCCTATTCACCCATCCTTATTCCAGTTCAGTGACGACTCCGGTCTCAGTAGCAAAGTTTGATCTGCAGGATTGACTGCTGTTCAAAAAGACCATGAGACATATATATATATATATATATATATATATATATATATATGTTTGTTGTACTGGAATGGAAATAGCACTATGTATGTAATAAAAAGTTGAAAAAATGACTGTGAATGTTCCATATTCAGCACTTTATACTATTTATTTTTGATAATATTAATGTTCACACGCATATATAATAAACACTTTCTCCAGGACTGAATCACTACCTTTTTTCGCCCCTGTTTCTTACTGTACAGACAGGAAATCACTTTCCTGCAGGACACAATGTCCGGTTGTATTTTTTTGAATAAAATATGAAAATGCATCAATGGATCGATTTGTCTTTGTTGACCCTTTTAAGCCTGATTAAAAGCAACAACCAAAAAACAGTCAATAGATTTAAAACTATCAAGCAACATTGTTTTACTCACCAGAAATGACACCGGCAATTATAATCAGCACAGACAACATGTTGTGGAGATTTCTCATTTCCTACGCGCCTCTGAATGATAATGAAACCGAACCTTAAATATATAAACAGATAAAAAACTATTTTCTCAGGCGGTCCACAAAACCAAGCGAGGTGGACGCAGGCGTATCACTCCGCTCAAAAATCTAAACACTTCCGCGTGTGGATGTAGTTCCTGTTTCGACCAACAATCAATTTAAAGTGTGACAATTATGTTATAAACAAAGTAAGCTAGTAAAAAATGTAAAGCATGAAAATATCATGACTTCTTTAATCACTTGAAAATAGCACAAAATCAATAGTACCTTAAATAGTACTCATTGTAGTGGCTTTCTTTTATTTTTTTATATTTCCAGACTCGCCTACACGCCCTTGTCTCTCTGCTCAGTCACGCCTTTGCTTTCCTACAGCAACAACCGGTTCAAGGTTGGCAATATGAATAATACAGATAAACACGACACACAAAATTCATGTTGAAATAAACACGAAACAGTGCGAGGTGAATAAGATGTATAGAAGATCTCTAGACCAGACTACAACCATTCACATGCAACGTTGTGAACTAAACTACTGAAGCACGAAAACAAGGTGGGGCAAGATATGTGAGGTACTCAGAGGAAACAGCGCCATCTTGAGTCGTAGTTCAACCACAGCCACAGAATGTCAGGAAATGTAAAGGTATGTTGTGTTTATCCCTTTTTCCGTGTTTTTCAAGTATCTAAAACCAAAAAGTAAGCTCATATTCTTAACCCTGAAAACATCTCGGATTTCAGTTAAATATTTTTGCAGTTATAAAATAAAAAAAATACCCTGTTTTGGAAGAAAGCTTGTTCAAGTACTGTACTGGTTTTTATTTGGTCTTTGTGAGAAGAGTCAAAACAATATTGCTTCCACAATAGAATAGAATAGAATATAACAGAATAGAATAGAACAAATTACAATAGAATAACAAAATAGAATAGAATAGAATATAACAGAATAGAATAGAACAAATTACAATAGAATAACAAAATAGAATAGAATAGAATATAACAGAATAGAATAGAACAAATTACAATAGAATAACAAAATAGAATAGAATAGAATATAACAG
>JAVLVB010000935.1:1134819-1181812 GCA_032876305.1 Orestias chungarensis
TGACACAGAAGGTATTCCTGTAGGGCAACGAAACCACAACCATACTGGTTTTAGAGCGGAGAACGAAGGCTAACATAAGCTTCTGAAATCACCCGTCCTAAATGCGTAACGCCTGGGGAACAACAAAAAACAAAAACAAAAAACTAATGTATACAACAGTTTTAGTTAAACATGGCCACTGTTAATGTTATTTATTTAAATATATGAAAAGAAATATGGTCAGATGGAGTATATCACGCTTGTTTGGTTTTGCTTTTGAAAGATTCAGGGGAGCGGATTTTTTTGAGCAGTTAGGATTTTTATTTTTTATATTTTTTCTCTTGAGCTGCAGGTGAAGGACCCACGTTTTGAGTGGACCAGAGATAAGACGCTGGTCTTGAAAGAGGTGGCGCTCAGTGATCAGGGGCTTTACTCCAACAAACTGTCTCTGGGCTTCACCTACGAGGCCATTCATCTGATCGTTTCAGGTACGGGTGCTCTCGGACTAAATTCATCCCTGTTCCCTTAAATGGCTTATTTTAAAACGTCTGAGTTGGTACGATATGCACATCAAATCTATGCGTGTTATTTTTTTGGAGTATGTGCTTCTACTGTCCTTTTGAACTGTTCAGCTGATTTGCTTTCCCGCCTCACATCTTCAGAATGCATCAAGCCGTACCGTAGGAATTATGGGGAGACCTTTGAGCACAGCATCCCTGAGAACGGCTCCGTGCTGGAGTTCTCTCCTCGGGGTGCGCCGGCTGAGGCCAGGGCCTTCGTGCTGTGGAACCGAACAAACCCTGAAACGAGCGAGGCAGGCCGTGGCCGGCTGCGGGGCGGTAAGACCTGGGTGACGGAGAGAGTGACGCAGGCGGATCAAGGCAACTACACAGTCAAAGACGACAATGGGAAGGTGCTTTCTCGCAGCACTCTCTCTGTTCGTGGTGAGCCGAGGCGGAGCGGGATTTTTTTTTTATTGTTCTTTGACACCACTACCACATTTAATGATAATAATCATGTTAATATCCTTCTTTTTTAATTTAATATTGTCCCATATACTCATGTTCACTCCTTTCTCCTTTTTTTCTGCCTGCTTTGTGAAGGGTACTCCTTCAACATCACGCGTTTCACCAAGGAGTCCGTAAACCTGCCCTTGTTTATCCCCGTCCATCACGCCCATCTCCTTTTCACCCCAAGTCGAATCCCAAATGAATCCTCTCTGGGCCCCTTCGACCACAAACCTCCACGCGTCCCCATTCAGCTGCTTCGCGAGGGCCAGATAATGGACCATGACCTGCGTTACAGAGGTATCATCTCTGTGATCCGCAACGGAGCCATTCACGAGGTCATTATCATGAGACTTGCATCACGGCACGATGGGCTTTATGAAATTAGAGATGGGGACGGAAACATTGTATCGTCCACTTACTTGCACATGATCGGTGAGCTGGGTTGTGCTATTTTCCCCCCAGTTTAAACCTTTTACCTTGAAATTTTCCCCTAATTTCCCCTAATTTCACTCTTACAGAAAAAAAGGCCACTTGGCGAGCCCTCTTCAAATCTATCAGTGTTCCTTCTGGGATGTTTGTGTCTCTGGCTGGTTTCATCTTGTTCATGAAGCGCTACCCAAACTGCAGCGTCTCACAGATCATCACCGGTATCAGACCGAACCGCACACCACAGGCTACGCCAAGAGTTAACATCCAGGTAGGAGATACACACCTCGAACTAACATTTACTTAAGATCCCTGTGATTGCACTGACACAAAACCCTAAAAGAATAATAAATTCACTGTTTTCAAAATAGATCATAAAATAAATGTGTAAAACACCAACTTAAAGTTCTACACAAACTGATAGGTTGGAGAAAATGTTCGCATTTGCTAAATACGGAAATTTTTCACCAAACCAGAACTGATCCACAAATATGAACAGAAGCAGCTCTTACTTTTTGGTGAATGTAAACCACATCAGTCAACACTTGTCCGTGTTTATGTTTGCAGGAGTACAATCAGCCGCGTCAGCACCCACCCGCCTACTATAGTCAGTGCGAACAGCCTCCAACACCAAGAAAATGGACCCCTAGAGCTAGTCCGGTTCACGCTGTAAGGCCAACGATATTATTAAAACTAGTAAAACTGGTCAACTGTAGGGTTCAGGAAACTGAGCTGGTGTTTGTGCTTACAGGGTTATACTCCTGTTGAATCGGGAAGTCCCAGAGTAAACAACCATGATGTACAAAGACAGACGGCTGGAAGCTCAACCTGTCATAATGTAACGGCTGAGGTAACAAAAAAAACAAAAACAAATAAAAAAACACTTAAGTTGTAAGTGTTTTACACTAGGGTGTGTTTTTTTTTTAATGTCTTTATTCCTACCCAGATGGACCAATCTAACGAGGAAGAGGAGAAAATTTCCTTCTCTATGTCCGCAGCCTCAGACTGCCTCCACTCCTCGGAGGACTGTGTCCAGTTCCAGATCAAGAAGGACAGAGACGAGGAAAGATGGAGCAAATCGAAGGACTTCTTTTCCACTCTGCCACTGGACGAGGACACCCCTGAATCCTGCAGCGTTTACACCTCCAGGAAATTGGACTTTTCATAAAACTAGGAGAAAGATGAGGATGTGAGGATGCAAACGGCATGGAGAAATTGCATTTATGGAGTCTAAGAAGAAGTTAATGCACTTTTGCACAGTTTTAATTCTTGGGTTTGTACGGATTTCTGAACCACGAGCGGAGTGTTTAATTTCCCGGCTCACTTTACACTTGTTGATGGTGCTCTTAAAATCTCCTACTGTTACCTACCTCTAAACCCTCAGGACAGAGATGATCTGCATTGTATTTACTGAGTTTTTGTTTTTTTCTCTTTTCTCTAGGGCTATGGTATCAAAAGTAATCACTAAAGTGTGGAAGTGAGAATTCCTATTACTTCACATCAGTATAGTATGAACTGAAGTGCTTACCCATCATGCCGACTCTTTTCCTGTCGTTGCAACAGTATTCGTCGTTTAAAGTATCCTGTATTTCCCGCAGTTTATGTATGCTTGCAAATGTAGTGGTTTTACCTTTTGAGAAAACTGTAGTAGTAAACACATGGCATGTATCTCCAAATGTTGTAACAGCAAATCAACAGTTAATCTTTAAACCTTGTATACTGGGAAATTATAATAAGTCTTTAATTAATCATTTATTTAATGACAAAGTCGTATCTCTAAAAGTAAAATGTATCTTTAACAAACATAGCTAAATATATTCCAACTATTTTTGTGCATGTGTATTTTAATATATTATTCAATGGAAAGGTAAATGTATTTCTATAATAAAATTTGGAAAAAACTGACCTTAACAGGGATAGTGATATTTTTAGTGTTTATTTCTTCTCGTTTTGATCTTTAACGGAAAAGCTGAAATTTGGAGGTCCACGCCATCATGGGAAACGTTCTGACTTAACGACTGCCCAGCATACAGGCGGTGATGACCGACACATGGAAGGAAAGCTAAAAAAGGACACTCCTGAAGAAACTGGTGAATAGCTGTATCCAAATCAATTAACTGGAAGTTTAGTGGAAGGATAAACTGTGGAATGTAAAAATTGCCAAAATTCTTAACTGCAGCTTTTGAGGGGAAATTCACCAGGAGTAAAGCTTAAAATTCCTTAGGTTAAACCAGTCCTGGTCCAGAGAAATCAGAAAGGCCTGAAGAGGCCTAAAATAAAAAATTAATAAAAAAAACTAATATTGAAGCAAATTTTGGATGGGAGGAGACTCATCAAATCTAAGTTGCTTGTGGTCCAAGTTTTCACAATCTGCAACGATTAGACAAGTCATGCTGTTGGTTCAATAGGTTAACAGGCTCGATGTCGTAACATCTAAATACCTTTTAGAGTATTTCATACTTCCCACTTTTCTTGATTGGATTGAAAATGGAAAAGGAAAATTTGGTACAGCAGTCAACAAAGCAAATGAGGTGAAGGACAATATTGAAGCCACAGCTGATCACCTTTGAGGTAATTCTTGTCAATATGACGCCAAAACCTCCTCAGTACAGATACTGTGTAGTACATTGAAATATTTTCTGCAGTCCTACATATCTGATTAAAGCAATATTCATCTCTCATGAGGTCAAGTTTATTTGTATAGCACACTCAAGCAGCAGGGCAGCCCATAGTACTTTACATGATAAAAAGAAAAGAGGAGACATTTTGTCAACAAAATCATTGAGAACAGACATTTCTATTAATCACTTTTTAAGAGTTATTACTCAAAGAAGACCAGTGTTTCTGGGAATGTGTTTACATATACAATACACATTTTTTCTATGATTTAATAATCATGGAAATATAAAATTTGCATATGTAAGCATGTTTGTAACGAATCTATGTATTAAACTATAATCACAGCTTTAAATGATTCACTGAAATAAATACAAACATTCTGATCCACATTGATCCGCCATTACAGCACCGTAGCAGTTACACCTTTATGACGGCAGGGGGCGGCAGAGAAACTGAGGCTTGAGTTCTGACGCCCAGACGAAAACCAGCGTAGAAGTTTCGACGTCTGTTCCTTTTATAGCGGCAATGAAAGGACAGCGTGCCACTTACGATTTTAGCAAAATCATAAGTTAGGTGTAAAACTACCGGATTAAAGCTACCAGTTTCTGAGCAAACGTAATTTACTATTAAGAGGAGGCTGTGTTCCGGGCTGTGTTGAGAAGATGTCTCTGGTCTGTGCAAGTAAGTCAAACTAAATCAGTCGGCGAGACGGATGGAGCTAGTTAGCATGACCTAGCAGCTAATGCTGCTAACGTTGGCCGCCATGGCAGAGTCCGCCTTCTAACTCAAGAGTTGTTTTTCCTCACACTCGTTTTAAGGTCGTATTATTGTTATAATGTGATAAACAATTAGAAAATGCGCTTATCTCTGTTTCCTTCAACCCGCCCTCTAGTTTGTAACGAGGTACCCGAGCACCCGTGCATCTCTCCGGTCTCCAACCATGTTTTCGAGCGCAGGCTGATCGAGAAGTACATCGCTGAGAATGGGACCGACCCGATGAACGGACAGCCGCTGTCCGAGGAGCAGCTGGTGGACATTAAAGGTACAAAAATCACAACCCTGGTTCGTGTTAGCAGGGTTTTTCTGATGTTTTCACACGTATAAATCAATCATTTAGCAGCTCTTTCAGTTATGGCCCAGGTTTAATTTCCTAGCCATCTCGTCTCAAAGGAAATTACAAACATACCCAGTTATTACTATTTAGAACCCATCTACACAACAGTGATAAATATGTAAAATATGAATAAAGTCACTGTTATGTTGATTAAAAATGGGACTGCAGTATGTTTTAAGGCTTTAATAAAAAAAGACGCAACTTTAGAAGAAATGAGCTCTAGTTTATTTGTAATTATGTGTAAATATATTATCAAATCTGTTATGTTAATCGTTCCCACTTATTCTTAGTCTTACTTGGGTACAGTACACACTTCAATATAGCTTCATCAAATTTTTGATTACTGTGATTTATAGTTAATAAAAACCTAAGAGACAGTCTGAGCTTAAATGCGTTTGCTTTCAATGGGTGTCCCAGGGTGCTTTTGCATGAATCACGGCAGTAGTAAGGTGCAGGAGCCTTAAAAGCTTATTTTCATTTGCACCATTGTGTCTGGGGTCCCTCTTGTTGATCCTAACCATACAATATAGATCATGAATGGAGTTCAGGATAGTTTACTTACCGGTGATACCATGGTCATACTTAATAACTTTGTTTTCTGTCTACGGTTTCATGTTTGTCTTGGATTTTAATCCAAATTTAAACAAATCTCTTATTACTAAAGGCTGGTGATGAATGTGTTTAATATTGTTTTGAAGGAAATGTGTTGAGGTAAAACTCAGTAAGCAATTTTTCTGTTTCAGTGACTCATCCTATCAGACCAAAGGCGCCATCGGCTACAAGCATCCCTGCCATCCTCAAGTCTCTTCAAGATGAGTGGGTGAGTATAAATAAATTTCACTGATGTATCATACGCATTGCTTATCATAACTATTGGTAATTTTGCATCTATATTGCAATAAAGTTGTTATTTAAACTAGATGGAAATTTGCTCAAACGTTTTCTTGTCTAATAGGATGCCGTGATGCTGCATAGCTTTACTCTACGACAGCAGCTGCAGACTACCCGTCAGGAACTCTCACACGCCCTCTATCAGCACGATGCCGCCTGCAGAGTCATTGCTCGACTCAACAAGGAGGTCACTGCTGCAAGAGAAGGTATGCTGACAGCAGCAGAGCATCTTAGGGGTTTTATTAAATTTTTCAACCAGCTTTATATTGGATTAAAATTTTTGTTGTTAAAAAGAAAGTAACCGATTCTGTTTGTAACATTTGTTTTTGTTTTTCAGCTCTCGCAACACTTAAACCACAAGCTGGACTGGTGGCTCCTCAGGCTGTGCCTGCCTCTCAGCCTGTTGCTGCTGTGAGTACCTTGACACTTCATTATAAGACCAATAACCTTTCACTGTCAATGATGTTTAGCAAGGTTAAATTGTTCCTTCTTTGTTTCAGGGTGCTGGCGGAGAGCCGATGGAGATCAGCGAACAGGTGGGAATGACCCCAGAGATCATCCAGAAGGTAAGATCTTATTTACTCATGTTTAGAGTTCATTGTTCAACATAAAGCTTATGGTTCTCAACACTTTATTGTAATTAATCTGTTTTTTTCATTTGCAGCTTCAAGACAAAGCTACTATTCTCACCACAGAGAGAAAGAAGGTATTTATACTTCTCTTCAGGCAGATTTATAACCTGCAGTAACGACTCCATATAGTGTGAACTCCATGTTTTTAATTATTTTTGCTTGTGTATATAGAGAGGCAAAACTGTACCAGAGGAGTTGGTCAGAGCTGAAGATCTCAGCAAGTACCGCCAAGTGGCCTCGCATGCTGTAAGTGTGAATTAGTCCTTTTCGTAAACACTCTGCACCGTCTGTGGATTATTTGGCGTCTTAAAGGCTCAAAACATCCCTCTTCTTTCACTTCAGGGCCTTCACAGCGCCAGCGTTCCTGGTATCTTGTCCCTGGACGTGTGTCCCTCTGACACCAACAAAGTGCTCACTGGTAAGCTGAAAGCATGTTTTGTGGCGTGCTCAGTTAATACTTAACGTCCTGAAAAATCTGACGTTATACTTGCCGTTTTGTTCCAGGCGGAGCCGATAAGAACGTTGTTGTGTTCGACAAGAACGAAGAGCAAATTGTTGCGACTCTAAAAGGTCATGGCAAAAAGGTCACCTCGGTCATTTACCATCCATCTCAGGTGAGCGTCCTCTGTGTTTCTTTTTTATTTAAGTTTTTTTTTGATCCATGGTGAAACTGTCATGGGAATATTAGTCACTCCTGTTTTGTTTTGCCGTCTGTCGCGGTCCCTCCAGTCTGTGGTCTTCTCTGCCTCTCCTGACGCCACCATCCGCGTGTGGTCCGTTACTGGAGGTAACTGCATTCAGGTGGTGCGAGCCCACGAAGCCAACGTCACTGGACTGTCTCTGCACGCTACAGGAGACTACTTGCTCAGCTCCTCCGAGGATCAAGTGAGTTTGCAGCTTGAACACAAAATAAAAACGTAAGTTGCACTGCTTCACTATAACTTTTTTTTTGTGGTTTACATTTTCAGTACTGGGCATTTTCTGACATCCAAACCGGTAGAGTCCTCACCAAGGTGACCGATGAGGCTGCTGGCTGTGGTAAGCGTCTCTGTGTATTATATACAGCAGAGTTTGTCTGCAGTCTCCTGGATTGCACTAAATTCGTCCTGTTTGGATCCCACAGCCCTCACCTGTGCTCAGTTTCACCCCGACGGTCTCATTTTTGGCACCGGCACTGCTGACTCCCAGATTAAGATATGGGACCTGAAGGAGCGCACCAATGTGGCCAACTTCCCAGGCCACTCTGGACCTGTCACCTCCATCGCTTTCTCTGAGAACGGATACTATCTAGCCACAGGTTCCATTTTGCACTTATTAATTTTATTCTTTACTGTTTTTTTCACAATAATAAAGTTGGGAAGTTGCAGGGACATTCAGGGATATCTGAACCTACTCAAATGAGACATCCTGAATCTCGACAATGCTGCAAACATATCCAGCTTCATTAGTCTAATAGCTTATCAAGTCTGTCTACATTATATTTGATTTTTAGCTAAAAAAAAAAGATTTAGTGGAAAAATGTAAGCAATGCAAGATAATTCCTTTTAAATAAATGTTATGCTAGTCAGCCTCCACAGATTGATGGAAAATGTGCCATGTCCATCTTAACAATATTATTTTCCTTGCCTTCCCGAATTGTTTTCTGAATTTTTTCTTTTTGCCTTCAGGTGCCCAGGACAGCTCTGTAAAACTGTGGGATCTGAGGAAACTGAAGAACTTTAAGACCATCTCTCTGGACAATAACTATGAGGTAAAAATGGCAAACAATTATTCATTAACAAATCTATGACTGAATTTGCTGTGTTTGAAATGAAGTTACATCTACATTTTTATACCAAACTTTATTTCTAATTTAAAATAATAAAAAATTGGTTTCTTTTCATAAAAGAAATTACAATTTTAAAACAGTTTAAACTATTTCCTCCAATCCTTTCTGTGTTAAACTGAATTCCAAATCAAAATGCTCTAAAACATGCTTGGAAATACTTGATTAAGTGATATTACTTAAGCACAGTGCAGAAATGTACAACATGGCATCTTCTGATTTATACTTTGTTAACAAACGATCATGTGGGCACAAGCTGCTAAATGGAAACTGTCATTGATTAAAGGCTGTAACAGACTGCTAATGTCGGAGATTTTGGATGCAGGCCAATATTATCAAAACATTTTTTTTTTGCTGATATTTATATAAGATCAGAACACCCGTATTTGTATTGGGTTCAATCTTGCGTGTTCTGTAGTCTCATCATTATGCAGCTGTTTAGCGAGAAGGTTCACAAGTTTGTCACCAACACTAAATAAACCACCTGAGCACTGTAGGACACTGTGACGGCAGCATCATGTTGTGGGTATGATGGGAGAGCACCTTCCAGCTGCTGTAACATTCACTCAGTGAATCAGAAACTAGTCCAGCTGAAAACATGCCGTCCTTCTACTTCCTAATGTAATGTGACAGAATGTGAAGACGTTTGAGGTGGAATGAATATTTTTTACCAGGTTTGGTCACTGAAGGTAGAATGGCTAAATCCTGTTTCCAAACAAGCCGAGACAGAAATGTCTTAGTCTGGTAAGAAAATGAGTGAACTGCTCCCAGTTTTGAACCAGCTGTTTTCCACTGAGTCATGTTTTAACGTTAAGCTCAGTGTTGATAATAAAGATGTTTTTAAAAACTCAGTCTAACTCTCTGACTTGTAAACAAGTGAAAACACATTGAGGGGAGCACTGCCCCTATATTTTCCTGGACTTGTTGAAAGTGGCTTTTCTGTGTTTGCGTTTCAGGTGAAGTCCCTGGTGTTCGATCAGAGCGGTACCTACCTGGCTGTAGGCGGGTCTGACATCCGTGTCTACATCTGCAAGCAGTGGTCTGAGGTGCTCAACTTCACAGGTGAGAAGACAGAAACGCCAATGGAAAGTTGTTTGTTTGTCACAGTAAATCTATGGATTGAAGTCAATGTTAATTTTCTCCGTTTACCCTTTCAGACCACACTGGACTGGTGACTGGAGTGGCTTTTGGAGAAAATGCCAAGTTCCTGACGTCTGCAGGAATGGACAGAAGTCTCAGATTTTACAGTTTGTAGATTTTAAAAAAGAGATTAGTGCTGATCAGAGGAGGACGGTGAAGTGGAAGAGATATAAGCGTGAGCGCAGTCGTCTTAAAACGCAAAACAATTCACTGTTAACTATGCTTCTGATATCGTGTTAGTCTTCATGTCCTGGAAAGCAACCACGTTGGGGAAAAAACAGCAATTGGAGTGTAACATAATCTGTTTGTCTGCTTTGAGAGCTTAACATTCAAAGGATGGAAGTTAAAAAAGAATCAAACAGGAACTCCTGTCCTGTTTTCCAGCAGATTTTTTTCTTTTCTTTTTTTTAGGGAGATCTTAAGTTGCTTGTGTAACAGTTCAGCGTATTCCTTCGAAAACTATCTGCCGATGATCAGCTTTGTTTTTATTTTTATGTAGAACAGCTTTATTGCTGTGACTTTAGGAAAAGATCCGGTTAAATCTGTAACGATCCTACAGTAAACCAAACTGGTGTAGAGGTTTCTTTTGTTTTTAGCCTTTTCCCTGAAAATTTCTCTTTAAGTTTTCCATTTTTAACTAGTCTTTTTTTCCCCCATTTGTACATTTGCCATTATCTACTGTTGTACTTGATACACATCTGCCTTTGATGATAAAATAAAATATCTTTTCCAAGTTATGTTGCCTGTATTTTATTGTATTATGCAGAGATTTGTCCTAAAATGGTTTTAACTAGAAACATGTTAAGTTACTAGTAATTGGATAGATTTATGAGCTTTGTTGTTAAATTAATCAAGATAGTTTCATCTGGTGGTGGATCTCCGGATCCAATGATTTTTCTCTAAAAAAGTAATGTTTACTAGGTATGTTGTGGGTTTTAGCCTACCTCATCTTTTCAAACCAAAACTGATGAAAATAGATTTATTTTTATTATGATTAAACTGCTTTTCTACAATTCATTGCCATGAACTTATGGACAATTTGAGGGTCTTATTTTCAAGGTTGGTTCAATTAATGGCTGTAATCATTTGGATATTTTTTTGTTTTGTTTTTTTAACGACTCCTGCAATTTTAGTCTGTTACTATTTAATGATCCTGAACATGACAAAAAGCACTATAAAACATTTTTAAAGGGTGGGATTCACCTTCATATTTCAAGGCTAGAAGGTTCATTTCACACTTAGATTTGTAAACTAGAAAATTAAACAACTGCAGGACAATGACTAAAGATTCATAAAAAAGATCCTAATGTTATAAAGGAATATTTGCTGTTTTGTGGAAAAGCTCTTTAGACATGATCTTTGGAGCAGCCAGAAGGTTTTCATAAAGTATTCCAGAGGGGAGGAGTATAAAAAGAAAAATATTTCACTGAGGTGCCTGCATGGTCCATGCTGGTAGCTACTATTTACACCAATCAGTGCCATCAATGGTCAAAATCCAAGCAGAAGAACAATGCTGCATTCATTTTGAATATTTTTTACAATGCAAAAAAAATCTAATGGTTCATTTTACATGTGTGTTAAAAGTGGTAAGTTTTAGTATCTTAAAAAGTTTTTTTTTTTCATTAGCTATAAGTAGATAATCACAATTAACAGAAACAAGGTTTGGAAAACAGAGGTCTACAAGTAATTAAACCATTAATGAACGAGATTTTTCTCTTGATTAATGGAACTGCCTGTTTGGGTCCTCGGGAACTTTTGGGCTCTTTGTCGCCCCTTGGTGGTGAAACCAGGGCGTGGCGTCGGCCGTCACGTGAGGCTCGCAGTAACGTGACTATCATGACGAGGAAATGTGAACCGAGGCAACATAACTCAGCTCTAGACCTAGAAAACGCCGCTTTGTCGCCGGTTTGTCTGTCGGTACCGACCAGGACAGACGCGACGTTTCCCTGAAGAGAGACAGTTCGGGTCCAGACTGCAGACAGGTGAGCTAGCTCCTGTTAGCTTGTTTTTGCTAACTGGGAGCTACTTCTCTCCAACATTAACTGCTTTTATTTGTAGCACGTTTAAAAACATTGTCGTGCAGATTTGTTTTTTTTTTTTTCTGGGTATTTAAAAATATGGCGGGTTTGTCATTTTAAAACCTTTGGTTTCATTTCTCTTTTCCACTAAAACTGTCTGTTTTGAAACCTAAACCTCTGTTAAAGAAACAGAGACAATTTATTTACTTCCATAAGTTTTTCTTCTTGTATTAATTACATTTATATCCGTCTTGTCATTCAGCCCAAATATTTCATAAAGTTGTAAATCAAGAGTTGTCGATTTTATCTTATTTCTATCACATCGTTTCTTAATCAAGCGAATCAGGTCAAAATCAATAAAAAACAACAACTAATGATAATAATAAAGAGATCAAGTATCTTAAAGTCAAAATGTTATATTTGGCAAACATCCCAAAAATATGTTTCAGATTTTAATTGCTAAAATATTGCCTTTTTTTTCTTATTTTAGGGAATTAAAGTTGCACCAAAAGGGGGAAAAAGACATTGTGTTATTTTTATGTATAAAGAATGGAAATCCCTCCTGATGATCAATCGAAGCAGGATCTTCACTTCCTCTTTTTTTAAACATTCACTCTGAATCTGTTTCATTATCAGATGATTTTTAGCGCCCTAAAAGAACCCATATCCTCTTTTAGTAGCGTTTTTAAAACTACTCAGTCCTTTTTACTTTCGTTTTATCTAAGTAGTTTTTTATTTAATTTTTTTTAACATATTTGCCTAAACTACATAGTTTATGCTGAGATTTTAAGGTTTAAGTGTGACTTGTTTTCTCTTTGCGTGCAGTTATGGGGTCCCTGTTTCGAAGCGAGGAGGTTTGCCTGGTCCAGCTTTTCCTCCAGTCCGGCTCAGCCTACAACTGCGTGAGCGAACTGGGAGAGCTGGGATTGGTGGAGTTTAGAGACGTAAGTCAAATAAAGTCAAACTTTTTTCTTTTGATTCAGGCCTACATAGGATTTTAGTTAAATTTCCTCATTGATTTGTTTTTACGATATTGTATCCTATTAGAAACAATTTAATTATATTATCAGTCTTTACAACTAAAGCCGTCTTTTCTAAGCTGAACTGATTGTTTGCCACACCAACATTTCCCCTCCTTTTTCTGTAAGGTGAACATGAATAACCCCCTTATGCCCTCTTCCTCTTTTATGTTTTTTTTTAGTTAAATCCTAACGTGAATGCCTTCCAGAGGAAGTTTGTTGGCGAGGTCAGACGATGCGAAGAGCTTGAGAAGACTTTTTGTAAGTACTGACTCATCTGGGCCCTCAGCTGGGCTTTAAATGGAAACATGTTTTTTTTTTTTGTCAAATTAAAGCTTTTCTATAACTCAGATTTCAGGGCCGGTTTGTCTTTCAGAGACGCAGGCTTGTCCATTAAAACTTAAAAATCTGAAATCTGCAAGCAAAGTGGAAAACTACTCTTCAATGGGTTCTTCATTTTTTTCATCGTTCTGTGTTTTGACATCGTCCCTCAGCCTTCCTGGAGCAGGAGATCAATCGCTCGATCAACCCGCCGTTGCAGGGACCGCTCCGTCTGCCGTGCCCGGTGCCTTCGGCGCCTCAGCCGCGTGAACTCATCACCATTGAGGAGGAAAGCGAGCGGCTGGCGAGAGAACTCAAAGAGGTGAAAAGCCTGACTGCCATGATGTTCAGAAGAGTTTGTTTTTTTGTGCGTTTGGAGCAGTATTGCTCTGTGACGGGGTTTAACGGGGTGCGTGTGTGTCTGTTTGCCCACAGGTGTCCAGAAACAGAGACAGCCTCCGGGCTCAGCTCACGCAGCTCTGTCAGTACAAAGGAGTTCTGACCCAGACCCACTCACTCATGGCCACACAGGTCTTTACACAAATGTTTCCTGCCGTTTGCTGTGACAGTTCTGCAAAATGAGAACAGGGAAGTCTAATTTGCAGATTCTGTTGACAGGCACCGCCACCTGTGTTGGAAAGCCATGGCCTGTTCGACCATCGCCAAGACATCCGACTCAGGTAGAGCTCTCTCTCTCCACATTTGTCTTTCTCATTGTAAGTAATGCACGGAATAATTAGTCTTTTTTTTTTTACTCTGATTAACTGGCAAGTCAATACTTGAAAAGTCAGACAACATTTTTTTGTCCTTTTCCCTAAAGACATTAAAACTTGGAATTAATCAAAACCGTATTAAAAACCAAATCGTAGATTTAGTATGAAAATTTTAATTAAATTTTATTGTAATCCTCTTAATCCGATTTTCCGACCTCCTCTCTGTCTCAGTTTCGTTGCCGGAGTGGTCCATCCTTGGAAGGTCCCCTCATTCGAGCGGTTGCTGTGGCGGGCGTGTCGTGGGTATATCATCGTGGATTTTAGAGAGATGGATGACAGACTTGAGCACCCAGACACGGTAAAGCTTGGGAGAGAAGGTTCTCTAAATAAAATGGCTTTCTTCTCGTAACTGCATCTGTTTTACTGCCTCTGGGTCTTTTAGGGGGAAATGGTGCAATGGACTGTGTTCCTTATCTCGTTTTGGGGAGATCAGATCGGACAGAAAGTGAAGAAGATATGCGACTGGTGGGGAAACTTGTGCATCAATCAGATTATTATTGTATACATTTTTTTTTATAATTCTAACTCATTTCTGAAGAGACAGTCTGACAAAAGGTTTTACCTTTGACCAGCTTCCACACACAGACTTTTGCATACCCTGAGAGCACAGCAGAGAGGGAAGAGATTCTGCAGGGGCTTCAAGGTCGGATTGAAGACATCACATCTGTGAGTGCCTTTTCTGTTTCGGCATCAATAACCGGCACTTACTCTTTTTGAAATTTCTGAAAGTATCAGAAGTGTTTAGAAAGATGAGTCTTCTATTTTTTTATGGCTTCTTTTGGCGGCATATTGCTAAACTATCTCCTTTCACTTCCTTCCGGTATTTGATGTCAGGTGTTGTCTCAAACCGAAGCGTTCCTGCAGCAGCTGCTGCAGCGAGCGGTCGCGCTCCTGCCTCAGTGGAAGGTCCGTGTCCAGAAGTGCAAGGCGATCCAGCTGGTGCTGAACCTCTGCAGTCCCTCCGTCACGGACAAGTGCCTGATTGCCGAGGCCTGGTGTCCCACCTCCAAGTTGCCCGAGCTGCAGAGCGCCCTAAGAGAGGGAGGGGTGAGATGACAAAGCTGCGGCGGCAAATCAGAGAAGTTCAACGTTGCTGGTGATTTTTAATCTGATATGATTAACTGCTGCTCTACTTCGTTATCTTCCTTCATTTTCAGAGGAAGAGTGGGAGTGGCGTGGACTCGTTCCACAACCGCTTGCCCTCCTCCACCCCTCCACCCACCCTGTTCCCCCTCAACTCCTTCACGTCGGGTTTCCAGAACATTGTAGATGCTTACGGCGTGGCCAGCTACCGCGAGGTCAATCCAGGTTTGCCTCCATTGTTTCATCATTGAAATGTTCTCTCAAAGCAGCAACCGCAAACAACCAAACCTCTCAACTGTTTACTTTTTTTACTCTTCAGCCGTTTACACCATAATAACGTTCCCCTTCCTTTTTGCCGTGATGTTCGGGGACGTGGGACACGGTTTACTCATGTCTTTGGCTGCTCTCTGGATGGTCCTCGAGGAGAAAGACCCTAAACTCAGAAACAACAACAATGAGGTTCATTTTACTGCCTAAATTGTCTCTGGGGCGATATGGATTTAAAATAGTTTTGTTAAACTTAGTAATAAACAAACGGTGATCATGAAAAACACACAAATTTAAAGTCAATCATTGAAGGAAGCATGACATCTTTACTTATAAGTCAAAATAGTTTCTCCTTTTTTTCTCCCTTTTTTTTCAGATTTGGAGGATGATGTTTGGAGGACGTTACCTGATTCTGCTAATGGGCCTCTTCTCCATCTACACGGGAGCCATTTACAACGAGTGTTTCAGCCGAGGCATCAAGACCTTCAGCTCGGGGTGGAACGTCGGCCCGATGTTTGAAAACAACATCTGGAAGTAAGGAGACGTCATTAAACTGCTCAAAAAGCAAATTCTTAGTTTTATTATGTTCATTTTGGCTGGTGTATCAATAACCCTGTCTACCTCTTACATTTCTTATCTGTTTCAGCTCGTCAGTGCTGGAGGGGAGCCAGTTCTTGTCCATGGATCCTAATGTGTCTGGAGTTTTCACCAGCCCGTATCCCTTTGGGATCGACCCGGTACAGTAATTAGATTAATTGTTAAATGTTGTTTTTATTGAAATATTTAACTGAAGCCAACCTTATTTAGGCTTTTTTGTTTCTACTCCTAGGTCTGGGGCCTGGCCAACAACAAACTAACATTTCTAAACTCATACAAGATGAAGATGTCGGTCATCATCGGCGTCATTCACATGACCTTTGGGGTCTGCTTGTCGTTCTTCAACTACTTGTGAGTGATTAGCTTTTTTTTCTAAATACATCTTCATTGTTTGATGTTTTAAATCATCCACACCTATCATTTTGTCCCAGGTTTTGTTTGCTGCACAACCATTTTCACTTTCTCTGTTTTTGTTGTTGTTCTTGTTTCAGGCACTTCGGCAAAACCAGCAGCATCTTCTTTGTGCTGATTCCAGAGCTTTTTTTCATGCTGTGCCTCTTCGGCTATCTTGTCTTCATGGTTGTGTTTAAATGGATCTCCTACTCGCCCGCTGACTCCAGAATTGCTCCCAGCATACTGATCCACTTCATAGACATGTTCCTGTTCACAGACAACCCAGAAAACCCCCAGCTGTACCCGGGTCAGGTGTGTGCTTCAACAAAGCTGCCACATTTGTGTATGTGTGCAGGTCTTTGTTTTTGTACTTGAATGTATCCGTGCATGTAGGACTCAGTAAAATAGTGTTGTAAAATATAAAGGTTCCTTTTAAGTATGTAAAAAGGATTTTATGTGATAGAGCAACACAATACAGCATGTAACTCTGAGGTGAAACTAAAATGATACAAGGTTTTCAGCATTTTTTTTTTAAAGATCTAAAACCTTTGAGATGCAAAATGCTGTACAACCATCGTCCACTACAATTTCAACAGGCTGTGTTTTATCAGCTTTACTCATCTATAAAGGTGAATTTTGCTCAAGCCCCTTCAGACTGTAGGAACATAGTGTTACTTGTTTTTTGGTGCCGCTACAGATGCACAAACAGGACTGAGGTCTAGTTTAAGTTTAGGGTCTTGTTGAAGATTACTTGCCCCACTTTTTTTTTTTGTTTAGCTCAATTTACTCTGATCAAAAACCCGTTCGCATGACTATGCCAACACCCTGTCTCAAAATGGGGATGGTTAGTCATTTTGGATCTTTCTGCACAGTTTGAACATGGTTTAATTTGTATCTGATTTGGACAGATACATTTTTATTCCAATTATATTACATAAAATCACAAAAGAATCCTACAGAATCGTGTTTGTAATGCGATATCTGCAGTTTTATTTGTGGAAATGCAACTGGTAACTATGATGTACTTTTTCTTTTTGTTTTTTTTTGCTTGTCCTTGCGGTTAGTTTTTTTTTTTTTCTGTAAATCTGATACTGTTAAACTGATTACTGTCAGAGCTCACATTCCATGTTTATCTCAAGCACATGAATCTAGTTATAAACTGATCCACCGTAGCTAACAGTGCTTCAGTTGTTTCTCAATTTATTAAACAGAATGTGTTTCCGTGCTGAAAAGTTTTGAAATGTATGCTAATCTGACCAGATTACTTGCTGTGACTGCATTGTTGTTGTTTTTTACATGTTTTTTTTGTTTTTCAGCTTGTGGTTCAGAAAGTCCTGGTTGTGCTGGCTCTCTGTTCAGTTCCTGTTCTCCTCCTGGGGAAACCCCTCTGTGAATACATTGCATTCAAATCCAGACGGGGGCGACAAATGGTAAGTCTTTGACGTATAGTGAGTGTTATTTGTTTTAGGTTATAAAGTACACAATTTGCTTGATTACAATTCATTCTCAGGATGAGGAAAGAAGACCTTTGGTGGCCGATGAAGGCTCGGTCAACACTCAGCAAGGCGAGGTTGAGGGCGGAGCCGCTGAAGAGGAGGTAGCTGATTGAATTCATGAAGCGGATTAAATTTCCTTTGCCGCACTCGTGCTTCCAATTTAACAAACTGAACTGCGTCGCCTGCAGGAGTTTGACGCTGCAGACGTGTTCATGCACCAGGCCATCCACACCATCGAGTACTGTTTGGGCTGCATCTCCAACACGGCGTCCTACCTGCGGCTCTGGGCCCTCAGTTTGGCTCATGCACGTTCGTACTAAAACACACACACAAATGGCTTCCTCTTTTACGACAAACCTACCCAGTCTGGTATTCGTATGTTTGTAGAACGGCCGTTGCTCTGTGACTCTTGAGTCATTTGTTTCCACAGAGCTGTCAGAAGTGCTGTGGGTCATGGTCATGCGTATTGCCCTGAAGTGGGAGGGCTACATTGGATCCGCTCTGCTGTTTGTTATTTTCGCCTTCTTCGCTGTGTTGACTGTCTGCATCCTCCTGGTTATGGAGGGTCTTTCAGCTTTCCTGCACGCGCTCCGTCTGCACTGGTAAGGAATTAAAAGCAATATGTATTAAAAAATGTAGTTTGTTTGCATGCACCATATTTCTGACCGACAGTCAACTCATGACTGCTGTGGAAAATAAAACACGGTGCACAGTTGGTGAATACATCTAACAGAAGCAAACGGTTGAATCAGACCCATGTTGTTGTAGCGTCGTTCCTTATTAATCCCTACACCTTCTTATTTTTCCAGGGTGGAGTTTCAGAATAAGTTCTACAGCGGGACAGGATACAAACTCAGTCCATTCTCTTTCAACTCTCTGATCAATGCTTCGGCTCCCATATGATGAGCCAACAAAATAAAATTCAAATCTGTTCAAATTTACTTATTTTGTGTATTTGTGTATCTTAATGGAATTCTATTTCTTGTATGCCATGAAATGGTTAAATTAACTTGCACAGTAATCAAGATGAATAATGCCTACTGTTATTTTTGCATAAATAGACCAAGAATAAGACCACTTGTTTAATTATGACACCATTGTAAGCAAATATACTTTAGTATCTGCTTTGTAATTTTTTAAACAGTGTTACACAATGCTCTCTTATTAATTCTTCTTTTTTTTTCCTTCTTCTCCATGAGTAAAACATGTTATTTGTGTCATTTTTACTAAATGAATTGCAAGCATGAATTATGAAAAGGGAAAGCACATATGCTAATGAGTCTGTTTTGCTGTTTTAAGGGAATTTGACACTGATGACTTGATGAATGTTGAACTTTTCTTGAAAGGATTGTTTCATTCTGTCTGAATGATATCCATAAGCCAAAGACTCTTTCCCTCATGATCATGTTCCAGCATGTTTCTCTAGTGCCTTATCGAACCTGTTTCTTTACGTGTTATGCTTAGATTATGGCTGCTGTTCTCATGCCACTACAAACCTTTCAGTTGACATTTCATGTTTTTTTTGGCCATTTAACTGTACATTTAAAATAAATTGAAAATTAAAGTTTGTTTTCTGGTCATGGTTGTGAATTTGCTGCTCAATATTTACTGCGTTTACTTTATTATTATTAGTTTTTATTTACATGGTATGCATGGAAATCCATTACTGGGGGTTGTAAGTATTAAACTCAACTAAATTTTGGTAAAATTAAATGTACGGTAAATTCTCAAAGCTGTTTCCATAGCTGAACAGGTTAAACGTTAATTCATTGAACATTTATACATTTTATGCAATGAAGAATCACAAAGTAGCACATAACTAAAGTAGAAAGACAAAATGTTTATCTGTTCTTGTCACACACCCTCAACTAGTTTGTGCTCGGCTATTAAAAACAAACATTTTCTCATCTAATTCACTTAATCGAAGCTCAGGAGTTGCTCTTATGGTCTAGAACAGGTTTTCCAAGCCTGGTCCTTGAGAGGTACTGCTCCACAAATGCATCCCTGCTGCAATACACCTCAGTCAAGTGAATAACCAATACCAGGCCTTTGTCTAAGTTGATGGTGGGTTGAAGAGGTAAATCAATATGATTCAGATGTGTTGGAGCAGGGACTACAGTTGGACACCCCTAGTCTAGAAAGTTAACCTCTACCCAAACAGATGTTATCAAGTCAAACCATCTTCACAAAACTAACCAAACTCCCTTTAAACAAAATAATTCCCAAAGTATGCTGCTGCCACCACTATGGAATTTAGCCCTTCCGAAAAATGCTTTGGGTTACACCTAACCTGAGAATAAATAAAAACTTTATTAAATAAAGTAGTCCTTTTGACAATATTATGTTAGAAATATAAAATTGACAAGTGAAGATTTACCTTGTATGTGTGTGATTAAAGAAATGCATTTATTTATGCATATATAAATTAATAAATATGTATATCAAGCATTATGTTAGGACAGTACAATGTCAAGTGTTTCTGTCCGTGCTTCTTTTCAAGTAACACCAAATCCATTTAACCGGAAATGATCTGCGTCTGTTCAAGATGGCGCCCCCACTGTCGCGGTGAAACCTTATAGGGCTTGTTTGAATAACAGAGTAAGTTTGGGTCTAATAACAATAGTAGACAGAATTTAACTCTACAGGCGGAACAGAGGTCACACAGAGATGTCTCTGAGGGGAATGGCTCGGAGTGTTCGGCTGTTGTTGGGTCAAGTTCAACGCTGTGGTTCTAGCGTTGCTCCGGAGCGTACAGGTGAGTGAAGCAAATGTTAACGCTGTTGCCATGGAGTCTGTGGGTAACTTATTTGCACCCTCTTTTGAACCAGCCCGGTGTTTCAGTCAGACCGCGGCTCAGCCCGAACCCACCACGGATGACAACGAAGCCGCCTGCCCGACCTTCGTGAACAAGAACCCGCGGAACCTGGAGCAGATGGCGCTGGCTATTAAGGATCGAGGATGGAAGACAACGTGGCCGCACCAGCAGTTCTACCACAGGTAGAAACCCTCCGGAGAGGTCCCCACTTCAAGGAGGGAGATCCCAGCGAGTGATAATGAAGCTTTTCTGGTCCCAGACTGGCTTTTTGTGCTACTTTGAGTTGACAGAACCCTTAAAAATAACAAAAATGGATAAATATATTTTTTTTTTTGTTAGATATATTTAATTTCAATCAAATTAAATTGTGAATTAGGTAGAAAGACGTTTTTTTACGTACCTAATTAAAGCTTGTTTTATTTTTCGTGTTGAAGGCTGAAAATTGTAAAATATTTTTAGGGGTTTAAGAGAATAGTAGTATAGAAATAGGACCTGTTTTGCAATTGTTCAATAGCTTTGTTTTAGATGCAATTTATGACAAAGAATCCACCGGTATGACTTAGTTGTTGAACATAAAGTAACTGTAAATTAAATGCACATTTCTGTGTTTGACCTGCTGTTGACCAGTCGAAGCCGTTTAAAACAAATGTTGCCAGCTTTGATTCTTCGTCCCTCATCTCTAGTTGTTACTACTAGAGTTCCACAATATACCTGCCTATTTTTTTATAATTAACATATCATTTTGGGGTGATATTTATTTATGTGACACTAGACCTAGTATTGGTAAATATGGGATAAAACTGTTTTATTAATATAGAATGTTATTACCCCACATTTTCATATTGGTGCATCTGTAGTTATAACAAAAAAACGTTAAAACAGATAATGTAATGCTGAAAATCTTTTTCTTTAAATGTAGATTGCATTGCATTCACCATCTATTCAATTTATATTAGCACATATACAGTTGGTATCCACTAAACAAAAGCAAGAATCTAATATTCATCCGTGCAATTTTTTTAAAAACTGTTCTTATTACAGTTAATGGATTGTATTGTGAACCCTGTGTGAACTACAGATAAACCAAAAAAATAAAAATTGTGCAGCATGTACTACCTTTTACAGGAATGTTTCCTACTAAAAATGTTTAAAACAATGTTTTCAGGTTGATGTTCTCCCGCAGCCAACATCACGTCACAGCAGAAGTGTTCTCCTGCGCCTCCCCCGTCCCAGTGCTCTCCTGTTCTACCAAAGAGTGGGCCGTGAAGAAAGAGCTGGCTTCCACGAACTGTGTGACGGCGTGTCAAGCCGTGGGCGAGGTGCTGGCCCACCGATGCCGACAGGCGGGCATCACAAGGATGGTGTACAGGGCGATTCCCTGGACGTATCGCTCGGACGCCGTGAGTACTGCCGTAGGCAACGTTAATGTTTCAGCCATCTTGATTTTGATTTAAAACAACTCGCACCGGAATTTCCCCCCTGAGGGAATAATTGATAATGATTACAATTTCTATTCTAATGAAATGGGCTATGAATAAAATAATGGATCAGATTTTAAAAATATTTTACCATTGTTATAAGATCTTTTTTTTTGTTTCATTAAGTTTTTGTAAATAAAACATTTTTACTATTTTTAACTGGTCGCATTACTCACCTTGCGTTTCAATCGAACACTCCAAACTGACTTTTCCTGTTTCAGCACGTTTAACCATAACAAAAATTTGTATATCAAAACTCACATCTGGAAACATTCAAATACCAATTATAAGAATTTGAGAGAAAATGCCTCAGAAGAAACAATACCCCATCCACCCTTTCATTATGTACATTACAAAAATCAGAACACGTTTTCTGATTTAGCCGTTTAATCTATAAACTGCATCGATTTAAACTTCTTCGGTGGAAACAAAAGAAACATCAGCGAGCAAATACTTGTCTAAATTATCCAGTGTTTCAAATGTCCGGTTTAATCTCTTTGCAGGTTCAGGGCTTCAGAGCTGCAATGAAACAGGGTGGAGTCACGCTCAGTGAACCCAGAAGGAAATACATCCGGAGCTGAACTCAAGCACCATATCTATTGTTTTTCATGAACTTCAACTTTATCCAGTGCATGTTCTTTAGTCATATTACTGTAAAAAAAAAAAAAAAATGTACATTTCTGAAACCACAGTAAATTTCAACATTTGAAAATGTGATTACAGTAATAAAGTCATTTCTCATCAAGAGGATTAAGTCAAGAGATTAAAATTAAAAAAAAGCTGGGTAGGGATTTCTTTATTTGTCACCAAGAATGCTTGGTAAACATGAGTGAAGTGAAGAAAGCCAAGAACTCACAAAAGAACAGCTTAGGGTGCAACTTAAAAAGTTACCAATCAGATCACGGTACAGTGCAGGGTTGCCCTGGGCAGTGTGAACAGTGTGTGGGATTATAAAGTGCATGTCAATGCTTTGTAATTGTGCACCTGCAGGTTTAATGAACTAAGCATTAGCTTGGTTGTACTCTTAAAATATACATGAATACCATTAAATCAGCGTCTGGTGAATAATAATGTCCGAATAAATAATCCAAAAATAAAAAACAGAATAATTTGGTCTCACCAGCTTGTATATAAACAAAAACATGCACCCAGGTCAACAGCAATTATATACGGATATCTATATAATGTCTATAGGCAAAAATCTCTGGATGTCACATTGACGAAGCCAAGTGGGAAAGATTGGGGCCATCATAGTAAAAACATAAAAATACCAGCAGATATTTCATTCTCAGGTTGAAGGCACTCATGCAGTCCTGGTGTGTACATTGTAATAAAAAAAGAAAAAAAAAGGTTTACAATTGTTCCCAACATTAGCTTTTCAATTAAATATATTCACTGGCACATAAAAAAAAACAATGTTTGGCAATCAGGCATGCGCCATAAAACTGGCCTTTAACCGTGGTCCGTCATGCACAACTTAGATATCGTAAAATCCTTCAATCAGAGATCAAGGAATCTTTTAGAAAGAAGGGGAAAAAAATCAAGACATGGAGTGGCAGTTTAGAGCCTCAGGTTTACCAGAGAACGAGAGATTGAAGGTATTGCATAGATCTCTCTGGAGTGTTTGAAGGGAGAGCTGCAGTAGGCAGGGAGGAGGCTCCGCTGAGTCACAATGACGACGCTTTATAACCATAATACCACATAGACGAACTGACATCTGCGTTATGAAATCGCGGCCATCATCGGTGTGGCAATACTGCACAAAGAACCATAACAAAACAAATCAGGTATTGCGAACCAGGAGCTTAAGATGTGCAACGAAGGCCCTGGTGAAACTTAACAGTTCCAACAGAACTTCCTTGGCATGTTTCCTGGATTCATCATCTTTATCGATTACCCCCACCCTCTTCTGCGCTGCCGATAGTTCCGCTCTCAGTTTGCTTTAGTGCT
The DNA here is from genome assembly GCA_032876305.1 of Orestias chungarensis. Lineage (NCBI taxonomy): Eukaryota > Metazoa > Chordata > Actinopteri > Cyprinodontiformes > Cyprinodontidae > Orestias > Orestias chungarensis. The sequence continues at coordinate 1,158,666 of JAVLVB010000935.1, forward strand.
TGCTGTGAGCGCCGTCGGGGACGGAGCGCGGCTCCGGCGACACGTCGACGCACGCTTTTTGGTGGATGAGCCCCCGTCGGCCGTGGCTGCGCCTCCGCTGCCTAGGAGAGCGCCTCGGACTGCCAGGAAGCTTTCAACAGAATAAAAAGTGTATTTTTTTATATTGGTAATCTAACAGGCATAGTTATAAAAAAAAAGAATAAAATGTTCTCCTTGGACGTTTTTGAACAACTTGTTAATAACCAGAAGCCTGAGAAACATCCTTCAGATGTTTTGTATGCAAAATGTTTCTTTTAAATGTGCGTTTAGTTTTTTTTTTGGCTGCTGTTTGGTGTGTGCAGGAGAATCGAGATATAAACAAAACTAATTGGCACATTTTTCTTTGTACTATAGTTCAAATCCACTCAGATGAGGAGAGAGAGGAAGCACTGATAAATGTTTTTTCTTCCGAGTTGCTAGAGGACGAACCAACAGATTTTTTCCTAGATTCCCAATGTTTAACATGCCTAAAAAAAACAAGCCCACAGCATAATTCTGCCACCACTATATTTAACTGTTCAGATTGTGTGCGTAGGTCTATGTGCATGGATTGTTTTCATGTGAACAGACAACATTCTGCACGTAAATATGACTTCTCATGTTTACTTTCAAACAAAGGCTGGCTCTATGGAGAATAACGACTAATGGTTGATATGCCAGCAGATTTGGATTGGAGGATAAAAACTAATTTAAAGAGGTTAATTTCATTTTTACAATTTGTTTTTATAACACAGAGCTTAACTGTCAAGGGGATATGAATCTCGGTTACCGGTTCATGTCCGTTATCCATGTCATCTAGTTCGCTAATGGACTGCATGAGGGAGAAGAGGTTCATCCTGCCGCTGCGGCTCACACTCGGAGCAACCTTTGGATTGAAGAATAAAATGGTAAACCCTCGATGGCTGGAGATGTGGCGTTCCTTTGCGAGGGGCAATCGGCTCACCTTCTCTGGCTCATTTATGGTGATTGTGGGGCTGGCTGCTTCCTGGTCATCAGATTGTGGACCCTGGTCTTTAAACACCTGGTTGTGTTCGAGAAACAAAAAGATAATTCAGCTGGATTTTAAACAGGGCTTAAATGCTGAATCATTTTCAGAAGTTATACAATTACCTCTTGGTCTTCTTCTGAATTATTTTTGTCATCTGAACTCTCTAAATCCTCCTCATCTTCCTCCTCCTCCTCATCTTCCTCCTCTTCCTCTCCCTCTTCTTCGTCTCCAGGCTTGTCAACCTGCTCACTTTTCCTCTTTCGGACTGACTTCTGTCTCTGCCTCCAGAGAGCACTGTGACGCTGCTGGCTGTAAAAATGAACAAACACACGTTGTGTCTCCTTGATTTCTTTACACCAGAAATTAGGAACAGAGAAGTATTCAGATAAGTGCTTTTGAGCCCACCTTGCGATGAGGATACCGCTGTAGGTCTGGAGCTGCCTCAGGAAACCGTCGTTGGGCTTAATGATGGACCGGCGATCCCTAACGTAGGCCAGAGCCTCGTCCAGAGACCAGCGTTGCTGCTTCATGGCATAGGCGATCACCGTGGATGCAGATCGAGACACTCCCATCTTGCAGTGCACCAACACCGCCTGTCCGCTCTTCCTATGACACACAGAAGAGGAACAGTCACTCTGAAGTTCACGGTGCAGCACAAACCGAGCTATAATTACAGCAGAACGTAATCTGAAGAGAAAATGGGCCCTCTGAGTTTCCAACATAAGACTTTCCAAATTAAAGAGTATTTTAGAATAATTCAAAACATGTTATTTGAAGTCACAGGTGAAACAAACAATCAATTGGGATCAGATTGCATTGAGTTTGGTGGTCTAGATAAAAAAAACATACCACCGATGTAATTATGTCATAGTGTTTCAGAGATCATTATCTGCTTGTGCCGGGGTTTCAAATAAACCCAGCACAAAGTCCAAATGACAACATATCTCACATGAATGTTATAAAAAAATGAAATAGACCAGTTCCCGGCCCGAGAACTTGTCTGGTTAGTTAGCTTTGTAATGAGAATTATCAAAGAGCTTTGAAAAATAAACTGGCTAGAACACCAAATCATCAACATTTAAGCTGCCCTTTAAATTATTAGTTTGTTTTTGAAAAAATTTATTTATTGGTGTTTCCCCATAGTTTTTACGGCAGTAAGGACATCACACTGATTTGTTGGGTACAAAGACAGCAAACAGCAAGTTATACATTTAACTGGATATTAACCGATGTCAAAAAAGACAGACAAAATTATAACCCGCGCTTCCCCAAACAAACAAACACAAACCGGACTGCAACGTTAACACTCAATAATAACGTTCTACGTTTTTTTTTACTCCAACTATCTAAAAATAAATATGTAGAAGAGTTTCAACACAAAAGAACCCGTTAAACATCAAATCTGTCTTGTTAAATATTATTTTTTTCGGTGGAATATTTTTTTCCTTTATCCAACTCTTTTGTAGGTTGTGGACATTTTTAAATGAAATTTTTAGCCTAAAAATGACTCATTACCCGAGCTAACTTTAAATTTCTTTTGACTCACCAAAGATGTTTGATTCTAACATGTAAAGATTTTTCATAAAAGATGATAAAACAATATAAGCGCAAACAAATGTTCTATTTTTGCTGCATTTGGTTTTTTCTCTTCTCTCGGCTAAATTTTGGGTCAGCTTGTTGTAAAAAATAGGTTAAAAAGTTGTACCTAAATGCTATGAATCTGCTTCTTTTAACCAAACGTTGGTGGGGTTGCATTTTTATTTGCATACAAGCATTTCTATGGCTATCTTGACCCAGAGTGGATTTTGGTTGTTTAATTATTCCACCCTTAAAATTAAAGCTTGAATGCATTAATAAAGGCCCAAATTCATATGATACACCTCCTCAGTGATGCACTTGACTACCATGGAGGTAAATCTACATGCTCGAAGTCAAAGTGTGCACCCTGAAGGGTTTTAAGATCTGTGTTAGTGAATCAGGTCCACCTTGCAGAGTTGATGAAGTTGTACGTGTCCGGCCAATGAGCGAGCAGGTCGGTGGCCTCCACGTCGTAGACTCTGATGTTCATGTACGTGAAGGATTCTGGGAAAAAGTTGTCGATCTCCCTTGTGACATTCAGGATATAGCCGACGCTGAAAGGCACAGGAAAGTGGATTCCCATTGGTGACTCAGCAAAACAAAAGTCATTGCCCATTTGCTTTGTGACACAGAGAGGTGGAGACAGCATCTGTAGGGACGTTTTCAAGCAAGAACTAGACACTAACTTGTTTTTCTGCAGCTCCTCGAAGTTAGCTGCGTTCCACTCAGAGCCCTGAAACACATATGTTTTAAAAAGAAAGTTAGTGGAACAGACGACAAGGCGGAAATGGTCTGCCGGGCTGTATTCTATCTCTTTCAACACAAAACCTCCCACAAAGGGGAAATAATAGTCATATGACAACATCCTGGTGAAAGCTCGCTTCCGCGAGTTCATTGACCTCTGCAGGGAAAGCTCTCTTTATGGTGAGTTATACTACAAACCCAAGGTGCGCTACCACTTACCAGGTAAAGGTAATCAAAGATTTTTGAGGGTTTGTCCATCTGAGCCATGGTAACCAAGATCTCGTTATCAATGTACTCCTTGTAGGGTCTCATGTCAAACCCTATCCTGGTCTCCAGAGCCGTGTGCACCTGCAGAGACAAAACAAAATATGAAAGAACGTTTTCGTTTTAAATCTTCATCACCCTGATGGCGTAAAGACCTACTTCCTCACTCAACCCCCCCCACACCTCTCACCATTTTAGACGTCAGATTTTCCAGGTCTTCGGTCCTCATGATGTCTCTCAGGTGCTCTTTGATGAGCCTTTCGTTGGAAACTCTGTTTGCGGAGCTTTTCAAACGAGACAAGAGAAGATTTAACACAAGTTTGAATTTGTTTGAGCCGCAAACAAAGTTATAACTCATTCTAAATTTACAGGAGCATGAAACTAGACGAACTATAAATCTAATCCTAAACCGAACTGATCGTGAAACAACTTCAATAAAAACATATCTGTGTACAGCTGCAAACATAATCTTATTATTTACCTCATCTGTAGGGAAATAAAAATGTTTCTATAAGCACTTTTAGTTCAGATAGGATCTTTCATGGATGACCTACTTGTTGCCGAGCCATTTACAATGGTCGCATTTCAACTTTTAGGGTAGATAGAATTAAAATAATTTCAACTTCCACCTCTGGCTGCATTGTTTTAGATCACTAATCTAATAAAAAGAAAAAGAAAGCTGAGGCCTCTGACCTCTGTCCATTGCTGTCCCTGCGCACCGACTCCAGGTCGTTCATGGCCTCCCACTCGTTCAGGCAGAGCCGATCCGACTCCACTTGCTGGGCGTAGTGTTGTGCCCACTCCAGACTGCTGCCTGGGATTAGCGCTGCTTTAACCGCCCGCTCGCAGCAGCCATGCAGCACCTGCAGGATTGACCTTAAAGGAGACAAGGAAGGGAGATTAAACCAGCTGTTGGCGCAAGCAGACAGGTTCAAACAGAGGAGCTCATCATATAGGCGACTGGCAAAAACTTGCAAAGGTATTTACACCACTTGGGTTTTTTGCATTTGGTCAAGACCATAAAAGGATTTCAAAATGGTAATGCCAAGGACAGCCGTTGTTTTGCTTTCAGGTAAAACACAAATATGAAGCTCCACTGCCAAGTATTTAAGACTATGAAAAAAGACGGAGAAGATGTCGATCGCGTTTGCTGCAATTTATTTTTCCACCACAGCTTATTGTGAGTAGCAGCCATATTTGATTAAAAAGTTAAAATCATCTTTGGGTAAGTACGACTACGGGGGGAGCGGCCTTCCAGTAGATTTTTCCGACTCATAAGTCTAATGGCTAAGTTCCAACTACAATTGGAACTAGCTATAAGTACTCAGACTGTCAATCCATGAATTACTGATGCCAGACAAGAAGAGGTGTTTAAAACACCTCAAAGTTTTATTTAAAGTTGTATTTGTTACCTACATTGGACTTTAAATTGTATTTTTAAGGATTTTTTTCTAAATCCTTGACAGTTCAGTTGACCAATGTTGTCTCGTTCCAATCTAAGGAAACACAGCCAATTGCATTGAGACAATCTGCTGGCTTTGACTTAACCGACTGTCTACCAAGTGCAAACGGCAGCACATTTAAAAAAGTCTTCCCCCAAGTTTGGTACATTTGGAAATCACTTCCTTTCCAGCGTCTAAATCTGTTCATTACAACAGGACAGGACAGTAGTTCATCTTTTAGTAACGGACCGGGGTCCAAGTGGCTTAAAAAGGTAGCATTCTGATAGTGTGGTAGCATGATACAACTGTGTTGTTACCACAGTCCAATGGTCCTGCGAGGTGTGAACACACCTTACGGAGAGGTTTAGAGTGTAGTTGTGATAAATGGCTATTTCACAAACCATATTTTTTTATTATTCCAGTTTGACATGGTTTTCCAACAAACTGGCATGAAATTAAAAGTACTGAAATGCCTGAGGGTTAAAAAGATGAAATCTGAGCTCATCCTGTCCCCGTACACTTCTAACTTTAATAGTTTTTACTTTTTAGCGTCGGTCGCACTCACCACATGGTTTGCATTGAAACTGGCTTGAAATTTCTGGTGTCCTCTGCTGACGTCACACTAAAACCACTGCAAAAAGAAAACAGAGAAGCAAACAGATATGAGCTCCGATAAAAATAAATAAATGAACAAAAAACTCCAAGGAAGAGCTTTATGGAAAAAAATGCCAGGTTAAAACAAAAAAACGATTATTGGAAAAATGCATCGGACTAGAAAGTGTAGGAGGGAAGTGTTTAGTGCAAATTAGTGACATTTCTGTTGAACAAAGTGAAAAAATGCAAATGTGAGGGAAGGAAGAGAGAAAGAAAGAGGAAAAACTGACACAGCCAAAGCCGTGATCTGCCCTTTTAAGGGGAGAACACGATGGCCCAACACATAGCAACGGATCCGAGCATCTGGTGTGACACTTGGCATGTGATGGCAGATCGGTTAATACACAGCAGACAGTCCTCGCACCATGTGAGCCTGAATCCTTTAGCTCTGCTTCACAATGCTCCTCTCTGCATACATTCGGACACTTGATGCTTTTAAAACATCAGCAGAACCATTACAGCTTTTACCTGCCGAACTCTCCACGTTTACATAAGCGTTTGAAAGAGAGAAAGTGAGCATGTGTAATTTATAGCAAATGAGTCAACTCTATAAATAACATGTCGTTTCTGGAAGGAATCCCAGATACCAGAATGCAGGCTGGTTTCCCTTCAAATCTGCTATTCCTAAACGTGTTAAAATGCATCTCACCCATCGCCGTTCAGATATACTTGCGTGTCGCTCCATAATGGCAGAACCAAGCCAATAGTGCAGCAAATGCTGCAAAAAAAAGAGACACAGTTCAGGTGAGGATTTGGGGTTTCACAGGGCCGAGTTGAACTTTTGTAGCCTTTGCAGGGATTGTGGAACCGTACACTGACGTCTAAGTTACCCACACCTGTCTGAGCTGGGGAAATCCATGCCCAGCAGAATGCTCCCCTGTTTGCTCGCCAGTGTGGAGACGACGATCAGATACCTGACCCTGACAGGGCTGACCGACTCCAGCTCCACCGCCTGTGATGCGGGAGAACCAAAGGATGCAGAAAAATAAACATGCTTTACATCCAACATGAGTCATAAATAAAATTATTCTCATGCCTCAAATTTCCGTCTTTACTAATTGCATATGTAACGTGTGTTTTAGTGCCGGGACTCACCAGCTTGATGGTGTCTTCCGGTCTGAGCTGTTCCAGCATGGCTTGGATGTGTCTGTGTTGTGTCTCTGATGCTGCAGAGCCTTTTTTCACAGGAGAAGTCACATCACCGGAAGGGGTGTCATTTTTTAGACCCCGAGCATCGCCATCTTCCAGTAGAAGGGCAGCTCCTTTAACGAGAGCAAAGCTCTCCCTGGACACAAACAGAGACAGAGCAGGTTTGTTTTACAGATTTTTTTTTTCTTCTTCAAGATATTAAGCCTAAATGAAAATTAGTAACTAATTACCTTTTCTGAAGTCGTCCTCTACTGTGGACGCTTTCATCCTTCAAAGTTAAAAGAAAGAAAAAACATAACTAAGGTGACAGAGTAATGCTTATGTAGACTCTATTATGCTTGTGCATGCTTGGCTCATTTTCAGTGAAGGTTCAAGGCGAGCCTCTTTTTGTTTGAACCCCTTTTTTCCCTCCAAAAATCCAACAATAACTGATTTTTTTTGTTTTTTATCGCATGCATTTCTTTATACTTAGACGTTTAGAGTATTTGATACCATTATCTTTAAACTGCAGGACTTTTTTGCTTCCAAATGCTTAGAGTATGAATCATTTCTGCCCAATAGAACTGGTGTCAGGTTTTCAGGCCCCCTGGTTAATGCACATTTTTTCAGCACTGTGTTCATATTGATTCATTTTGGGCTAAAGCTGTGCTTTTCCTCCATAAGATGTTAGTAAAACATGCAAAATCGAATAACACTGGTGAATGATTGCTATGGTGATAAGATTTGCTATAGTTAAACAAATACATCAACAGAGCTTATGTCTTTCCTGCTTTGGCTTCTTGTGTATTCTTCATATTGTACAAAGTTCTACACAATGATAAAACATGTTTTAAGTGTACTTCTGTAACTAAGTATTATTTATTCATGAAGGACCTTTGTGACACAAAAGGTCACAAAGTGCTACACAAAAGTGAAGAACCGATTAAAGGCAAACAAAGTGGAGAGTAATTTAGTTTTTGTTTCTTTGCCATGTGAACACATAGACAAACACAAGAAAGTATTTAAATGTATGCTTTGTAAAACTAGAAGCTGGAGGTGGTGTTAAACCAAACAGATAAGCAGCAAAATCAAAAAAGAAGAAGAAGTATAAAGATGAAACATGTAGCAAGAAAAGAGAAGGGGGTGAGAAACAAGAGAGAAGTATCAGCAGCACTGGAGGAAAAGAGTTTTACGAGGAAAGAAACATGAGACAGTAACGTTACCTTTTACGCAACTGACAAGTCCAGACAGAGTCAAGAAAAGAAAATTAAAGAGAAGTGGGCCGGAGCCAGGAGAGGAACGATAAGGAGGGGTTGAAGAAGGAAAAAAAAGAAGGAGAAAACAACAAGTTAAGATAGTTGGAGATTAGATTCTGTGAAAAAATATGTAAAGAATGACACATAAAGCCAGAATTAAGTTATTTACGGTTTTGTGGGCAATGATAAAGAACAGCACGGCCAGACTTTTGACAATATTTACGTGATTATGTGACAGAGAGTGAAAGCGAGAAGATGGCGAAACAAAAGTGGGCAATGATAATGTGTTTACATTAATAAATGCATGTGTGTTTGACAGCCTCAAAAGAGTGCTCAGACTGTCAGCTATTTAATTGCTTCAACGAATGTTTTCTGGATCCTGAAACGATCAGAAAAATCAAATCCCTAGTAAACAAACAAACAAATGGCCTCATCATCCTCTAGGCCTAACTTTGTGTGGGTGTTGACAAAAGAACACATTGGGGGGGTTGTTTTGTTTTCACACAGGGCTTAAAGGTTTTTACAGGAATACATCTGAATAAAAAAACAAACATCTGAGGAGACCGGAAGTACGACGAGACGCGGTGATGGCTGGAGACTCACCGGGGCGGCAGAGATAGATGGGATCCTGTGCACGGTCAGCAGAGCCATTGCACAGTGTGAGAGTTTCTCCGGCAAGCCAGTGGCTTCTGGCAGGCCTAGACAGGTTCTGCAGGTTCCTCGGCCAATAGCGAATCGTTGGCGCTAGCGAACTTCTTTCTCACATGCAAACAGACGAAACACTTAGATTACATGCAATAAATATGTGCTGTTGTTTACTGTGTGTTAGATGCTGAATATTACACTATCCAGACGGCGTAAATTTCAGCATGGCTAACCTTAATCGTATTATAATATATGTTTAAACAAAAATGTCTGCCGGCAACATTTCTGTCTATGATTAAGAAGAACTGAAGTTTAAAAAAATTGCTTAAAACTGCCCTTTTTTTTCTATTTAAAGAAAGATTTAAGCGATTAGGATTATACAGTTTTTCTGCAACGACTAATTAATTTGTTATGGTTACGGTACATGATTTTGAAAGATCAGAGGATACCAATTTTCTTCATCATAATCTATCATTATTTTCTTTGAGGTTTCTTGAACATATAAAAGCAATACGACGTGCAGCAGGTTCTTTAATACAGGAAGTGGTTTTGAATCCGTATCAAAATCAGAAATAATAACATAAATCTAATTTATGCACAAGAGTAGTTGTCTTAAACCTTTGTTTGATTACTATTAAGCTCAGATCAAGTGCTTCAAAATACATGGTGTGTTTCTAGATATGAAAATTGTAGGAATTCTTTGCAAAAAAAAAAAAAAAGTACTTATGAATGCTTGATGTGGCAATAATCTGCCAATGGAAAATAACCAGATTACGGTCTCTGTAAATCTCGAGAACTGACTTTCAACAAAGTTTAATGCGATCATGATAAAGAAATAAGCTGGAGAAAGACATGACAAATCTAAAATAAAAAAAAATTATAATATCCAGCTTAAACTAATCAATTAATAAAAATAAAAATGAAGTTCAAAGAAATATTACTACCAGAGAAAAGTGCTAAAGAAATCTTTTGTAGGAACATAATTCTAAATTAAAAATGTTTTTACACTTTTCTACAATAGAGATTTTCCAGTACGTCCTTCACCTTTATGTTAGAGTGGTCAGAATATAACTACTCCCACATGCTACACATATAGACCTTTACAAATTAACATCTAATAAGCCTTAATTCAGTTTGAAAAAATATACTTGTAGTTGTTTATTAGGAGACATAAAATTAGGAAAGCCTGTTTGACAGCCCTCGTTGTGAAAGCACAGTGGCTTTGATGCTAGTTCATCATCTGTCACACAAGGGAGAATTATAGACTGGAATTAAGAGAACTGCCCTGAGGATGTAACTACATCGTTCTGAACTAACCACAAAATGCACTGTGTACAAAAATTCTCAAACCAAAACTCACAGACTTCTGAGTGAAACAAAACATATTTAAGAATAAATATATAAATAACACAAAACATTGATCATGTAGGCACCACAACTTCCTTATGGAAAGCAACGTATATTCTCATACATAATTCACAAAATCTTTGTTAGACTTAAAAGCGACTACGCTATCAGTGAACCTGCAATACATTTCTGTCAGTTTTATCCTCTTTCATTATACAATATACTTTCAGTATGTTGATATTTTTGCCTTTTTTTTAAACCAAGGACTTGCTTTGAGCTTCTAAGGATAATATTAATGCATATAATGTAAATGTATGTCAATGCTGCAGTCAAAGCAGTGGTGTGCAAATATAGGTAATGCATAATTAGTTTGATTATTTCTTACATTTATGGTATTTAACCAAATTTTGGAACTGAAACCAACGCAAATTATAATAAGTATGATTAGTAGAGAATTACAAATAAAAGGAAGTAAAAAAAAAAAAAAAAAAAGGCAACCTAGTTGATATTCAGAAGTTCACTTAAACCTTAAGGGAGATTAACAAGGAGTATTATCAGAACAGGAGAGAAACAGAGGAGTTGCATGAACAGATAACAATAATAAATACACAGCTTCCTGGTCAGCTTTCTCCGTTATTCATGCAAAGCACAGAATGTACTGCGGTCTGCTGCCAGTCACAGTCAGAACCGAGGAGTCTGCAGAAAACACGCTTTATTAACACACATTTAAAATAAAATAAATGTTTATATGCCTATTGAGATTTTACCTAATTGGCCGTCAACAGTTGAAGCATTAAAGGAGTGAGCAGTAGAGCAGCCGCTGTCCGACCAAAAACACCAAACACGCAAAAAAAAAACAGCGGCGGAATTTACGAAGCCAGCTCAGAGCAGACCCACCACCGTGGAGCTGAAACACGGGCTGCTGCTGGAGCTTCGCCCTCACCAGACAGCAAGAAAGCGATTCGGGTAATCACAAACAAGTCCACTTTTCCTACCTCTCCAGGCCCGGCTGCTCCGCTCTGGTTTCCTGCTTTTGTGGCGTTTAGGTTTGTCTTCCGTAGCCAGAGCTCCTTATTCCGCCCTCTGCTGCTGCAGACGGACCATTTACAGCCAAGCGAGCCGCTGCTCCTCTGCTGGAGGAGGGGGGAGAGGAGGAGGGAGAGGAGGAGGGAGAGGAGGAGGGAGAGGAGGAGGGAGAGGAGGAGGGAGAGGAGGAGGGAGAGGAGGAGGGAGAGGAGGAGGGAGAGGAGGAGGAGGAGGAGGTGACGCCGCACGCAGGAAGCCTTTAACGCATCATTAACCCCTTCAGCCACCGTGTAGCTCTCATGAGAAAGACATGTTTGGTATGAAAGAGACCAAAAAAATGCTGTAAATCTGAATAGTGTGGCGTCCGTTTGCATTTAACACGTCTTTTCTTCAGGTAACACCCTTTTTTTTGTTTGTTGTGTTTGTATGCAGTGCGGTTATGTGCAATGAGGTGAGAAGTTTCCCTCATCTCCACAGCATGATGCTGCCTCTACTATGCTTTCGCTGAGGAAGAGGAGTATTCTTTTTGTTCTTTTTTGGCTGGTTGGTTTGTTTTTTCACCGATTTGTAGTCTTGATTTCATGACATAATGTTTTGCGTGTCAGACAAAAAAAGTGAAATTGTAATCTCCCATGACTCAAAATTCGCCTCCTGGATTCGCCTTCTGTAAAAGGATGCATCAATAATTATTATAATAATTATTATATATATATATTGTTTTTACAACTGCGCATGCGCTCAAACCCAGGCTTTTATCCACCCCGCAGTTTTGTGCTTTGCATTAAACCTGTTTGAAATTTTTTATCATGATCCATGAACTTTTTTTCATAACAACTTCATAAACGGAACCAAACTGGAACTGATTGGGAGAGCCCGCGCATGCGCACCAGTCGTAAACTTGTGCACTTCCTGCAGCTTGTGTGCCTGCCGAAGCAGTGCTGTTGCAGACTGAAGGTTAAATGCTTTCAAAGCTGCAAAATCAAGTCGTTGTGTGATCCGAAAAGGACTTCAGGTAGTCTTGTTTGTCTATCTGGGATGAAAGCAGCGGCTGAAGTGATGAAGGTGTTTCTAACGAGGCGCATCCCCCAGGACGGAATGGAGATCCTGTCCGGAGCGACTGGACTGTAAGAATGGTTTTGTAGCAGTTAACTTTTACAATGTAGGTTCCCTCACAATGAGCTGCATAATCAGTCAGTGTTCATGCTTATAGGAATAACTTGTGCCTGTGAGATAAGCAAACCTCCCAGTACGTCTGCCAGATGACTGTCAGCAGGCTTTCTGTATTTAACATAAGTTTACATTAAGTCTCAATGGAAACAGATGCGAGGTGTCTCAGTGGGACTCAGATGAACCTATCCCAAGGACAGAGCTTCTCAAAGGAGTCCAGGGAGCTCATGGTCTTCTGTGTTTGCTGTCTGACAAGATCGATGAAGAGGTTCTGGATGCTGCAGGTACTGACCTCTCATAGCAGGACTATGCAAACAAGTTTACACGGTTTTAAACAAATAGTACTTGGCTTAATACATCGGTGACCAAAGGACGGCCTGTCATGATGCAATGTGTCCGAAGTACATTCTAGGGGTCATTTGTGGCCCCTTTGGGTGATTTTGTGCGGCCCCTGATCACGGTTTGTGAGGAGATTAGTATGGCTACAACAAATGGTCACATTTAAAAGCATTTTTAGAATGAGATTATCACAGAAAAATAAAAATATTTTCTAAAACTAAATGTTACATGCAGGATATGTATTTATGTAATATATAATGTTCACTTTCTTTTTTAGGATTGTAAACATTTGGGGGCTTTTTTAATAAGTGGATCAGATTCAAATTTTAATTTTTTTTTGCAAATAAAACAGAACTGATTTTGTCGTTTTCATTAAAAAATGTTGCGTTTAGTTTAGGATTAACAGTGGCAGCTTTTAGATGTTGGTAACTCACAATTTTATAGCCACAAACTTCAGTGTATATCTGATGGAGGAAAATGTAAAACAATTAAAAGCATGGTGTGCATTCGTATGAAAAGGATTCCCCCCTGCATGATGCTTCCACATACATGTAACATTGTGGATGGTGTTTTAACATTGAGTATTCTGACACATGGAAAATATCAGACTCTGATTTATTGGATTACAACTCAAGACAACTGGTTCTTCAGATAACAGAAAGTTGTTTTTGAAGGATTACATTTTTAAAATAGGAAAAAGAAGAAAGTTTTCTCTTACTTGTACTTCACATTTTCATGCTGCTTCATTTTAGTCTACCACAAAAAAAAAAAAAAACTACAATTGGTATAACTACCCTTGCAAGGGATTGTAATATTAATGACGAATCGACATTTGCTCGGAAACAAATGGGTGAAAAATAAAACGGAACTAGTTTCTACATTTCAGCTGCTCCCTCTCTAATTTTAGGGGCAAACCTGAAAGTAATCAGCACCTTGTCTGTGGGATTCGATCACTTGGCTCTAGATGAAATCAAAAAGCGGTGAGCCTTGGTTAAAAAAAAAAAGATCGACTGTTTAAAAGGAAATGTTTCCGGCCTTCCTACTAATAAACTTCTTTTATTTTTTTCTTTTAACAGCGGCATACGTGTCGGATACACTCCGGACGTCCTGACTGACGCCACGGCAGAGCTGACTGTGGCCCTGCTCCTGGCCACCGCTCGCCGGTTACCAGAAGGGGTGGAGGCGGTCAAAAAGTAAGTCATTTATGATTACTGCTTTTCTTACTTTCTGTAACGTATAACAGCAGCAGCTTCTTTAATCTCTTTGTAAATGTGTTTTTGTTTGTGCTAGCGGTGCCTGGAGCTCGTGGAAACCTCTCTGGCTGTGTGGTTACGGCCTGTCGGGCAGCACAGTTGGAATCATCGGACTGGGACGCATCGGTTCGTTTTTTATGTTGCTCAAAATCGGTGTGACAGATTCCATGTGGTCCAACTAAAGCATTGTTATGTGACTAAAGATGAGACCCTGTTTTGGTTGAATGTTTGTGATCAGGCATGGCTATAGCTCAGAGACTCCTCCCCTTTGGAGTCAAGAGACTGCTATATACTGGAAGGACAGCGAAAGCCCACGCTGCACAGGTCAACGGAGAGTTTGGTAAGAAATAAACACAAACGACACAAAGTTAAAGTGGATGGAAAGTGCAGAGAAACGATCCATACTTTCAAGGATTTGTTTAAAATGATTCGCATATGCCGCCTCCTCTTTGTTGAACAGTTCCCCTGGACATGCTTGTTGCAGAGAGTGATTTCATTGTGGTTTCCTGCTCTCTCACGCCACAAACACAAGGCCTGTGTGACAAAGCGTTTTTCAGCAAGATGAAAAAAACAGCAGTCTTCATCAACTCCAGCAGGTAGATCTGTTAAAAACTGTTGGTGGGGCCTGGGGATGCAGATGCAGCCCAGTACCCTGGTGTGTTTGCCGTTGAGACGAGACGAGGACGAAGATGTGACAACCTTTCTCTCTCCGATTTAGAGGAGCTGTGGTGAACCAGGAGGATCTGTACGAGGCTCTGAGCACTGAGCGGATCGCGGCAGCCGGGCTGGATGTCACAACACCTGAGCCACTCCCAACAGATCATCCCCTTCTTACCCTGAAGAACTGCGGTAAGAAGAGATACGCCTTGCTAAAGTGTTTTATAACGCTGAGCCTTTCTCATTTCATCACCTTAAAACCATAAATTATTGCGCGGTTTATGGGATTTACTGTGATAGAGGAACATAAGGCAGAGCATGATTGTAACCTAAAAGAAAAACAATCTGTATTAAGCCCACAGCTACCTCTTAATGAAATTGCCTTAAAAAGTGAACTAATGAATAAAGACAATTAATCTTATTGTAATGTAATCACAGTAGAAACATAGTTGTTGTTTATTATTTGAAAACATTTAAAAATTTAAAGCATTTTGAACAGCAAAGCCATTTAGAGGGAAAAACCCAAATGTAACTTTTTGGGCTGCATGCAAAATGCTGTGTGACAGAAATGAAAGACTGCACATCACCTTAAGCCTGCCGCCTCTATGGAAAAATGTGGTGGTGGCAGCATCATGCTATGGGAGTTAAACACGAGCACAAGTCTAAACCTGTGCGCAACCCTTACAACAAAGGCCGTCGCTACAAGCATAAAAATGTAGTTGGTGCTTAAAATGGTTAAAGAAATAAAACAGCCCAGACTAATCACTCCAGTGGTGAACTTAACTCGTTGTTTTTTTTTTTGTTTGTTTCTACATCTTGTTTTCTCATCACTGTTATCTTCCTTTTGGCACAGCTAGAAGTATCACAGTAAGATAAAATAAAGAAGGATGTTGTTGTTGCAGCCTTAACTGGTCTGGAGAAAGATCCAAAGTGTAACCGAGACAAGACCAGGGTACCACAACACCACCCTGAATACCTGAATACCCAGCCAGAGCTTTATCGGAGAGATGTAGATCAAAGCATGTTCATGTATTAGAATGTCTCAGTCAAAGTCCAGACCGATATCATTTCGATGTTTAAAAAAAAAAGATTTTTACGGATGCTTTACATTTAGTTTTGATGGGTTTTGGAAAGAAGAAGTAACTGGTAGAGGCCGACAGCTGCAGTTAGACCCAAAAACAAATACAAATAAATTATACATTGTTCATATTTTATTTGTCAAAGGTTTTAAAAACACAATTTTATTTTCACTTCACAATGATGCACCAATCTGTGTTGGTCCATCAAGTAAAACCCCCACAGAGCACTGTCCTTTTCTGGTTTACCAAGACAATTATCATGGTTGTTTTTCATCTTTTTTTTCTTTGTTCAGTGGTGTTACCTCACATAGGCAGCGCCACTTACTCCACCAGAGGCGTCATGTCCGCACTGACCGTCCGGAACCTACTGGGAGGTTTGCAGGGCTTGGACATGCCCAGCGAACTCCGCTTCTAGGTGCTAAACTGGAACCGCTGTGCCCGAAACCTGCTCCGGTGCTACATGAATATGAAATGAAAACCACAGAAACTGTGAATGATAATGAGCGAATGATAGTAGGGTTAATAAAACAGTCTAAACTTGTTCCTGCACTCTAGGAATTTGATTTGCTCACACCTCTACATCTAGTAAAGTTCGTGGAAGGAAAGCCAACGTCACCCACCATACCTCTGTGTGTGGTCAGACATTTTGAATAGTGATTTATTATCATACTATCTGGAGGTTTTAATACCTTAAAATCAGCGTTGTAGTACCTTAACAGAAAATTGATTGATTTAAAAATAATAATTGCACGTGATGAGTACTTTATTCGGACATTAAAATCTCTACTCAGTAAACAGTAAAACACTCCTGCCTTGCATGAAGTGAACATTTTCTGTTTAAAATAACTTACAAGTCATTGAAATGTACAAAAATTGTATTTTAGCATTTAATATAGTCTTTGAATTAAAAGTTGACAAAATGCAACCTTTGTACCTTCAGTTTTTTTTTGTTGTCTTCAAGGAATTTTGGCATTAGTGCCTTAATTTATAACAACCATGACAGCAAACCATCGTGCAGGAAAACGTGTGACTTACTATTTACTTAATATCACATGAATTAGGAATTTCATGAGTTCCGTGTAAATGTCCCCTATTTCTATTAGATTGTGTCTTTAACGCAGATTAAAGCAGAGGGTCCGAGAATGCCTGCTCGTCTTTCCAGTTCATGCAGGTGTTCTTTGAGTGCTTATAGAGGTGGGAGGACTGGCTGAAGCGCTTGCCGCACTTTGGACAGGGATAGGGCTTCTCGCCGGTGTGGACGCGGATGTGCTTCTTACAGTCTGTCAGGTTCATGAAGGTCTTGCAGCAGATCTTGCAGGCGTATTTCTTTTCACCTTCCACCAGCAGCACGTGGTCCTCTGCTGCCGCTTTCTTGCACTTGGAGAGAACGTCCTCAGACGCACGGGTCAGGCTTGGCCTGTCTGCGGCGTCGCCTGCTGCTCCAGAGGGAGCATCTGTGGAAGCTTCTGATCCCGGCGCTACTTTGGGAGCAATGCGACGGAAAGTCGGAGCCCCGGAGGTTTTTCCAGCCCTCTGCGGTTGGACGATTGAGGCGTCCAGACTGAGACTTGGTCTGATACCACTCAAGAACTCTGCCAAGGAGTTCTGATTGGGTTGAAGGATAATTCTGTCACTGAATCCAGAGCTCTGAGTTGGGAGAATCTGCTGTAAAGGGACAGACGTTACTGGAAAAATGAGAGATGATGAATCAGAGGGCTGGACAGAGGACGGGCTGGTTTCTTCTGAATTTTGATTGTGTGTAGTCGCACCTTCAGGAGCTGCAGGAGCGTTACTGGAAGCGGCGGCGGCAGCAGCAGCAGTGGCAGCCGCTGTCAGACTTGCGAGAGTATCTTCTTCTCCCAGATCTCCCATTACACTTTCGGTGCTGGGATTGAGGAAGCATGAAAAGGCAAGCTCAGAGAAGCTGTCCAAACCTTCGCCGTCCACTGTGTCCCCTTCCAGATCTCCAGTCCCCGTCAGAGTATCTGTGGGAACATCTGTGCACAGTTGCGACGATAATGTCACCCCATCAGCCTCGGGTGGATCGGCCATCGTCATTTTCTCCTCATCCATCTGCGATTCCAACGGTGATGGAGGAGAGTTGTTTGGTATTGTGTCCAAATCATTGGAGAATGAACTCAGATTTTCAATTTTCACCTCAATCATTATCTTTGGCTCATCCTGCTCCTCTTCAGCTTGAACTTTAACTACAGGGTCTCCATCTGTATCTCCAGCCTTTTTCCAAACTCCTGCTCCTCCCATGCCGCCGTCTGACTGGGTCGGCAGCTGGATTTCCTCAGAATCCCCCTTGGTTGCCTCGTATTTCTGTTCCTCCTCATCCTTATCGTCCCTTCCGTTGTCCCATTGCCAGACAGTCGTCTTCAGACAGCCTGATGGTGACAGATCTTCTCTGCCTTCCTCTGTACTCCTGGTCACAGTGGGTGAACACTCCTTATAGCTAAACATCCTCTTGTTGTCACCAAGCATCTCTTCATGTGACTTTCTTTTTGGTCCTGTGAAGTATTCACCACTCCCCATGGCTCCTCCAGACTGACTCACTTCCATTCCCATATCTTCTATCTCAGAGTCCTCCTCTGTGGCTGAGGTGACCTCATGCTGTGGGATGGTTGCCGCCTGGGAGCACGGACTCTGCCGCAGCTGCTGCACCGACCTCCAGCCTTTGGGCGCTGAGGCAGGAAAGTTCTTCCTGGACAGTTGTAGCTTACAGGCCTTGACCACTGCATTGAGGTGGAGATGGGAGGCCGCCAACAGCACGTCCATCTCATTTGAGGCCCCCAAAGAGAGGGTGGAGGTGTAGATCATGTCCAGGAGGGCGGAGAATGCCTCTGGCGTCACAACCTCCGGGTCCAGCTCCATCACAGCTCCATAGTCCCCATCGCTGGAGCCGAGTAGAGCCCTAAAGTGAGAGCTGCTGGCAGCTAGGATGGAGCGGTGTGCCTGGAAGCGCTGACATCCGACCAGCACCGCACAGTCACAGAGCTGGCCGTGCTGGCGCTGCTGGTTGAGCTGTTTAAAAATATGCTGGAAATGACCTGGAAAGTCCATCACAGCAAGTGGAATACTTAATAATTTGAATAATTTAAACTGAATACAAAACCCCCCTATCACCTCATCTTAAGGCTGCTTCATCAGCAGACTCACCCGCCTCGGCTCTAATGAACAGATAAGCATTGTCCTCGGTTTTCCTAGAGGTGCTGTGAAGAATGGGCGGGCCTGCATCCACAATAGCACCGAAGGATGCGATGCAGACGCTCAGTCGGCCCTTTTCAAAAAACAGGAATAAAGTCAGTGGCAGCACATTTGTCTCTCTCTGGTGGTGCTGAAACTGCCGCTCTATACGAGATCCCGTGTAAAATCCTCGCTACTTCATCCTGAGCGCTCACTGAATCGCATCCATTGTCTCTGCGCCGCCCGTCCTTTGCAAAGTGTCATCCATTGACTTTTAGCTGCACAACACCGCCTCCAAGTGGTTCGTTTGGAGAAATACAATCTAAGTGGAATAAAGAGGAAAAAAAATCGACAAAAACAGAAGAAAAAACGATCATTCTCCCCAAGATGATGAAAAATGAGGTATCATTAAACATGTGATCAAGTGTACTGAGAATACAAAAATATGTTGCAATGTTTGGACATTAGAGAAACCAAAAAGCTTCACTATTAGCAGGTCCTTAGTGAAAAAAGGAATGGATTTAGGGCTTTTAATGCTAATTTTTATATTTTGTAATTTTTCTTATACATTTAAAATAACAAAATATATAGCTGTTACATGCCACGTGTTGATCATTTATTTATTACTTTACTAAGTCTTACACCAAAGACTAACATACCAGAGCAACTGTACTTGTTTGTGTACAATGTGTGAGTAAGTGAGGTTTAAAGTATTTGAACAAGGGAATCACAACATAAATTAGATACGTAGAAATAGTAAATTATAAATTTTGTTTTGGATATCTGCAGAATAAAGGGTGTCTACAAATATTTACTGTAGATTATGACCATTTAAATGACTCCAATATTGCATATATTTCAGATAAAAGTTAAAACAACAGACGACAAAAACAGTGAATTTACGTCTCACTTTTGAATTAACAAAAGGAACATAGTTTATTTGCAGTACAACCACACTGGTAGACACATTACCAAAAGACAATAGCTACAACATGTTTAAACATAAAAAAATAAGACTAAATTTTACAAGATGAGAGTGAGAAAGGTGGGAGTCTCTGATGAATCCAAGGAAAACCAATGGTAGTTTTCCGGACAGATGCGGGAACAGGCCGAGCTGACTCAATGAGGATGTCCTTGCCGTCTCTGGTGTAGGGAACTGTGGATGGAGGCATGAAACTCGACTCATATGCTGTCCAGTTTCTTTAACACATATGGGGCTGTGAACACAACAAGCATTAAATATGAGATTAATTGGAGAAACTATGCAGCAGACATTCTCTATCCATGTTTAAGGAAACATATCTGGCAGAAATCGTGCTGCTTATATATGGCAAAAATAACTTTCTCTCCCTTTGATGCCTAAAATCGTTAAACAGGGAGAGTCAATAGATCCAGTGATGAGGCTAATTTTCTTACATTTAAAATACATTTTGGAATATAACAACCTTTAAACAGTTATTAAACATAGTTTTTAATAAACCAATATTTCTTTATTAAAAATGTTTTCATCAGACTTAAGCCAAACAATGGTAAGAAAGGTTTAAAATAATTAGCCTGTAACTACCATGTGGTTAGAAAATGTGGACTTAATCCTTAAATTCAATATTTAATATTAATATTGCAGTCTAATGTCTAATACCACGGTGCCTAAATAAACATGTACAATACATAATGATTGACTGTATTTTTTTTGATCGAGTCTTTGTTCTAAACTAATAATTATTGTAGAACAGATTTAAAAAAATACAAAAATTGCTCTGATAAAAACATATAAAAAAGATCATGTCATACATTTTCTTACAAAATTTATTGTAATTTAATATTTTTGATTAAAGCTTGTCAAACTACAGATAGGCTAGTCTATTGACAAATGTGTGATTTTAGTTACAGAGAATAGATAAAAGAATCGTATTTTATGAAACCAAGTAGAAATAAAGTTGTCTGAAGTAAGCATGGAATGGTCCTGAGACTTTTCTAATTAGATAATTAAAATACAATAAACTCCACATTTATTTGTGTTTTTCTTCTACACATACTTTTGATTTGATATTTTCTTCCTTCTATTGAAACATTAAATGTTGAAACTGCATTTTAACGATATGACACGTTGAAGTTAAAGTATACTATCCTCAATGTCATCTGTGTGTTTTTTTACTTACTGGCTCTAAGCAGAGCGACGTAAATGAGGAAGTTTCGTAAAGAGGAAATTACGTCTTCACGCATTTTCTTCTGCATCTCCTCTGGGTCCATTTTAGGCCCAAGTCCTTCAAGCTTGAACATTTTTCTTTTGCCTTTAATATTTTTCTGACGTGAAAGTCTCACCTTCTTCTGCCTTCACACGATGGAAATCTGAACGGAAGCGGAATATGCCCTTCGATCGCTACGGAGCGCGCAGAGGGACAAACTTGCTCATACTATAGTGATTTCTGACAGCATTACTGCCCCCTGGTGGTAGATGGTCTCAACTTCTAATTCACGTTTAAATTACATATAAAATGTTATTGCTATAATTACTTTGATGTTTTAATTTTGTTTTAAAACATATTTCTTTTTGAATTTATCTGTGAAACAGATTTTTTCTGTTTTTTTTCCCCACACCAACGATGCTGATTTTATGATATTTACAGAATCTATTTGTATGTCTCGTATGATTCAAACCACCTCGTCCTATTGTCAATTATTTCTGTGTGTACAAGATGGATAAAGCAAGTCGATTTAATCTTCAAAATCAATGGATCTAAAAATAAATTGCACAAACGTGACACAATAAGAACACATGAAGAGATTCTTAAGAACTCACTGCCAGGGTTTGAGTCTGGTTTAAACGGTTGATGGCTGTGTCTTTCAGCAATTAAAGCTCTCCTCTTGTTTCTATTCATGATATTTCCCAGTGTTTACCTACAGGAAATGTCTCTAAACTTTGGATCCCTTTATTGAATGTGAAAACGCACACAAAAACAAAACAAAAAACAAAACAAAAGAAAAACAACAACGATATAACAACATTATTACTGGAATAGTTTCATCTCTGGGATGCAGAGGTTTTCTCCTCTGAGGTACAAGATAAATTATCTATTGGTTTATTACAGCTAGGCTGATTTATTATCATTTTCTATCAAAGTCAGACAAGTTGTAAGGGTTTCCTCAAAACACATTAAACAAACTGAAATGCTGTGATTGAACTAATCAAAAAAGTCATTAAACATCTAGGCATGTCTGAATCATTTTAAAGCCAAACTTACTCAGTAATTGTATTTATTTAATTTTTAAGAAATAAAAAATGCATCAGAAGAAAACATGTCTATCAATATCAGGTACCTAAATAAAAAACCTTTTTGGAATAAGATAAAATACTCATAAATGTCCACAGGAGCGTCCTTTGCAATTTATGTCAGTTTTGTTGATGAAATGTGTTTAGTTCATAACAATTTAGGGCGCTCATATGAGCAGTATACTACCTGAATTAATCAAATAGTTTACTTTTATTAAATACACCAGATTGGGCGTATGTATGTTTTTATAGTTATATTTTGATAACTTAATACTTTCTCCTTATATTATTCAAAGGCTATTTAAGATGTTTGTCAATAAAGTTGTTTCTGATTTTGACATAATTTATAGTCTCATACCTATTTTTTAGTATTTTATTTTTCACATGACTAAATCGTGTATATTTGAATGTAAAAGTGTATTTTATTTATTTGTTTGTGTGTGTTTTCATAGGGAGGGGCTCCGAACCGACGGGATGGAGGCAGGGAGGAGAGACGCTCATCAGACCGAGGGGGTGGGAAACCTCGGAGCTCAGGGCAGTGGATTAGAGCCGACGGAGGAGAGCAGTCCGGCGCGATGACAGCATCCAGCACACAACCTCCATCACCATCGAAGCGCTCTGGATTTTTCACCATCAGCATATAATCTCTCGCCTCACCTCACCAATCGCTCTGAGATTGGGAAATTATCCCCACCACCTCTTCCAGACACCCCGGTTCTGTCTGTCTGTCCTTCTCCAGCCACGAGGTGAGTCTTGTCGGGTGTTTTTTTTATTTTATTTGTCCAACTGAACGCGGCGCTAGGCTGGATGTGACGCAGCCGCGCGTCCTCCGCCGACACCGCGGCGATTTCAATCCGATTAAGATTATGAAGGAGGCGGCGAGGAAAAAACACACTGACCCTCCTCGTTTTCTTTGTTCACCTGTTTTAAATTAACGTTCGTGGGTTACAGATTGTTATATAAATGCGTCATAACGCATTTATGGCGTAGGCTGGTTAGGGATTTACAGATTAAATCCAAATTTAAATCAACACATGGTTGTAACCCGGCCGGATCATACATTGTTGGATGTGGTGGTGGT
>JAVLVB010000935.1:1181912-1227222 GCA_032876305.1 Orestias chungarensis
ATGACAGGATCTGGGTTGTAAAAGCATTGTGAATGGGCGTGGGGGTGATGCGCAGAGAGAGGTGGTCCTCCTTCTTTCCTCTCTCTATTCCTATCCTTTAGCTATTATTTATTATTATTAATATTCTTGTGCAACACAACTGGACCGGAACGATGCGTGTGTTGCTGATCTGGGGCCTTCATTTAATGCATGACATGATACAGTGTGAGAGACCAACTTTCTCTTTCTCTACCCCCTTTTATGCACATCGATGCTCTTTAAGATTATTCCTCTTATTCTGTCACATACAGCTAAAAAAATGAATTCCGTGTGTTGTGCTTTCGCTTTTTCGTCTCCACTGCGCGTATACGCGCAGGCGCTGCAGGCGTTGCGCGCTGTGACTCAGGAATGTGCGCCTCATACACGCAGCATGTGATGGGAGCTCATTGTGCCAGAGGAGGATCGCGACGGGCAGAACTCGCACATCCGGACAGACTTGATGCCTCCACGCCTCAGCCTCAGTCTGCCAGCGCTGACTCTGTCCCAGTTTTTGCAGCCAGCCCGGCTCTTCCTCTCCTCCACCCCCCCTCAATGTCTGCACACCAGATTGTGTAGCAGGGATGGTGATTGCTGCTCCAGTCTGCTGAGAGGTATATCAGCCAGATATAAAGCATCCTTTCTCATACATGTTATAGGACCTGGTTTTACTTTTAAAGTTGCTCATTAATGTCATTTATTCAGGGTTAAACCATTCTGTCTAAACAGTAATAAAACTGTTTGATTGGTGTGATGGAGAAGTGTGTGTGTGTGGGGTGACCTCATTGATGTTACAGCTTCATTGTGACTGCTGAATTGACTGGCAGGGGTGATGCAATGTAGACCACCACAAAAGATGCTAAAAACATATGAAAACCAATATAATATCCATCAAGTCTTACTAAATCTATAAATTGTAAAGTGATGACTCTGATTGATATGATTTAAAACAGTGGACTTGTTTCTGTTAATTGTCATTATCGGCCTAATTTAATAAAAAAATACACATTATATAGGATAGAGTCTTTCTTTTCACTTCAATCATGAGAAACACTGCTGACTTGACACTTTTCCAACAAATAGTCAATGACCCCTGTCCACAAGCTATACCACAAAAGGTCATTGCTAAACAAGCTGTATGTAAACACCCTGCACTGCTTAGAAATGTTAATAGAAGGTCGAGTGCAAGGAAAAAGTATTTAATGATGGTCTGTTTTATTTAGACACACTTATTTGTTAAATTTAAAAAAAATTAACAGTTAATCCATAATGATAATGTATCAAATACATCAATAACAACATTGGAACATAAAGGGCAGACGCTCCAGACTCGCATCCTAAGGGCTTCCTCAGTCATCGAGATGTTGTTCTCAGTGTGGGTCGGTCTGCACATCTTTTTATGTACACCCAGAACTGCTGACACAGATCTGTGATTATATGCATCAAATCAAACAACACAATATCTAATAGTTAGCTGGGGATACACAAAAGCCTGGACAGTCCACTGATGAAAAGGGAAAATGAAACGACGGGCGTACGGCGAGCTCGACGTCTTCATCCTGCTAATGGA
Organism: Orestias chungarensis; assembly: GCA_032876305.1. NCBI lineage: Eukaryota > Metazoa > Chordata > Actinopteri > Cyprinodontiformes > Cyprinodontidae > Orestias > Orestias chungarensis. Next base: position 1,183,498 of record JAVLVB010000935.1, read on the forward strand.
ATGAGCTGACAGACTGAACAAAGGGGAGACAATGTGATTATGTCTGGAATATATCTGACAGGGAAATAAGCAGCAGATTTCATTAAAGCAACAGTTGCGATCTATTCATTAATGAAGATAATGAAAGAAAAAATGCTCATAAAAGTAAATAAAGGTTTTTGCAGATGAAAGTGTCTGGGTTAACTTTGTGCGAGGTAAATAAAATATGTTGTCTGGGAAACAACATGATGTGTTGCTCCGATAGTGATAGTAAATGTTAAGATTTTTTTAAAGTAGCGAATTAGTTGAGAAGGAAAGACACATTAGGGTCAATGTGAGCAGGATTCATCCCGAAAACCAACGAATGTCCCACTTTGGACTTTAAATGCAACTTTTAATGTTTAAAGCATTGAAAGCATTTTAGCCTTTATCAGTTTATAATATAGCAGATTTAGCTAATGAAAGTATACCTATGATTCTTTCTAATCAAATTAATTATCTGTCATGTGACATGTTAAAATCACAGGCTCAAAGATCAGTGAGGGAACTCAGACATGGCTCTTCCCAGCAACCCATTTTTACTTTAATTCTGCGGGATCCCAAAGAGTTCCCAGGCTTGAAGGAATATCCGTTGCCTTGCAAAATAAATTTGATTAAATATTTTATCAGGATTCACATGGCCGACCAACACGAAACAGTGCATAATTGCTAAGAGGATGAAATATTTTTTTTTCACAACCTAAAATCTGAGAAGTGTGACATGTAGTAGTATTTACCATCCCTAGGTCAATTGTTTATGATTCTGTTATTCGCTGCAACTCATATTTCGGTGTGTGTCTCTACTGGCCTTGCAGAACTACAATAGTAGAATACACTTCTTTTTAAAACAGCTCCGAATATTCCAGTTTGATACAAAGTTTTTGCGAGGATCGATTTTCAAGCCTTACCACAGATTACCTATTGGAATTAGTTCTGGACTTTGATGAAGTCATAAATATAGTTTAATCCAAATTCTTCAATTTTATCTCTGGCTATATGTTTATAATTTTTATCCTTCTGTTTTTAAGTCCTGTCAATTCTGAAACCTTCATTTGTAATTTCAGTATGATTCAATAGCTTTCATATACAATTCTTGTACTTCTTTTTGTTTGGCAACTTATTCAGCAAAACATTTAATTATTACAATGAGCTTTAGATGAAAAGTACAGAAGGTGAGTTGCTTCTTTGTCTCTGATACATTTTCTGTGCTCCTTTCCTGTTTTTCCACTTATGAAATTAGAAACTCTTCAGCTGCTTCGCATAAATTCAAGCCCCTCAATTCACCTCCAGCGATACTCGTGTACACACAAATAAATTTGGGCCAAGTGAGCTGCTTTTGGACTCGGTGTTCCCAGAAGCCTGTGTCCAACTTTATTGGCAACAACTGTGAGCTTAAATGAAAACACTGAAATGGTGACGCGACCCCTGCCGCTCCGACCCTGAGTCTCCTGGGGTGCAGCTTTGAGAATATTGTGGGACCGGAAGTCATAGGTTTTCGGCATCAGTGGGGTCTGACAGGTTTGTGGAGGCAGAAAAAGAAAAAGGGGTCAGATTTTTTATATATTTTTTTGGGTTAAAGGAGATGAGTAATGGATTATAGTACAGGTGTTCTCTCACACATGACAACAAGGATTTATGTAAGGAGCTGATTTTCAATGCCAGCAGAGCTCCACATGCTTGGATAAAATGTAAAGGTTTTAAACAACCATACATTTCTGTAAGGTTTAATTCGTCCCATTAAGGCTGTTTTTTAATACCCCTTATTAAATCTAAGTAGCCCAATCCAAAACATTTTATTATTATTATTTTTTTTTCAACAATTCCTAGGTAGACTTGCAGGTTTGCTTTGGTTTACTCTCCTAGCGAATGATACATGTGAGCTTGAGCTTAAAGTTACGAACTGATGGCTGGACATCCTTAAGGATTCTCTGCTAGAGAGCTGAGTTTTGGTTTTATCAATTAAAATGTCCAGATTTTGAGGGAAAGCAGCTCAACACCTTTAGGTAGGCTTACGTTTGTTTTATCGCTATACAGGATGTGTTTTAAAAGTCAAGTCAAATGTCTCAGTCTCAATCCTTGCTCACAAATTCTTTTGTCAGCAAGGATTTTGCCTTATACTGTAATTCTCCTTCTCCTCCTATGTCAATCATGCTCAGTTTTATTCATATTCCTAAATCATAAACATCAACTTTACAAAGCTTACAAACCTAATGAAAAGCATCCAGAAAAAGTATTGGCAAAAACTTTTACTGATTTGAACATTAGTAAATTATAGTAAATTATGCATTTATTAATACTGGAGACGCAAAAGCGAAAGCACAACACACGGAATTCATTTTTTTAGCTGTATGTGACAGAATAAGAGGAATAATCTTAAAGAGCATCGATGTGCATAAAAGGGGGTAGAGAAAGAGAAAGTTGGGAGAGAGGGGGGGGGGATTATCTCTCTCACACTGTATCATGTCATGCATTAAGATATTTGCTATGATATTTGCTATGAAATACTTAACATTGTTTTCTTTATAGAAAAGTTTTTATTACTTCCTGCTTTAGGCAATAGTAACTTATGGGCCTTGGTGGCAGGCTGTCAGGAGGAAATTGGACCTAAGTTATTATTTTGTGTAAGCTCATCATTGGTAAATATTTTTGTCTTATTAGTTTAAGTATTTGGGAGTATTATGAACGTTATACCAAGTGTTTTAGAAAGAAAAAAAAAATGTAAATAGAACCAAAAACAGGATCTGAAACATAGACTAAAACAAATAAAAGCTGTTATTGCTGAAAATAAAATGATACATCTCAAATATACACTCTAAAGAAAGGAAGGTTAGCTTTGCACTTTAAATGCATTTAAGTATATCTAGTCTTTTGCTTAAAGTCCATGTTTTTCTATGTTTTTCTGCCCCGCTGTTACCCGGAACGACCTAGCAGCACTAATTGGGTTAAGAAGAGTTTTCTATTCGGCGGGCTTCACCGAAACTTCACTTTCAGTTCCACCTCTGAGTCCCCCGTGAAGAGAGAGGAGTTACTTTTGTGAAGTGAATATGCGCTCATACTTCGGGCTGAATCACAGACTGTTTTTGGCAAAGACAGACCCACATTGTGTGGGAAAACGAACAGTAGGAGTGGGGGGTTGGTTGTCTCAGAAAAACAGGACACAAACATAAAAACAGGAGGACTGAGACAAGCTCAGCTTTGCCAAGGGATGTCATAGTTTTTATCCTCAACGTGAAGTTTCAGATGTGATCCAATTTAGAGATTTATGAGTGCGTAGCTCTGGTGACTTCCAGTCCTGACAAAATTCAGAAGTGCAATCTGTTTCATTAGAAACAAAAATGTCTTCCTTTTCTTCAAGACAATTACAGCACTTTTTATTGTTTATTTACTGACCAGATGTTGATTTATTATTTTCTGTTGACAGGCTCTGTTTGTGCACAGATGTTGGAGTAGTCCTCCCTTTACCTGGCCCCCCTTTTTTTGTCCAGTCTGCCTTTTCTTCCCCCTGCAGAAACTTTTGTTCTTTCCCCCACAATCTCCTGCAGCTTCACTCTCACAGTTCTCTGCCTCTGCCCTTTTCACCCTCTTTAACCCCCCTCCTCCCCTTTTGCTTTCTCACTATCCTGCCCTTTTTCCCTCCTCAGTTCCCCTGACTAATTCTCCTTTTTGCCCCTTTCCTCAGCCACTCTGCAGTCTCCACCTCTCCATCGCGTTTCTTCTTCCTCAAGCCGCTGTCCTTGTTGCCTGTCTTGGCAGAGGGGCACACAAAGGCGGTCTGAGGCTGAGCTAGCTGCATTAGGTCCATGCATTATTCATGTGCTTTGCTCTCCGTGCGCCTTGGTCCTGCATCGGTTTTACTAGCGGGAAAAATGGACCTCATGAAGCTGTGTCTGGGCCTGATTGAAGAGTTGTGTGGATGAGGCTTTCATTTTCCTCCTTTGTTCAGACAGATCAACATTTGAGCACAAAACAAAAACTTTTTTTTCTATTTTTTTTATTTATTTCCGGTCTGTAGCTTTCTCCAGGCATGTTTTTTTCTCTCCAACCCAGTGGCTGGCTTAGGTTTCAGCTCTGATGCTTATATGAAAGATTTGTCTTCTCTTAGCCTCTGCCAAAATCTTCCCTGGAAGTGTTTTTCTCTTCTCTCCTCTATATATTTTTTCTGGCTTTCTAAAAATTTCCCATAAAAAAACGGGCAACTTAAACTGGGCTGTATAAAAATTTAATTTTAGTATCCAGACGTTGTAAGATGGAGCAACTTGTCTCCACTGTGACATGTGAAAAGAAAGACAGACAGGAGGGTGAACAAGAGAGAGAGCAGGCAAGAGAAGCCTTTGGGACTTAGAGGAGGGGCCTCCTGGAAAACCACAGCCACATAGTTGCTCTAGGCTCACATCTGCTTTGGCTTGACATACTTACATTTCAACATTGAAAACATCAGTCACTGGACTGCAGCTTTGTTGCTTATCTACAGGGTTCAAATATAAATCAGATACAGCTAGTACCAGATTTAAGCTCGGACATGGAGTCCATTTATAGATTTTGATAGGTTTCCTTGACAGCCTTGTTTTTTCTTTTTTTGTTGCTCTGCACAGGTGGCGGCAGCAGGTTAAGAGTGGGCCTCGAGGATTGCAGGGACCCCGTTCCATTGTTTTTCAGCCAATCCTGGAGGGGTCACAGAGCTTATGTCTCAGAGGACAAAGTGGCGTTCATGTTCTGGAGTCCTGAAGAGGCAAGCGACATCCCAGTGAGTGATGCTTTCACCGTTTTCTAACGATAATATGAATCTATTGGATGATATAAGTGGACAAACCAGGATTTTCTGAGTGAAAATAATTTCAAACCCACAATGAAAACCTTCGGACTGATTTTGTAATTTATCACAATTGTTTTCAGGACAAAACAGCGTGAAATTTTATCTCAGTATGCATTTTTTTGTTATTGTTGCTGTTGTTTTTATTTTACTTTACTTGCGAACTAGCTGTTTTGGTAAAGCTGGTAATTTATGAAAACAAAAGCAGGGGAGCCGCTGCTGAATTAGATGTATATAAGAAAAGGCCGGCAGCCGCAGCTGCTGCTGCTCCATAGAGACTGACATCGGAGATGACTACCTGACTCTGCAAGGACAGAGAAGGTTAGAGAGCAGGAGGAGAAAATGAAAGACACAAGGGAAGGAACCGCAATAGAAATTACAGTCTTAACTCAACAAGTACTGTTGCGTTTGAAGACAAAAGCCACTTCTGTAGATTACCTTTGCAGAGTCTTCATACTCCTTAAACCTTTTCGGGGGTTTGTCATGTTTAAATTCATTTTTTGAGAATTCCATGTAATAGAAACACATAGACTGATACAGAAATATGAAGTAAGAAGGAAAAGCGTCTAAGGTTTCAAATTTCTTATTTTTATGTCAAAACCACTACTGCTCTTTTTTCAAATTTAGGCTAATATATAAAAATAAGTCCTAAATAATCCATCCTTCAGATGTCACCTGTGTGTCCACCTATGTGTAATTTTGTCTCACTAGTGCTTTGAAAGTTCGTTGAAATCCTTATAGGTTAGAAATTTGCTAACAAACATCATCATAAAGACCAAGAACACACCAGACAGATCAAGTATAAATATATAAAAGTCATAAAACAATATTAAAATAATTAAAGATGGAATGGAACTTTGATCAGTTCATCATCTGACAAGAGAAAAACTATCGGGCGAATATGAACCTACAAAAACTTGTTTGTCCATGTTGAAAAACCTGCCAGGCAAGGAGATTATTAATTGGAAACGCATCCGAGAGGTGTAGAAGGAACTGTAGAAATCCATAGTTCAGTTAAAAGACAGAACAACAATTAGTTGTACCCTCCACATGTCTGCCCAGTATAGAAGAGGGGCAAATAGACACCTATAGAGGTTTCTTTAATAAACATGAGGTAGAAGGTTGTCTGGTCAAATGAGACCAAGATGTAACCTTTTGGCCTGTATACAAAATATTGTGCAATGCTGAAAACAAGCCTTTTAATCTTAAACATTCTGGCAGCAGCATCATGCTATCAGGATGCTTTTCTTCATAAAGGATGTGGAAGCTGGTCAATTAGTGGGAAAATAGATACAGCTAAGACACAGGCAAGGCAAGGCAAGGCAAGGCAAGTTTATTTGTATAGCACATTTTCGTGTACAATTCAAAGTGCAACCCTTGGGCAACTGTTGAATCCCTGTTAGAGACCACAAAACGTTTGAGACTCGTGAGGAAAACTCTAAACATGCTGCCAGAGCTGTAAGAGAATAATATTTAGAACAATCTCAAATAATTATGTGTTAGAATGGAACTTCGTTCAAGGACACTCCATCTGATCTCACTAAACTTGAGCAAACTAGGGGAGAGATACACTTCAAAACACACAGCGCTGCAATCTTAGAGAAAGTTGATTCTGCTGTATAAAATATTGTCTCTGGAGGGCTCAATAAATGCATGAGAGAAATATATATTTCTTTGTTTTGGTGTGTTACAACAACAATCCAAATAAATACGCACAACTGTGCACTCTGTACTTGTTGAAATGTGCAGATGTTCAAGAGGTTTACATGCTTTTAAAAGTTCTTTGCGCAAACATTTTCGGAAAAGTCACATAACATTTGTAAGTCTTCATTTGGAGGCAGAAAGTACTCTGGGATCAGCTGTATGTTAAGCAGATGCCATCGTTTCGTGTGTCTTGGCTGATTGAAAGAGGCACAAGTGTCAGTAATTACTCTCGGTTCCACACGGGCATCTGTTTAATATCCGTTCTCACTCACTCCTCCTCATCAATGTGAAATCTGCTTCAATCCGGATAAGAAGGAGGCGCTAAAGTGACACCCTGACCAGTTGAGGCCCGTGCCCTCTGAGGGTGTTTAATCCTCTTATGGGACAGGACTACTACTGTTGCTAACACAGGGAGAAAAGTTTGTCAGCAATGGCCTACAACCAGCAAAATAAGCTTCAACCCCACCATTTAGGCTCAAAGCAGCACTCTTTTGCATCAGTTATTGACTGCTATGCAGTGTATACTCTTTTCTCAGACAGAAAAGCGCAGTGGGGTAACTTCCCCAGAAATTCCTCAAGGTTTACTCATTTATTGAAAAAGGCACTTTTTAAAATGCTGCAAACAAAAGCGGCAGACAGCCAGAAAGTTACTGTACGTCTTTTAAGATTTGAACAAGAGTCTTGGCTTGCATGAGTTGGCCTGGAGATTTTTTTTTAAATCTGATGAAAGACTCCTGGCAGGGTTTCTCTGAGGATTGTCAGGTTTCAGTAACACATCCATCATCGTTAGCCACATTGATCGGGTCTGAGTTGAGACTCTCACCATCCTGGCCCAATGTTCAGGATTCATTTCATATGTTGTTTTAGAGTGCAGTGAAGGCATCAGGAGCAAAAAAGGTTAAAAGAAAATAAACAGTATGGATCTTTACATACTAACTGTAGTGGTAACCTACATGTCTTTTGAACACATTTAACATTTGGTAACATTCGAACCGCAAAATGTATTTAACATTGCTGGTGTTTTATTTGATAGACCAACATAAAATAGTACATAATTAAAAGAAAAAAAGGATGCATGTTATTTTTAAAGGTTTTACAAATTCAAATCTGAAAAGCTTGGTCCACTTTCACTCACGTGTTTAGCTGTCTATGACAGATTTACCTGGATGATTGACCTACAATTATCTCCACCCATCCTTATTCAAATTCTGGTCATTTTTCCTCTCCCTGCTGCTGCATTAAAACTTCCCTTTAGCCAGATGTAGCCGAGACAATTTTTATCTCTGGGCATAATGTGTTCATCAAGCTGTGTAATATTAGTTCTCTGCAGCACGTTGTGCGTATTGGCCGTAAAGTTCCCTTTTGGTCTCTTCTGATCCGAGCGATGTCCAATGTGTTTGTTCTATGCCCCTAATTGAGTTTGTGACAGAGTTTTAACATTGAATTGTATTTTTGCCTATCTTCCAATGGTTTGTGGAGTGCATGAGTAATAGTTATTCTACCTGAAATGTGGATGTCTGCAACTCCTCAAGTGTAACTGTTGATCTACTGTTGTTCTCTGATTGCTTTTCTGTTACATTACCTAATCTTGTTTTCATTCCTCTTCAACTTTACTAGTGATCTGTCTGATGTTTTTTCTTGTCTTTACGATATGTTTGTTTTATTTGATGTTCTTTAACAAGCTTTTGAAGCCTTCACAGAATGGCTGGATTTAAAAGGAGACTAACACAGGGGAACTCAAGTGAAATTTGTTGTATTGTTATTTATTAAGGACGATTAGGATAAATAAATGTCAACCATTGCCAAAAGCCATGTTCGTACCCTCTACAAAACATGTGAGACTTTGTGTTGGTCCAGCACTTATGATTCCAATAAAATCCAATGTAGTTTGATGTTTTATGTGACAGAAATGTTAAAATAACCGAAAGGTGGATGTAAAAAAAGCATTGCATAGCATGGTCAATCTGATGAAATAGCTGTTAAAGTTTTGCTTTTTGAATAAATACAATAAGTTTCGTGTAACTTGCTATGTAAAGTTATCTTTTAAAGAAATAAAGCAGGTAAAGAAATTACCTACTTTCTCTGTGGCAGTGTATTAAATGGCTGACAGGGGACAAAAAGTATTGGAGGAAGTGGAAAGAATTCATTTTTTGACTAAGTCTGTGCTGACCAGCTTTGCCTCCCTGAGGGCCAATAGGAGCCCCCGCATCATTCACTATGTCACCACAGTTTCCTACTTCAAAGGGCAAGCAAAGCACTAAAAAATGCACAGCTGCTGAGTTCTAGCAAATATGCAGAGTTTGACATATTTGTTGACATTTTCAGTGTAAACCCTGCTGTTGTGTGATGGTTGAGTGACCGCTGATCCAGTCGTGTGTTTAACAAGCTCCACTCATTTCTTATGTTCAGACATTTGATTGCTTTTCATTCTTCACATATCTGTTTTTCATTGCTTTTAAACTAGGCAACATGAGGTGCATATAATATAGCAATCCAGGCACTGATTGCTCTATTCAAAAACCAGACAGAACAACCCAGAGAGTCGTTTGTAATTTATTTGATCTTTCCAGATTCTTTCATCCTCTTTCCACTTGTGTTTTTACTTTTTTGTGCTTGTTGAAGCAATTCTTTCCCTCTTGTCCTTTTTCTTTGCAGATAAATGGAGGAGAATGAGCGATGCAGGAGCAGGTCTCCTGCTCGGAGGACCAATCGGGTGCAGCAGGTGGTGGGAACAATAATACGGCGCACTCGAGAGTCTCTGAGCAGGTACGAGAGGAACACAAGGCAGGATGGGAAAGTGTAAAAAAAAAAAAAAAAAAAACCCTTTTCAAAGCAAAACATTTTTATAGAAAATCAGAGGGAAAAAATCATGAGGGGGCCACAAAATTTGTCATTGCTGTGATTAGAATAGAGTAATTATATGTCTTGAATACAAAAAAAGAAACATGTCATGTTTTCAAAAAATTACAGTGAGCTTTAAAGTGAGCTTTGTCAATCCTACAAAGAAAAAGGAAAGAATTGTCCTATATTTAGTCGAGAAAGCAAGTTCAACAAAAACGAAGTGCACTCTTGTAATTGCTTCCATAACATCCAAGAGGGTAATTAGCTTCATACTGTAGCTGGACTGTAGATATATCAAATACATACACAAATATGTTAAAGTGCAAGGTATTTAGCATTATTCTACAAGGATTAATGGATAAAAGGATTAAGCAGTTAATATGTCATGATTCTACAGTGGGAAGGAATATTCAGAAAGATTTTAGACACAGAAAGGTTCCCAGGATTGGATGCCTCAGCAAACTCACTCTTAGCTAGACTGAAGAATAAAATTTAAATTAAAAGACTATAAAGTCTAGTGTTGTTGTTCCGAAAGTATAAGGAAGGAAGGAAGTAAAAAGGTACTGATAGCTACTAATATTCAACACCTTTGACCACTGCTATCAAATCAGCAGCTTTAATACAACCAAAATGACATTTAAAATGGAAACGAGGAAGATTTCTAAGTCCATTTAAAAACAAATCAAACTCCCAAAAAAATTTCAGACGGTGACCAGTCTTCTCAGAAGTGGATGTCTGAACAAGTTTGTAAACTTCAAATCATCCGTTTCAGCCTCTACAAGCCTTAGTGAGCAAGTTTGTGAGTATAATTTGAAAAAATGGCAGACTAAGTAGGGATTGTTTGGAAGGATGTCTGGAGAAAGGCTCTTCTATCTAATGAATATAGGAGCTAGGCTAAGGTTTGCAAAATGTAATCTAAATGAACCAAAATACATTTGGAATAATGTCCTTTGAGCAGATGTGACCCAAAGTGTCTGTTGGGTTGCTAATCCATCACAGCGGAATTTAGAGACACACAGGGCAGCCAATGATGCACACACACACACACACACGCACGCACGCACGCACGCACGCACGCACGCACGCATGCACGCACGCACACACACAAACACACACTCATGCTTTGGGTAATGTAGGGGGAACATTTAACCTGGTCACAGTGCAGCCACCATGCAAACATGGTGAAGGTGGTGCAGCCACAACATAAACAGATACTCCCAAACCTAATTGAAAATCGTCCTAAAGGGTGACCTAAAATTCTACAAAAACAAGTAAAAGTTAAAAAATACTGTAGAATGAAAAAATTAAAATTTTTCCTGCTTGAGAGACACCTAAAAGCAACTTTTACAAAACATCTCTCTTCCTGAAAAAACAAAACAAAGCAAAATTAAAACTGGAGGCTTAAAATGGGTGGATTTGAAGTTCTGGTGTAAGCACTATGTAAGTCTCCTCCCCACACCCTTACAAATACGCACATACCACAGAGGAGCACAGTACATATTCAATCTCTGACTGTCGCTTACACACACACACCCCACAGTGAACCACAAATATGCTTTCAAAAGCTCATCATCCTGTTTTGTAATTGGCGAGTTGGTTTCTGGTTCTGGCTGAGGGAAGAAAGCTCAGTAAATTCCTCCTGGTAGCCGTTCCTGAGAAAACCTTGCCATGTTGCGACCGATTTATCATAACCGTAAACGCCAGGGAGAAGATGAGGCTGTTAGATTTGAATGAAGGTGTTTATTCATGTTTATGTGAACCTTATCCGGTGGAGGTCATTTTATGACTCGGGGGGTAAAAGCAGAATACTTTATGATATCTATATATCCAGTGCAAATGTTTAGCTCAAACTATTTGATTGAAAGTACAACAAATACTTTACATTATAATAATAATTCATGTTTAAGAGTAAATTTCCCCTCCGTATCTAAAAACATAGTCCCTTTAAAATTTTCTCTTTATTGTTGACTAAAATGTTAACATCATGCAAGCTATTAACTAAAGGCCAGCTCATTGTGGACATTCCTTGAGTGTGGAGTCCTTCTGCCATAACATGTTTAGAATGTGGTTGGGTGACATTTTGTCAGAAGAAGAAAAAAAAGGCCAAACTTACCTTTCTGGATGACATGTTGCTTTAAAGTCCTGTTTCTGTTGCTCAGCAATAATCAACATAACAATGTAGCTTTATTTTTACCTGAGGGCAAGAAATCTATTTTTCCACTGAATGGCTAATATACAGATTTATTTATTTTTACTGATATAATGTACAAATCTTAAAGAAAACACTTAACTCTGCGGTTTTAAAATAGGGCAAAACATTAATCATGAAAGTATTTCTCTGTTACTCCTTTCCACATTTTTATTTACAGAAGGCTTAGTTTCTCTTAGATGTTCTGACGTGACTGGTTCTCTAAATAAAAAATAACCAATAGGATCTTACTTCACATGTTTTGCTGAGTTATTTTGGAAGATGCTGCTGGCAATAAATTAAAAACAAGAGCTCCCAGAGCGCACGTCCACCATACCCAAGGCTAGAGCTGCTTTCTGCAGTTATTACTAAATGAATCCTAATTTGCAGTGAATAAAAGGTCTTCTAAAGTTTACCCTGCAGCAATTCCGTGAATCTCAACTAATTATATTTTCATCATTCTTGCACAATCTGGATTACAAAACAGAGGAATAGTCTGCACCCATTATCTACGAAAACAAAGAATTGGGTCATTGGTACATTAGTACAAAAACTAGTCTAATAAGCATAACTATTTTCAGCGACTAGAATGAGATCAACTTTCCAGTTTAATGGACCACACAGACTCACTATATTAATGAAACATTAGAAAAGAAGTAGAGACTCACATGGGCCAATGGAAATGTTAAAATTGACAGACGTCAGATACAGATAAAAAGTTACATACACCTGCTACACCTTTTCACATTTTGTTTGATTACATTTTCAAACTTTACGATATGTGATTGAGATTATACGAGGTAGATTAACACATGTTATGCAGCGTTTAGAAGTGGAATTAAAATATACCTGTCATAAATATGTTTAACAAACAAACAAAAAGTGTTGTATCCCTGATTCGGTAATTTGCAGTGTACAGCTTCAATTCCAGCTTTAAGTACTTTGGTGTTTGTTTCTACCAGCTTTGTAAATCTATAGACTGAAATATTTGACCATTTACTATAATTCAAGCTAAATCCGGCCTGTGGACATAATCCCTCTGTACCGCAGACTAGACTGTCTATATTTCTAAAGAGACAAATTTTAAATGCCTTTCAGTTGGAGAAATATTCAGATAACGGAATGACTCAATTTGATTTTCAAGCAAACATTAGTTCCCACATTTTAAAATCTTTAAGTTAAAACATTATGTAAATCTCTGGAAAACATTTTTGTTTTCGATACAAAAGAGGCAGATAATTAGAAAATCCTACGAGTCTACATGGTTTTAATGTATGTTGATGAGTTTTCTTCCCTCCATTAGTCGAATGATGACCTGTGGTCTTTTCTGGCCTCCTCAGAGAGCGTCTGCTCGGCGATGCGAGGTCGCAGCGCTCCAACAGTGTGTCCAGTCAGAGCTTCCAGGCTAAACTGACGCTGCAGATCACCAGAGACCCAGTCCTGGACCAAAGCACCGGACATGGCTTCACTCTCAACACGGACGGCCCCCTGCTGGTCAGGGATGTTTCCCCAGGTAAATATTCAGTGTGTGTGTGCATGTGTGTGTGACTTGTTTGTCATCTTTCTCTCCAAATGGCCACCTGCTTTGTTCAACTTGGTTATGTCCGCAACAATTCGCATTTTTTTGTCTGCACTCACAAACACACCTTCCTCCATCCTGTAAGGCATTGTGCCAGGGCCCCCCTCGGAAACAGCAGAGCCATCTGCTCAGCTTTTAGAAAAAGGCAATCAATTTTCATTACCTCTCTGATCGCAGGTATCAGGGGCAGGTACGATGAGGACATCCATTTGGTTTGCATCAATCTTGTAACATAAACTGATAGTCCCAGCCTGCCCTCATCTCTGTAAAGGCTCTCTGCTTCCAAACAAAGATGGTGAGAACGTTAAAGGGAGGTGATAACTGTGGGCATCTAATAGAGAGGGGGATTTGTCAGCAGTAAATGGATTAGGCACAAACACAGACAGAACAAGGAGTAATGGGTACGAACGTGTGAGGGACGGGTGGAATCAGAGAAATTTCACACGTAGGGATGAGGAAGACTAAAACAAAATAGCGAGGAAGGAAACAAACAGATCAAGACATTGGGTGGCTGGGCTTCGGTGAGTGTGTGTGAACGCTTGCAGCGTTCCTTTAGTGACTAAAACAATGAGTGACAGGGAGGGCTGTGGGAAACTGCGGTGACAATCGCATATGTTCTGTAGGTGGTCGAGTCACTGTGTGTTTGCTGCAGAGTAAGATGAAACCGCTGTGCATCTCACGTTCCTAAAGACAAACGAGTATAAATAACCAGAATAGGCGGAGCAGAGGTGTAACAGGAATAACAGTAACCCCTCATGGAGCTCAGCCCAACACTGTCGAGTCAGCCCTGCTCAATGAGCATCTGTGCTTCTTTCTGGATCTTTATGCTCAGTCTTGTGTGTGAATGTGTGTGTGCCACACAGGGAGCCCTGCAGATGGGATCCTGTTCCCAGGGGACCAGGTGCTGCAGATAAATGATAAAGTGATGGAGGATTTGAATGCAGAGCAGGTGGAAACCATCCTGAGGTGAGAATATCTATCTAAGGCTTAGAACAAATAAGAATGTTTACTGACTAAAGCCACAATTGAGCTGTTCTGTGGAGTGTGTGTATGATTCATGATTGTGATTGGTGAAAGTTTCTTCAGCGCTTACGACAAGGGTTCATGCTCCTTGAAGGTTTTCATGATGCAATCATAAACCCCTAGCAAAAAAATACTATTGTTCAAAAAAGTTCTCGCAAATGAAAAATTGAAAAAACAATTCATTTTTTAGTCCAGTCAGAGTCCTGGCCAAAATCTGCACTCTATTCAGTCTGATAGAGTTTGATTTATCTCGCAAAGAAGATGCATACATTTCAGCCTGAAGATGGGAAACTCCTATAGAGACATACAATACATAACCAACAGCTGTAACTGCTGAGAAAGGAATAAATTGAAAAGCACGGCACACTTTCACTTTTTTTCTACTTATCAAAATCATGTATAATTTATCTTCCACTTTCACAGTTAGGCACTAAAATAAATGTGACAAAAAATGTGAGAAGGGGTGATACCGAAAGAGGTTTTACAGTATCTGTTGGTTTTTTTCACCCAGGGACTTGGAGGACTGTATAAACGTGACTATTCTGCGGCACATGACAGTGAGTACAAAGAAGAACATAAACAATTTATCTCAGTCACAAAGAGTTTTTAGACCACCATTCATTTAAAAATAAGCAGCTTTTTTTCTAACCTCAGACAGTAAGTTTTCCTTATCAGACAGGCTTAATAAATTTGCTTCATTTTCAAACTGAACTGCAGTGCAGTACGATAGTTTCTTTAAAATGTTTTGTGGTCTCAGACTTGATTTGGTTATTTATCTGTTGGCTACAAGATAAAACTGTCTCAGTGCGGTTGCGATTTTGTTGCAGAATCCGAAGTCGTCCATTATGTCAGCAGAGAAGAGAGCTCGTCTGAGGAGTAATCCAGTTAAAGTGCGCTTTGCAGAGGAGGTGGTGGTCAATGGACACACTCAGGTAGACATTATCTGATACTGAGAAAAAAAATCTTTCAAAAAACATTATACTTTCCAAATAGGAAATTTATTGACTTTCTAACTATACTTTTAACTATTTGTTTAAATAAATATTCTTTTTTGTTTATTTAATCCTGTTTTAATAGTTTATTTCCTTTTTTTCCATTAGGGAAACTCTCTTCTCTTCCTTCCCAATGTCCTAAAGGTCTATATGGAGAATGGGCAAACCAAGGCTTTTAAGTTTGACAATACAACCTCTGTCAAGGTAGGGTTATACACTTATTTAGACCTAATTTTTTTATTATCATTATTTAGCTTATGAAGATGTTTTCATAGAAGGTTAAAATATGAACCACTACTATGTTGTTTGTCAATCAATCCAAAATGAATCCTAATATTAGTGCAGCATTGGTGTATTTCATGAAACCCAATAGCGAAGTTTCCTGGTCCCTCTTTATTTTATGCGTAACTGATGAGAACGTTCCAACCCATAGATCTGATGGGGATCCATTTCTGTGATTATTTCGCAATATGTTGGGATCATTACGTCAGTGACAGAACCAGTGATGACAGATTTTGGTCTCATTTTTGAAAAGATTTTTCAGAGTTTGAGATCTAACAGAGTTAACGTTGGACATAAAGTGCTTTTCTATTTAATACTCTTGTTTTTTTTTTTTTTAAAGTTAATTGTTGTTTTTGAGTGTTTGTTCGATCTGAAAAGTACAACTCCCATGGATTTATTTCCCACTTTGTGAAGATCCAGTAAGGGGTTTCGTACAAATGCGGCCCATCGCAAGTGGATCTCTGTTTGAATGGGTTTCTAGGAGAACGTGGCAGTGTTTTGTAATTTTTTGTGTGTCTATTGGCTGCGGCTGCTACAAATACTGTTGATTATGGAATGATAAAAACTAAATGTCTCCGGAAGAGGTTGCATGTTTGGAAGGATAATTGTTTCCAAACTAACCACCAGTAGGATTAAGTTTATTTTCACTTCCCCCTGCTTGCTTTTGACGTCTTCTATTCCAAGCCAGCTGAAAACTGTGGGGTGGGTGGCGGTGGCTAGTTTGACAGACTGGAATAAAACATGTACGTTTTGATTGATTGAAACTTTGTTCCCTCATTTTTCCAGGACATTGTTCTCACTCTGAAGGAAAAGCTGTCCATCCGGGGGATTGAGTACTTTGGCCTGGTACTTGAGCAACAATATAGCATTACGAAACTACTACTACTGCACGAAGATGAGCTCATACAAAAGGTGAGGGATCTTTAGACAGATCTAAACATCATCGATGAGAGGAGAAGAATGCTTACACCAGCTGAGTGTCAGTCTCTATTGCATTTACGTTCTTCTCTGTTTTGCCTCCACCAGGTGGTGCAGAAAAAAGACTCGCATGATTACAGGTGTCTGTTCAGGGTTTGTTTCATTCCTAGAGACCCGGCGGACATGCTTCAGGACGACCCTGTGGCTTTTGAGTACCTCTTTTTACAGGTCAGAAAAACACATCAGCAGCTCTACTTTCATATTTTTATTTAATCTTAGAGACTTCTTGGAGAAACCATCAAATATGATAAAGCTTAAGAAAAGAATGTACGTATTTTGTTCAGTTTAGGACTTAATAAAATGTACGTTCCGTGAAAAAGCTCCCCGAAACTGAACAATATTTTCAAAAGCTGAAGGATTTTCTAGAACTGTGCAGCTTCAACGTGGTACTCTCCGATCATTTAAAAAAGGGTCCCAGTCTCTTAGGATTCTCTTCTGTTACATAACAACGGCTTCACTCTTTTTTTGCGCCTCTTTGAAACTAGTAATCTTGAAAATATGCCGTTCTAAGCAGCCGCCACTTTGATGATGCTCAGCTTTGAGGCTTCATTGTGAAACCAGCACATGCAAAGCTACACACAGTCTGCGGATATTTTCCTTGCACAATAAAATCCACGGGAGGGCCACTTATGTCATGCTGATTTAATGTTTTAACAGCAGTCTTCACATCCGGCAGTGTTTGTTTCCCTTAGTTTGGGGTTCCCAGTGTTGGTTTTACTTAAAAATACTAACCATGCTGCCTATTTTCTTTTTAGTTTTTTAGTGCAGAAAACAGATGTATATGCAGGGCCTGTATGCCTTTCACTGAGGTTGTTGACGTTTTCAGAGCGTTGGAGATGTGCTACAGGAACGTTTTGCAGTGGAGATGAAGTGCAACACGGCGCTTCGCCTGGCTGCCTTGCACATGCACGAGAGACTTAATAGTTGTGGACAGAGCCGGACATCTATCAAGAGTATTACGTGAGTCTTATGTGTGTGTCTGGGTCAGTCGAAGGTTGCAACATAAGGGTTGCTGCTGGCTGTCTCTTTGAGTCGTGTGTAGTTCTGATGATGTGGAAAGTGAAGTTATTTGCCGTTTTTAGGATTATAATTTACGTAGGATGAAGACACTCATTAACACGTAATCTATTGATGTAATGGAAACTATTGAGCATGTGTGTGTGAATACCTTTTTAACTTTTTTAATGAGGACATAGCCAATGATGCTTAAGGCTCCTTGATTTGGGGGATGTACATTTTCAAACATTGACAGATTTTGAAAGAGTTACGGCTTGGTTTTAAGTTTAACAACGAAGTGTTTTAAAACATCTGCATTTCTCACCATCCTAACAATTTGTGTTTTTATATTGCCAAATGTGATCATTTCTTTACTTTTTTTTATCATACTGTGTTTTTTTAAGCACATGAAGTTCCATTTGACACTAACACAGAATTCTAAATATCGCTACAAACATTGTGACAAATAGCATCTCTAAGTTGTTAAGGTTCTCGTTGGTTTAGCCTTTCTAACTTTATCGTCTTTGCAAAACTGTTCACATTATAGCATCAATGAATTTGTCTCTTTTTGTGATTAAGGGCAGTAAAGCCTGAAAAAGTTGCTCACACAACATTCTGGATACTTGTCATTTTTGTAGTTTTCCATGCAAGTATGTTAGACAAAACACCATGTCTTACGTCCACTGACATGCATGGAAAGGTTTAACGGCACAAGCCGGTATGCATACTGGAATTCATGCAAGCTTTCTTGCCTTAAAGGCTGTTCTGGTCAAACAAAAGCCAGTTCACAAACTAACTTGGACAATTGCTGACAGCAAATGCTTTTTTCCTCATGGGACACAATATTTGTTGTTTTATTTTTATTTAGTTTTGTCCTGATGTTATGCTATGTTGATGTTGTTTTCAGTTATAATATTGCTTCATGGTTGCAGTAATAAATAGCATTAGTAACCAAATTATTTTCTATTAGCTTGATTTCCATTCTTCTGGGTCTGTGTTGTTTGCAGGAAGGAGTTTGGCCTGGATAGCTTTATCTCACCCACCCTGCTGAGCAACATGAGGGAGAAGGACCTGAGGAAGGCAATTAGCTACCACCTTAAAAAGATCCAGTCTCTCCTTGAGCCACGGCAGAAGGTAGATAAGGAATGAAAGATCAAACCAATACTACCAGTAGGTTTTACCTGTTAAAATCCTCTGCTTTAGAAGTGGTGGAGTAAAAAAGGCAAGTTAGAAAATTAAAATTTTTAGGCTGTGCAGTATTTAAACACTTAGCCAAATAGATGATTTCTAACCTTGTTTTACTGTGTCTTCTCTCTTATTATGTCAACTCTTGTGCTCCAGATAATATCAGCTAATCAGGCTCGACTGGCCTACCTTACTCAGCTTGGAGAGCTAATTTCTTATGGTGGACGGTCGTACACAGCTACAATGATGGTAAGAACTTTAAATGTTGTTTGAGTCCATTTGCTTATTTAAAAACACCAGCATGTTTCATGCCACATGTGTTTGGTCCAGTTTAAACAGAGTGTATTTCCTTAGACAGTAAGTTACGTTTCAGAAGGTGTGAAAGCTCAACCTAATTCTGTTGCGGACCAACAAAAACAGTATTTGGTTCGCTTGAAGACTTGGGTCTCGGATTACTGTGCATGCAAGTTAAACCAAGAAGGAAAATGTGAACCAAAGATAATGATTGAAGTCTCCTATAGCCTACATGTTATTAATAGAATATATATATTTTTTAATACTGGTGTAGTTATCTCTTGAATACAGAGCCAGTTGCTATTTTTGAACTGTTGCTTTCGAAACAGCATGACAATGTAAAGGTGGAGTATCCTGTTGTGGAAACATCCTTATTGTCAACTTTTTGTGAGTTAATATGAATCATACCCTCCGTGTCCTGTTCTTTTCGGACAAGAGCGACATCTAGCATAGCCTTGTGGTGCTGTGGCTTGTCTTCCTTAAAGTCACAATTTGACAACACAAAATTTGCACACCTTGATTGTTAGCCAATTCCTTATATGACCTCAAGAATCAAGAACCCCCCCCCGCCCAACAACCCCCCCCCCAGAAAAACCCTGCCTCTTCTTGATCTGTTCTGTTTATTTTTCTCTCAAATAAAATAAAAGAACTCATTTTATTCAAATAAAAGTCTAAATGAAGTAAATTACTGTAATATGATTGACTGATTTATTATTTGCTTTAAGCATATTTAATTTAATATGCCTGAGATATCTGAACTTTTGCCTGCTTTCATCTATGCCCAGCTTCAGGACAGAGAAGTGCTGCTCAGCCTACTAGTAGGAGCCAAGTATGGGTTGAGTCAAATCATCAACCACAAGCTAAACATGATATCCACCCTGGTTGAGTTTAGCAGCATCAGCCGAGTGGAGCTGCTCTCTGAGTCGGATAAAGTCAGCCTGCTACGCATTTCATTGCATGACATGAAGGTATGAAAGTCACAAGTACAATTCTTCATCCAGATATTGTATTATTCATAAACATTTTGGCACTGACATTGATTAAAAACATGCATATGCACTCACCAGGCTATTTCTGTACCAAATCTTATGCTAGAATAAATGCAGGTCAAGCAGTCAGGAATATGCATCCTTTTGAATTCTCTGACACAAAGATGACAGTTTCTCCTTCTTTCTCTTGCTCCTTCGCCTTTCCCTTCTTGTCCTTTTGGCTTTAATCATCTCCGCTTCACCTAATGTGTTGCAATGCCCTCCCCTCTCTCAGCCGTTTGCCTTACTGATGGATTCTGCGGCAGCCAAAGACTTAGGATGTCTTCTAGGAGGCTACTGCAAACTCCTGGTGGATCCCAGTTTTAATGTCTTCCGTCTGGGGCGCCCGAAGGTCAGGGTGCACCGGATTTCTGCTGAAGAAGGTGTGTGTGGGAGGTTCGCCGTAATAGAGGGAGTGTGCTATGAATCCCTATCAAGTGAGCAAAACTGTTTCACTTAAAACAATCACCTACTGGCACTGGCGTTTTTGAAATTTCCCACATCAGATGTCAATATACTGTAGCCTCCTGAGACCCACAGTCGTTTTTGTGATGTAAAATAACTGATATAAACAACATATTTATCCTGTGCAAATAAGCTGAAAACAAATCTGCTCTAGGAAATAAAAGATGGAGTTTTTGGTAAGCTTTTAGCATTCGATCAGCAGTAATTCTGATGCCACAGTACATCTTGACTTGGTGTTGTTGTCCTTATCATAGCTTCCCTGACCAGCTTCTATTTTTCTCTTCAAAAAATTTGGAGAAATGTGCAGTTTTGTAATGTCACTAGTTTCCTACAGCTTCATAAATTGATTGTTTTAAAATACTGAGGAGCTTTTTTGTATTTTGTCCTGTGTGATACCGCTGTAATGACATCGTTCTGGTTAATGTCAAACTATGGTTTTATCTTGAAAAAGCAGAAAAATACTTAGAAAATCATATTTGGACAACTTAAATGTATTTCAGTTCAATCAGATTTACTATCATGTATGGAAAGTGGAATTTCCAAAAGATTGTGGATAGGAAACAGTCCCCCCAAAGGTGCTTCACATAAGCAATCAGGGTATTGCAATTTATTTTTCATTTCGTGGATATTGTCATGTTTTTTACATCACAAAATAAATCTGCCATTTTAAATAGTGGTTGAAGGGGGAACATAAGAATGGAGTTGATCATCGGTAATTTCACACCAGGATATTTTTAGAACAAACAAGTCTTGACAAACTAAAGAGAAAAATTATAATAAATTTCTTATATTAAAAGATAATTGAGCACTTCTTCTGGGTTTCAGAAGGTTATATAGTTAATCAATATAAATACAAATACGAATTACTTTCAAGATATCCTGTTATAATTAGCCATGGTTTTCTTCAGTAGTCCAGCCAGATAACTTTAAACTGTGTTTGTTGTTCCTGTATTAGGTTATGTGTCCCGCTGCTGCAGTGATTCAGAGGACACAACAGATGATGATGACCCAATGGATTCTCAGAGTTACAAAAGCTTAGATGGTGCAAGTACAGACTGGGAAGAGAGAAGAAGAGGGGAGGAAGTAAAGAGGAAAGAGGAAGAAAGAAAAGAGCGAGAAGAACATGAGGGCAAACAGGAAGTAAAAATAATCGTTACAACCGAAAGCAAGGAAAATGAGAGTGAAGAGGAAGTAGGTGCAACTGGAAGTGGTCTGCATAAATTCAATGTTGTGGATGAAGAAATTAACCTGGAGACCAGCTGGTATCACACTGATCCAAGGGTCACTAGCAGCTTCTCCAGCTTGTCAAGCAGTTCCCTGAGCACTGCCCTAGAGGAAAGCAGTGCTGCCACCAAAGCCCCTTCTCGCCTGGATGCTATTCGTGGGATTAATCCAGGTGAGGATCCTTCAAACTTGGATGTCCACCACCCCTACCTCCTTGAGCCAAAGCGTCAAGGGCCCCTGCGACCCACAAACCTGAACTACCGCAGCAATGATAACTCTTTCCTCTGCTTTGCAGAGCTCTCCAAGGCTGATTTATTGCGTAGTCCAGCAGGCACTACAAGTGATGATGAAGATGATGATAATGATGATGACGAGGAGCAAGAAAACCTGGGCATGCACAAACTGAGACGCATATCTAAAATCCCTAGTTCAAGGGATCTAAGAATGATTGACAGCACACCTTTTGAAAGATTGCCCATTAAAAGAAAGAAAAAGACTCCCCCCAAAGTCCCAGTAAGAACAAGTTCAATTCCTGGAAGTAAATCAGCACAAGCCGAAGACCGTCTATCTAAAGATGAGGATTGTCTCTTTCTTACTCCTTCACCAAACCCAAAACCAGGTCTTTTGTTAAAGGACAATGTCTCAGAATCAGAAGATGAGTTTTTTGATGCACAGGAGAGATTTACACCACCGGTTCCAGATCTTTCAGGTTTGTACTATTTTTATAAGACAATTATTTATCTCATTATTTGCAAAGGTCCATCAATCATGTTGACATTGTGGATTTTAAGCTTAATCTAATATGTAAACAAATTTGATTAAATCTGTTTCACTCTGTATCTCTTGTTTGATTTTCCTTTTCCTTTTCTTCGAAAGATGCTGAGTTGGCTGATCGGCAAAATGCTAATCGTTTAAGTGGAACTTGGAAAAGTCTTTCATCTGTCCCAGGTAAAGAATCATCATCCCCCCTTGCCAGTAAACCTCGATCCCCTAAAATGAAGAAGGAATCAGGTTTGATAAAGGACTCCACAAATCAACTTATACAACAACAACCCAACCCTTCAAAGTCATCCCAGAAACCTGAAGCTAAAGTTAAACCACCATTGGCACCAAAACCCCAGTTGCCTCCCAAACCTCAGATGATGCCTCCCAAGTCACCCCAACATGGAAGATCATATGCCCAGTGCAATGGGGATGCCTCTGGACACTTGTCTTCTGAACTTTTGGAAATGGAACCAGATACAATGGAGTTCAAGTCTGTGACTTTGGGAGGATTGCCTCTATCCTCATCTATGATTACAGCAGTAAGATGTAATAAACAGGCACCAACCAACACAACACTGAAAGCAGAGGAAAACACAAAAAAACAGGAAAACAACTTCCAACAAAATAAAGATCTTGTGTGTGAGAATGGATTGCATAGTGTCTCGAGTGACAAAACATTAAATCTAGATAAAATGGAAACAGCCAACAATGGGGAGAAAGTTAATGAATCCAGCATTTTAACAAAAAGTCCACCAAGCTTACACCCTATTCGTCGCTCTAATTCAGGGGCAAAGCTTGCTGTTCCCCCACCTGTTCCCCCAAAACCTACTTCTTCTAGCTGTTTTCATCCATTATCACTACCTGCTAGCTCTCCTGTTTCTCCAACTGACCCAAATAAAGGGATCTTTAAGGACACTGTCAATACACATAATGGAATCCATCCATGGAGCAACCGCAATGGTAGCATTCAGTCAGGACCTAGGAGAGTTTCTTTGAGCCATGAAAGCCTATCGCCCAAAAATACAGATACACCTCTTACTATTATCACCTCACCCACCTCAGTCGATTGTAAAGGTGTTGGAGGCCTTGACAGCAGAGAAGCTGGCCGATCTGGTTCAGGATCTGATCTGAGAACTAGCTCCACCAGCCTTGGAGGTAGACTACCAGCCTCTGCTCTAAGAGGAAAGATCCAGTCTTTACCCTGGTACATGACTCGTTCTCAGGAGATTCTTGGAAATCTGGACTATCCCTCCACAAGTACTATCAATGGAGACACATCTGGCTTTGGCTCTGGTTTGTCTGTAGCAAGTGGGTTATCAGACCTAAACAAAACACCTGAAAAGGACAAAGAGGCAGTTGTGTCAAAATCCGGAAGCAAAGGAAACATCTTAGATGATGGAGCAGAGGTTGTCATCGCAACAATTAAAGAGGCCCCAGAAGTAAGTTCACATATGAAAACAGCCAGTGGGACAAATGGCTCACACCCTAATCTGTGCTTTAGAAATAACAGTCCATACAGTGTCAGTGTTTCTTCAGAGCAACCACAGTCACGGCCTCATTCAGCTGTGGGGCTGGGAGGCGTAACAAGCATGCAGATTGGAGGTGACTCACCAACCTCCTCTGTAGCAGATATCACTCCTCCACAGCAACATCGGGAGCCTTGTGGCTGTCAGACCGTTTATGCAAACTGTTTCAGTGGAGACAGCGAGGATGGAGTTAGCTTTGATGAGGAACTAACCGTGTATGAGTTCTCTCGCCGCATATGCCCCAAACCTGCTCAGGCATATTCTCCCACAACACCTTCTCCAAAACCTAACATTTTGTCACTTTTAAAGGACAACCCTCGACCACTCTCTACCTTTTCGACTGCATCTTCTGAACTGAGTCCTCTGGTTTCATGTCCAGTTTCACCTACAGTGTCATTAAGCGGTCGTCTATATTCGCTTACCAACAAGAACTATGGAGGGCTAAGGGGGGGTTTTGCCTCTCTACGTGAAGACATAGATCAACTTCTTCTAGTTTTAGAGAGGGGAGCACTTGACCAGCCTCAACAACACTCAAAATTGGAGAGCACGGACCTAAATCACAATGGAACAGAAGACAATATTGCTGCAGGTCAGCGCTGCACTGGAGTAAGCCCTATCATCATGACAGAGCCTGAAAAGAGTCTTCTCCAGGCAGAGGCTCGTCGAGTAGCGTCTGGATGTCAGCGAGCGACACGCGTTGGCTGGGCTCCGGACGAGGCTCTGCGTTCTTTAACCACTAGTTTCAGTGCACTGGTTCAGCTGTCAGCTGCCTGCCTAAAAACAAACCCCTGTCCTGGTTGTGACAGCTGCCATAAGGCAAGGGTTGTCAACAGGGGCGACGACGACGATGGCCAGCAGCCTATGGAAAAGTTGAAGGAAATAGTTGGGCTGTACAGAGAGTTTGTTGGGGCTGTTGAAACAGCCGTAACTGGTGCTGTGAATGGTGGTAGGAGCGTGGGATCTGGACAGAGTCAGGGTGACGAAGATGGGGTGAGGTTGCTAGCCAAACGCTGCACTTTGCTCATCTCATCTGTATTTGCGCTCACTCAACTTTTCCGAACACACGGAATGGAAACCAAGGACACACCTGGCCGTGTGCCTCTCAATTTTTGATTTAAACCTTGAGACTGAAACGATGAACTCCAGAGAGGAAACAAGAGAAAGCTAAACAGAAAAAAATGGTTTGCAACTCCAGTATTTTTGTACAAGTGCCAATCACATCATCACACATTACACACACTGAAACCTCACATAATCCTAAAGAGGAGAGAAGTATGCCTCTTTTTGTAACACATGTGGACTATGCATTTGTAAATATGAATTTTATAATTACTTTATTCTTATTTTATGATAAAATCTGTGTATGTATGTACTGATTATCCATGTACGTATTTATGTATTTATTTTTACAATGTTTGCTCAATTATCTGTCATGTACAGATCTCTGGTGAGTAAAACCTAAAAAAATATGGATGTCACTGGATTAATTTTTAAAATTATTATTATTATTCCTCGTCTTTGAGACAGTATTATGTTATCTTTTGCTGCTTTTAAAGAAAATCTTCACTCTTCAAGGTGTAATCTGTAAATTGTCTTTTAAATAGGTTTATCATCGCAGTACACTTACTGACAAGACAAAGAAAAAACACTTTATTACCGTTTTGAACTACAGTTATTAGCTGTTTTGATTTTAAGTGTGGAAGGTTTACACCGTTTTAGGGGTTTTGTTTTTAAGCCTCACAATCACAAATAAATGTCGTACAAAACTGCTCAATTTAACAGCAGGGAGAGCACTTTTGACTGTTACAGATTGCACCTTTTGTGAGACCTTGTATGAAGTATGTTTTCCTGTCCTTTCCCCATTCCACAATTATTTGTGCAGTTTTTTTGTTTGTTTTGTAATATTCCCATTACCCAAATGTATGCAGTATTATTACATTCTTGTTATCATTCTAATGCCTCCATCTATGTATCTTTTTGTTCTGGATATGTGGGGATTTGGGAGGCCTAGGCAGTGAAACAGTGGACCTTATTAACATAGTTGGCACAAGTGTCCCTGTTAAACTCTGTCCAGATGTAGCAAACATCCAAAGTCTTAAAAAAAAAACACTGAGCCACAACTTTTCCTTGCTTTGGGTTCCTCTTCTTTGTATACCACTAAGTCAGTAAAAATACTGATAGATTAACTGATTGAGGTCAGAACTGTAGATATACATCTGTGTCCTACCTTAGTTTATGCCTATGCAAACATAAACCCCTCGCCCCGTGCAGACTTTATGCCATTTATATTTCCTTTTTTTCAGTGCTAATTTTAAAACTAACAACAGGTGCATTTTATTTGTGTGAACATAACTAGTGTTTTACTTTTGTTTTTCTTCCTATGTTGGAGAAACTGCGTACATCATGATTTGCAACGACTTGCAAGATTTGCATGGCATTTTACAATCGCCAATGTAAAGACTCTCGTCTGTACTGATCTCTGTTAATTGCCGCTAAAAGGATTACATTGCTTGAACAGTTTGCTCGATGTAAAGCGTTCGCTAATCAGCTCGCCATTTCACAAGACGTCGCCAGCTCGCTTGATCAGCCGTCCGCCATGAAGGATTTACTCAAGCCACTTTTGACAACAGGAAGGTACTTAAGACTGGTCAGTCAGTAGCCTCACCTGTAAATATAATGAGGGGATTAGGCAAAATAAAAGGCTTCTTAAGTATCCACTGGTGAGGAGAGATAATTTATTTTTCCTAACTGATGAAAGTAAACTTTAAAGGTATTGAAGTTACTCTCATTTTAGAAACTTCCAGCTGCCATGTCTTCAGGTAGCTTTAGCCATCACTGCACTAACAAGGTATTCTGTTATGTCCTTTGTGTGTGTTTGTGTCAGACAGGCTCAAAGAGCAAGGAGAGTCCACTCTTCTGTTTGTACGCACAGAGTTTCCACACAAATGTCAATTTTCCATATTTACATCCAACAAAGTACATGTAACAAGAATTGTACTGTTTGGGAATAAATGACAGACCTTAATGGTTTCTGCCTAATGTCTGCATCAGATATGTGAGTGGAATCAGGTTCCCAGGATCTATCTTATATCTTGAGTCTTATTTATGGCTTTGCAAATGTTACATTAAAAACTAAATTGATGTCGTTTGAGGAGAAAAAAAAAGCATGCAAATAACAACAAAAGTCCCTACATGTGTACTGTAAAGCTGGCAGAAACATACTTCACAAAATTTTTAGTTGCAATTGCATCAAAAGTTTCATTAACAAAGTATTGACGCCAGGGAATTTGAAAAACAGATCATATTCT
Source organism: Orestias chungarensis (assembly GCA_032876305.1). Classification (NCBI taxonomy): domain Eukaryota; kingdom Metazoa; phylum Chordata; class Actinopteri; order Cyprinodontiformes; family Cyprinodontidae; genus Orestias; species Orestias chungarensis. Next base: position 1,210,704 of record JAVLVB010000935.1, read on the forward strand.
TTAAAGAAAGAGTGCTTGTTAGTTTTTCTCATTCTAAATCAAGAGTCTGTTGCTTTATTCCATTAAAACATGGAGTTTTATGCTTTTAATGTAACAAAAATAGGTTGGAAGTGTATGCATATTTTACCAGGGCAGAGTGCAGGTCATGGTAAATTTTTCTCATAGCAAATGTAACCATTAATACTGGAAACCATGCAACAGATTTGTCGTTTTTATTGATAAAGCTTCTCAAGTGACGTTACATTTTTTGTGTAATGTACCGACTTTCAGAACAATTACGAGCAACATTACTTGAAACCAGCAGGATGAACTCGTATGTAAAACTGGAATACAATAGCTTTCATTTGAAAGGACACAAATCAAAACAAAAACAAACAAAAAAACACTTGCGTAACCTTAAACATTGTGGGATGTAAAAAGACAGCAAAGGTCTTTAGGATTGGGGCCAAATGGTCCGTTTTGCTTGGCAGCTTGAACTTTTTGTGCCACTAAACATTCCCCTCAGCCCCCGTCTTCGCTCCTCGCCCTTAATCGTCAGTCCCTCAAATGTCCGAGGCAACATGCCTTTCCTCTTTGGGCCGTCAGGCACGCTCAGAACTGTGGTGCGGTGGCTGCGACCACTCAAGCTTGAAATCTGAGCCCATTATGTCAACAGATGTTACAGACAGGAGAGCAACTGTGAGAGGAGAGAATATCAGCAGGACAAAACAGGAGTTTTAAGCATCGAATAATGACAGTAGGTTGGGGAAGACAAACATTCAGTATCACTTGTTTCAATATTTACTCTTACAGAGCTGGTTAAAAACTAAAGGAACAATTATATATCTTTATATAGCTCCTAAAGTCAAAAATAAATATGGATGCAAATTGTTTAGTTTGGAAGACATCCAGCCTGTGGCACGTTATAATTAAACTTGAGCAATTTGTTCCTGTCTTAAATCAGAGCTCACCATTATAGAATAAGCTGCTGCGTAATGCTTTTAGAGACTGGATTCCTTTGTTTTGATTTACCGGCTGATAAAGAGACAAAAAAAAAACATTCTGATCACTGGCTGACTAATTGGTGCGTCTCTAGTTTTAATCAGGCTGTTTTAATATTTTTCTTTTCAGCTAGTCCAAAAATAAGAAATTTCACATGCATTAAAAATTTAATATTTTAGCATAAGCTTTCATTAAGTGGGTAGTGACAAAGAAAAGAGAAATAGTCTCAGAACATTTCAATGGTCAAAAACACAAAAGTGTTAATAAAAAAAAATGGCAAAAGTTTAGCTTGACAGTGAAAGTGCTTTTGGTCAATAAAACAGAGGGATATCGTTTCTAAAGCTCCACAGCACAGACAAACAGATCCTATAAAACAGTGAATGAAATCAGTCGATGCTGTAAAAACAGTTCTGAATAGACCTAACTAGGGCTTACCATGTGGCACAAATTATGTGACGGTGGAAGTGTGCATCTTGATTTTATTAGGATTACAACATTGAAAAGTAACAGCAGGTGATTTATCTTACACTCACAGCTGGCCCCTGTCTTCTCTCACTCAGTCACAGAATAACAGAGGCAGACATCAACAAAACACATACACACACACACACAGTTTACTTTATCGCGTCTCTTCTTGCCATTCCCTTAAGTCCATCATTTATTCCTCCTCCTTTCATAGGAGTTTCAGCAGCAGCTCGTAGGTGGCGTTGATGATCCCCCAAGAGATAAGCGAGCGGTGGTAGTTGAGATGAGCTCCTCTGAAGAGCATGGCCATGCTGCCCCCCCTCTCCCTCCACACTGTTAATAGCACTGTCCGGCACGGCTGGAAAGCTCCGCCGACCTGAGACTGAGCCCGCGACTTCACCACGTTTAACGGATAAAACATAATGCCGAGGGCTCCTCCCAGTACCCCTCCACAGACGAAATCATTTACCAAGTGGCCCGCCTTGTTAGTAGCTTCTGGAAGGAGCTCCTTAAGGGGCCCCCGCAGGCCAAAGAAGAGCACGTTGCTGGGACCGTTGCGGAGGAGTATGGGGACGAGGCCGCGGTAGCACTCCCTGACGCCGTACTCGGTCAGAAGTGTCCGGAAAGTGTGCGCGGTGTTGTTGAAGCGCTCGTGGTGCCGGTGGTCCTGCAGGAGAGTTTGTACGCGCTCGAAAGGCGCCAGGATGGCTTCGGCGGTTCCCGCCAACGCCGCAGCAAAGCTTCGCGTGACGACCTCGGGCACCCCACTACCACAGGCGTGTTTGTGTAACACTCTGGAGAAGTCCTCGTAAACGCCAAACATGATGGCCACCGTGGTGCTCTTCTGGAGGAGAGGCGGGAGCAGGCCTCGGTACAGATTCCTCAGCCCATCCCTTTGCAGCTGCTGCACCGCCTCGGTAACCAGCACCCCGTGCAGCTGCTGGCGGAACAGCAGTTTCTGAATAGGGAAAGTCACCAAAATGTTGGTGAAGGCGGACAAGGAGCCACAGACATAGTGCTTTCCTTGAGGACCCAACGTGGCGCCAAGAACCCCGGCGGGGATGAGGGCGGAGCCTCCTTTTGTCAGGCCGGCCCGAGGTTGAGGTGTTCGTGCTGACTCTGAGTCCATGGTGCTGATGGCCATGAGAGGCTCAGTGCCCAGCCTGATCCTCCAGGGTCACATCAGCTTCGTACATTGCTGAAGAAATACCGTCAGAAAACCACATTAGTACATGTTTTGGTTTTCAATTCCATTTATATAAACGCTTGAGTGCTTAAGTATTCAACCTTCTTGAACTGTTTTAAATTTTGTCACCATGCAACCACAAGCGTGCATTTTACCAGAATTTATGTTAAAGGCCACAACACACAAACAAAATGGGATTGCCATATAAAGCCCAAGAAGTACAGCAGAAACCTCAAGAATAAAGCTGGAAATCACAAGTGTAGGTTAAGTTGGATAATAATGGCTTTCACAAGCAAGTGGTTGCATGATGCTTTGGTAGGAGCACAGAGAAATGTGCATTGCTTTGTGCTTGTCTACCACATAAAATCCAAAACAGGGTTTCTACGTTATAAAAACAGGACATAACTTTTTGAAAGGCACTTTAATACTGCAATTTTTAACAACATAAACTTGGAATTAAATATATTTACAAACTTTAAAAAAAACAAAAAAAACTCTTTAACGACAGATGGTTCAATTGAATCTGATGTTATTCATTAGATGCGTTTCTATTTGCATTGCTGATAATAATAGAACCGTTTCGTGTCCTGTCATAATCCGACAAAGATTAAACGCCACGGCCACCAACCTGACAGGTAGCCTCAGCTGCTGACTGATAAAGATTATTGCACAACAAGCTGATAAGTTAGGGTCAAAGTCATAGGAAGTGGCACATTAGCTTTAAATATTAGGTCGAAGGAGTGTTTTAAGCTAAAAGCAAAAAAAGACAAATATAGCTGATGAAAACACAAAGATAGTAACACAGAAATCTTTAGAACCGAGCTTCAGGTCAGAAAAACGTGTGAACTTTCAACAGTATTTTTTTCTCGCATATGTTTTACCCTGCAGATCTGTACCGTCCATTAATAAACACGGATCAGTTTGAATCGCAATACCGACATTGTTGTTTATCATGTAGCCCTGTCATTTAAAGTCAGAGCAGCACGCAAACAAGCAACAGTAGTAAAATTACAAAGGAGAACCGGTAAAACGGACCGAGTCACAGGTAAGCCCACGCCTAGATAGAGTGTCACACTAAATTTGATCTACATGCACTATTTACAGGAACACTTCGGGAATTCACTCACTTGTCCAATCATGTTTGTTTTCCTTATATATATATATATATTTATATATATATATATATATATATAAATATAAAACACATTCACCAGGCTAAACTGAGTTTCTGGGTTAAGATTACATGTAAACGTTTGATTCTTTCGTGTGTCTGTAAGCCAATAAAACTTTTAATAAAACAAAAATGAATAAAACAGCATGATCACCGTAATATGCAACACTTAGCAACACAAGCTAGCTCAAAAGCTTCTCGCTTCTGCTTCCTTGATTGGGTTTGCGACATTAATCGGATTTCCTAGTTAATGCACAATAGGAAAAAGTATTAGGACGTACAAAAAAGTAGCCTAATTACTAAGATACAACACCTGCTTGCTAAGCAATGCTAGGTTTGGCTGATAACAGTCCAAACAGTCGAGCTGTTTTGGAGACCCTCCATGACAGTTGCTCAGTGTTAAGAAGTGAATGTTTACCTGATCCGTGCTGTGAACGGTTGCCGTCCCGTACCTAGACAGGCGACTTGGTTTTTGTGTTGTTTTGTTTCTTATTGATAACGTTGTGTAGGAGGTCGTGTCTGGAGCTACTGCAGTACGTGACAGAGCGGAAGCCTCTGCGCCTGCGCACTGCTAACGACCCGAACCTACTTCTTCTTCTTCTTGTTGGCGGTTTGCAAACAGCTTATGGAGGCATTACCGCCACCGACTGGTATGGAGTGTGGATCACGTGACAAAAGTAAAAAATAAAATAAAAATAAATAAAAGGTATGCCTACATCTTATCCTATATGTTAAAACTGTAAATTATTTTAATTATTATTAAAAAATAAAATAAGACCTGGTATGCTCTATTTCCTGATTGTCTGCAACAATTCCACAATATCCAACCTCATCTTCATCTTTCTTAGGTTCTCAACCAACTGTTCTCTCTGTCTCTGATATTTCCTACAGTTCAAAACAACATGTTCTATTGTCTTTTTCCCCGCACTCACACGTCCCTGTCTGATGTTTTCCCATAATAAATAATGTTTGCCTTAACCCTGTATGTCCAATTCTGAGACCTGATATAATTGTCTCTTCTCTATTTCTTTCTGTTCTTCTCATTTCTCCAACTTTTCTTTGTATTTCATAAAACCATCGTCCTTTCCTTTCTTCCTCCCATCATTTTTGCCAATTCTCCTCCACTTTCTGTTTTATTATACTGTTAACTTCTTTAATGCCAAATGCAACATAAATATCAACCATATCTCTATCAACACTGTCCTTAGCTAGTCTCTCTGCCATTTCATTGCCCATAACCCCATGTGCTGGTACCCATATGAAATGAACAGTGATCCCCATCATATTAACCCGAACCTACGAACCTAAAACCTAAAAGTGACTTACTGTTCAGTGTATTTTAATTAATATATTAACACATTAAATTGGAGAAAACATACAACCACACTGTAGTCAGAGAGAGAAGGTTACGCTACACTGATCCTGCCTTTAAAGGTTGCCCTGAAAGTGCCTTGCAAAGTTTATCATGTCTCTTGAAGTTGTTTGCAATTTGGCACATTATAACCACAAGCTTCAATTAATTTTTAGAGGGAATTTATGTAATAGATCAACACATAGCATTACATGATTCAGAGTTCTGCCGTGTGCAGTCTATTTCAGTAAGCTGCAGAGAACCTCACATGGACCCGTGGATTTATTGTGTCTCTGTTTGGATCAGATCAGATAATTTTCTCCAGTTAAACTCTTGACAAAACTGGTGTCATTGTCTGAGTGCACACACTTACACACGAAAAGCATTATGCCTTCACTGAGAAACACAAGTGGGCACAGACACAAATCAAAGCTATTTAGAGTTTCCATTTACCCTCCAAAAAAATCAATGTCTGTAACTGACTGGAGAGGGAACCCAGAGTAGCTGGGGGAAAAAGATGCATGTATTTGCATACAGGTGAACTCAAAATCAATCAGTTGTCTGTTACTTTAGAGGATTACTAACTTATTTACAGTACAATTTGCAGAAAACAGGTAACAGTAAACTATCTGAAGTCTATGACACATTTTCAATATCTTTAGGGGGTTGACCACAACTGCTACTTCATTGTATGTTGGACAATGTTTATTATAGATTGGTCATCTTTGATAATTAATAATAATAATAATTTAATGACACTTTTACTTCCTTTTTCTTGTTATTCAGTTTTCTATTTCTATTACATTTTGTTCAAATCTAATAGAAATATCTCCTAATCATTTTATCATACTCAATGCAAGTTGACACTGCTAACCTTTGTAGGTTTATTGTAGAGAATAACACAAAGCATTGTTTGTATTTAAAATTGTTTGTCAATAAAAAAATAATAATAAAGAACATTTTAATAAAAATAAGACAATTTCTTGTAGATAATGAGTCTTTGGTACCAACAGAAAAAAGATGGAGTATACAATTATAATAGTGGAGGAATGTGCCAGCAGATGGGGCTTTATAATGTCTGCTGCAAAGACATTATAAAAATGAAGTCATTTGCTTTTATAGCATACATGAGGAAATTACTTTCGAAACATTCAAACCAAACTCTTAAATGCATGCACTTCATCAGTCTAACGGTAATAGCTTTGACTGGGGATATAAACAGCTCACAGTTTAGGTCTGACACAGATCAACACCCACCAGTTCTGGATATTTAAAACACTGGCAGTTGATTTTCAATTACATAATTTTCTTCAAAATAATAATGGAAGTCCAAAAAAGTAATAGTAATAGTTCAAAATTATATTTAGGGGTTTTCAGACGGATATTTAGGCACAAAGGCCCTGATAGTAATTTTTCTCAATTAAAAAACATTAAACTGGGGTTTTCATTATTGTATTTAGTTAGAAACCAGTGGGACTTAGTTAAGATCTATTTACAGAAGAAACAAAAATATATCTCAATTAATCTATTAAGAGATGTGTATAAAACTAAGATAAAAAAATGTTGAATTTTTTTTTTTAATACAAGATTATTAATTGCATTTAAAGGGAATATCTACAGTCTGTTTTTCGTTGAAGTCCACACTCCAGTCCTGTAGGTGGCGGTAAATGTGCCTTAAATTCGTTTTTATTCCACCATAAACCTCCAAAAGAAGAAGAAGAAGAAGAAGAAGCAGAACAAGAAGAAAAAGATGAGAAGAAGACGATGACAACTGAGTTTTAACAAAAAGAGGAATGTGTTAGCTTTCTTAAATCAAAGCCACCTAGCTTTATTTGGTTAACTAACGGTTTTCAATGCTTTATTATGTTTTTTAGTTGTAGTATTTACTTAATGTATTTATGCAAGACATAATTATTCTTCGGTATTGTTGTATAGCTGATTGTTCGATTGATATGACCTTAAAATCAGACAGATAAAGCTAGCAAAATAGCGGTTCCTTTATACTTGCAGGTAACTTCTGTATTTCCTTAGCAGTTTTGTTATTTGCGCATTTGAAGGAACCACATGTCTTACAGTCCCGACTGCTGGTTCGGTTAGTTTCGTTCATGTCCGTAAAGATAAGTGATTGAATGACATGTCGGCCCAGAAAGACTGTGAGTTTTTGGTTAAGAGAGCCCGGGAGTTGGTTTCTGATGATCCCTGCGCGGCCAAAGCCTGGCTGATAACAGCCAGAACCCTTTACCCAACAGATTTTAACATACAGGTAATATTCAGTTGTCATTTCTAGTAAAGCACGATTGTTTAGATGCTCAGTCGGTTTGCTGTTTTCACAGTATGAAATGTACATCATTGAACGCAACGCAGAGAGGACAACCTCAGCTGGGAGACTACTGTATGACATGTGAGTTACACCACGACCCTAGTCTGTTATCGTCTTATGTCACACCTGTGCCAAAGGTTTCTAAACACCTGTTCATCCCACAGGTTTATAAACTTCCCAGAGCAGCAGATTGTGTGGCGTGAGATCAGCGTCATCACCGCTGCCCTGCGCAGCGACTCTCAGGACAAACATCCACAGTTTTTAAGAGGTGAGAAAACAAATCCCTTGCAAAACAATCATTACTCTCGAGGGTTTTTGTCACATCTTGCCTCACAGCCGCAGAAACCCCCCCCCCCCAAAACTGATATTTTTACTTGGAGTTTTTGTAACGATCAACAGTTGAGAATAATTGTGGAAAAGTACAACTCAAATGATGGATGATGGATACACTAAAATACTGAAATATATATATAAACAACTAATATTTAACCTATGTAGCAAACGTTAACATCATGTATATATTTCAACCTAAACTCTTCAATATAAAACTGGTTTTACCCCTCAGGCTGTTGTATCGTTCAAATGTGAACCTTTGGCACTGTTTCAACTATTCTTTAGTGATTTATCAGGTTCACCCTGCAGTTACAAATAGAGCCTGTCTTTCTTGGAGTCAACTTTAACCAACTTCCCTGTCCCAACTGATTAAAAAGCCTCTTTGCAACATCATGCTGTCATATGGATGTTCTGAGACACTGCAAGTTTTAAACCTAATATACTGTTTTGCCTGAAGGCCATTAAAACTCATTATTATGCTTATCTGACCAGTGGTCTTTTTTTCCACATGTGTGCTGTGTCCCCTACCAGTCTTGTGGACACTTTCAAACAGGTCTTCCTACGAGTTTAGTTAGAGGAAGGTTCATTTCTTGCCACTTAAGACTTGTTTTATAACCCAAACCTGTAAACTGTGTTCCTTGATCTTTGTGTTGCACTACAATGCCTAATTTTGTTTAAGTCTATCAAATAAAGTCTTACTAAATTGTACAGAATTATACAGGTCTCCTGTACTTCTACAAGGCTTTGGGGATTAGTTGCACTACAGTATCGTATAATGTAGCATCTTTGGTTTATGGGGGTGATGATACAGTACTGTTAGCCTTATGAAGATCTGAGGGATGCCTCTTTCCCTTGACCAGCTCTTTTTGAGACGTTGCCTGGCCGCGTTCAGTGCGAGATGCTGCTGAAAGCCACAGAGCAGTGTTTCAACACCTTGGAGAAGGCAGAGATGCTGCTGCTTCTTCTAAGGCGCTTTCCAGAGTCGGTTGTCCAGCACGGGGTGTGTAATAACGCTTAAAAAAAAAAGAAAAAAAATTGACATTTTTGAGATGTGGATTCAGCATTTCCCGTTTAATGTTTCGCTTTATATTATTAGGTCAGTTTAGGAGAGACATTGTTGGAGGCAGAGGCATCGGAAAATGTGGAATCTCCAGTCAACTGCTTCAGAAAACTTTTTGGTCTGGTATTTTTTAAAGTCAATTTAATTTAAGTCATGTAGCGGGAAAAGCATTTATTTGTTTAACACAAATTTCTATTTTTGTAGTATGTGATGTCCTTCCCTTGGTCATAAACAACATGGACATGCGCCTGCCGGCAAGCCTAATGCAGAAATATATCCTGAAAGCGGCTGAGTTTTACATTGGTTATGTTTCCCGCGGACCTTCAACTGATGTACAGATACAAGGTATACGAATAAATTGTCATCACAATATCAGTGTTCACAATATTAATTTAGCAAGCGACTGTTTGGATTGTGATATTTGTTGGCTAATGTATTTTAAGAGGTCAGAAGTTTTGGTTTTTCATGTGGATGCAATATTCAGGCTGTAGGAAAGAGTTTATTGACAGCATAAACTCACACTGGATAGAAATTATTTTGCCAACACTGGTAAATGTCACATGAAGTAGGATGCTCATATTACAAAGCAAGCATAGAAGAAAACGGGAAAATATAGAACATGATATAGTCATCTCGATATAAAGCAATATTTTCGCCATCTCAAGATTCTTCTAAAATCGTCCATTTATAGTTCCTACATCCTCATATTTTCTTTTTGCCCTGTGTTCTTTAGGTAGCCAAGATGGTGCGAGTCTAAAGTCACCTGGAGTGTCTCGTGGCTCCCAGCGGTTTGTGATTGACGGCCTTTCTGAAAAATCGTCAGTAGTAGCAGAACCTTGGGAGAGGCTGCTGGATATCGTCATTGTAGTCGGTGCACGCTGCGAATGGCAGGGAGACAAAGGAAAGAGGTAACCTCTCCTACTTTTAATAGGATTTTTTTGCAGAAAAGTATAAAAAGATATTTAACACGGTGCTATTTTATACTTTTGTTTGTATTTTTTTCTTTAGTTTTGTAACCGTTGCAGTGCCTTTACACAGAAAATAATTCCTGTCTAAAATGTGTGTTCCTTGTCTTTGTGTCTCAGAAGCTACTTCGAAATGCTGAAAACCGTGAAAGAGCTGTGTCGCTGCCTGTCCGGTGTGGAAGGAGAAACCAGACCTCGCTTCTGCAGTCAGGTGGTGATCTGTGCTGCACTCCTCCTCTTCCGCAGTGCCTTCCTCTATGTCTCAGCTGTGCAACCGTCACTGTTTCAGGGTCAGTCTCTGTGTTCAAATCACTTCAGGTGTGCCATGTCTGTTTATTATCACATAAGTTAATGCGTATATGTTTTTTAAAGGGGTCGGTGGAATGAATTCAGGCCCTTGGATCCTGGTGGAGGATTTAAGTTCAGTGTACAGCGATGTGGAGGTGGATAAAGCGACTTTGAAGCATGCACATAAGAAACGCAAACTGGCTGACGGTAGAGAGAAAACAATGGTAATGATTGTTTTGAAATTTTGTTACAACTAAAATGGGCACACAAACACACTTCAGTTTTCTTTGCATGTCACCCTAGAGCTCTGATGATGAGGAAGGTTTGGGGAAGAGCCGCGGCCGACACATTTTGGTCAACAAGGCCGAGATGCCCAACTGGTCAGAGACGCTGGAGAGTTTCCGTACGGCAAGGGAAAGTTGGGACCTTCTTCACTCCCATGACGGTCTGGAATCCGGTAAGCAGTGCTAATGGGACACCTGTGTTTTCTCATTGCATCGCCTAGCGGCTATATTATGGTAGCTGTAAAAATGAGAGTTGAATTAATATTTGTTTGAATGGACTTTATTATTATTATTTTTTTTTTAGAGTTCAAGAAGATCTGTGCAGCTTGGAAGACTGAAAGCTGGCTCTGGTTCAGAATTTTCCTCTCTGACATGATTATACACCAGGCAAGCATTTTTTTTTATTTTATTTAAGCCCTTTTCTGACTTTGTCAAGTGCTCTAAATTTTACCCACACTGTGATTTGGGACCTCTTAACTTAATCTAACTTCAACTGTAGTAACAATACTTGCTTATTTTAGTCTGTTACTTTTAACTTAAGTCTTTTTTTGACAGCAGTGTTTCTGTATTGTCCTAAAAGTCATCAATTGAATAACCTAATGCATCTTCGAGGCCTTGAGAATTATTAAATATATTACAATTTTACGTATTCCTAAAGTATATTTAATTAAGTGTTAGGATTAAGATAAGCTTTACTGGTGTCATACATGTAATAAATTAAAAACCGATTATACCATGTAGATAAACACATTTGCTTCATTGCATATTTATTTGTCTTTTCCATTGTATGCATCGGCAGATTTTTGTGCTCGTAGTGATAATATTTGCTATTCCCAGGGCCATTATCGCAAGGCGCTCTCCAGCCTGCATCAGATGGCTGCAGTGCAGCAGCCTCAGCCTGTCAAGCAGAGCCCCACAGGCCAGGTCGGTCTGGAGCACCACAGGGCCCTCATACAGCAAGCGTCCTGCCACTACGCACTGGGAGAGTACAGGGTAAGCATATGCTCACCATCTCACACTTGTAGTGTTTCACGTTGGAACATACCATTTAACATAGATGGATCAGTTTGAATTTTTGACACAAAACACGTTGTCCTATAAAGACGTCCTTTAACACTAAACTGTTACTTTTCATCACTGCTGACTGATTAACGTTGGGGTTTTTTGTGCATGTTGAGCTAATATGTAACCATTTAATGACATAATAGTTTATTACAGTACCAGGAACTTTGTACTCAAAACAAATCAGCATTTGACTTGAATGTGAGAGTGAAGATCAAAATAGCTGCTTTAAAATATCTTTTACCAGATTTTATCATTTGTCTCTTTTATGCCCATTTACAATGTATTTACAATATTTCATGCAGCCCTATCTTAGAAGATAACATGAAGCAGTTTTACTATTGCACACAGTCGTTTCCAGTGTTATTGTGCTAACTGATTTCCTGATAATGATACATTTAAAATATTTTTCAGCCATTCTTCTCCTACGTATGATAGTATAACCGGATTATTTTTGACGCTTAATGACTCAGTCGCGGTCCTCTATTACTCTACACTAAAAATAAAATTGTGTCAAATCCACATTTTGTCTAATCTATTACATATTTGTTATATGATAAATGAGACATGTATTTTTCACTTATAAGTGACTACTGGTAAATTAATAATCTAACTGGAATTTAAAGGGTTACAAAGCTAATGGTTTTTGCAAATTTTTGGTTGTATTTGAAGGATTGTTTAACAGATTTCTCTCTTAAAAGTCCAATTACATTTTATGCCATTATTTTAATTAATGACTTAGTTAGTAAAGTGAACATCACCTATTTATATCAGTTTGTTTATCATCACTTGAGACTTATGGATGAAATACCCACGTTATGTAACAAACTGGTTTTTGCAGAAATCCTCAATGAATTAAAGGAATGTTACTCTTTTAATAATTATGTAAATTTCCTATTAATTTCCGTTCTGTTTGGTTGAACAGATGGCCTGTGAGAAACTCCTGGACATGATAAGCGGCCTGATTCCTCCAACCCAAGAACTGACTAAAGCACCAGAAGATCACAGCAGAATCAAATCCAAGACCAGGAAAGGTAAACTCACTCAGGTTTTATCCACCTATTCAGTTTTCTTGTAGTCTTCTTCTGTGTAACTTTAGTGTTTAGGTGTTGGCCAGTGTGATATTATTTTGAACATTTTAGACAAAATTACAAATTATAAATATACAGAAATAATTTAAACATCACAACGAAGCCAAACAAGGTTTGTCTGTAAGTATGAGATAAAATATATTTTTCTCCATTTTTAAACCAGCTGTTTTGCGGCGTGCACTGAAACGATTTCAAATAGTAGAAAAAGTGTTTAAGAAAGTTTAATCTTATGATTTTTAGATGATGGATTTATGTTCTGAAACTTCTTTTCTGATTCTACAAATATTATCATGTAAACCATTTTAATAACCTATAGTATTTCATTTACTTGAAATAATAAATATATATATATATATATATATACACATACAGAGCCTCACATAACACGTAATTTAGGAACTTTCTGGAGTCGTTTACTCATTTATGGGAAACTGCTAATTGTTCTGCAAATTCTAAAGTATAAAATATATGATATTTATTTATGATTTATAAAAACAACTTTTTCCGTTTTAACTAGGTAGCGACCTGAGATTGCTGCCTTGCACCAACAGAGCTGTGTTACCTTTCTGTCTCCAGCTGATGCTTGCTTGCTTTAAGGTATCTTGATACATTTATTCCCAAATCTAAATAATTCAGTTGCACCCACTTAAAAAAAAATACACTTCAAATGTGATACTCATTCCATGTTCTTGTTTTCCTTGTGGTTAACCAGCTCAGAGCCTTCACGGACAGCCGAGACGACCTCTCTCTCGGCCACGTGGTGGTGCTGCTGCAGCACGATTGGCCGCAAGGGGAGATGCTATTTTTAAAGGCCATTGATAAGATCTGTCAACAGGGCAGTTTCCAGTACGAAAACTTTTTCAACTATGTCACCAGTATCCTTATCTGTGACTGCACACGACAATAGGGTCAGAGCGGATAAGAGAAACGTTTGCATGTACTGTTTGTTCACCAGCTTTCCTGTCATGTCCGGTAAGTTGTTTTCTTTAAGCTTAATATTACACGCAGACATCGATATGCTGGAGGAGTTTGCGTACTTGCGGACTCCAGAAGGAGGGAGGAATCAGCTGGAGCTGCTGCCTAATCAGGGAATGCTGATTAAGTACGGAGCAACCATAGAGCAGTTTTCCATTTTGCACGGAGACTCTGCACTTTCCCTTTCAGTTGACGGTTTTAAAGAAAACTGATTAGCCGCACAGACTTTGTCTGTGGCTAAGATTTCTGCTTTGAACTATGTTAAAGAAGCGACCTTATAAAATAGAGAACAGTTCCTTTCAAAAATATTGATTCTCATTTAACTTTTTCATATTTGTCTCATTGGGAACACAAACTTCAAAAAACATTCTTAAAAATATGATAAACATAAACAAATATACGCTTTGGGGTTTTGAGGAATGTTTTGCATGGTTTTTAATATTTTTACAACATCAAAAAAAAAAAAATCTGTTTGTCTGGCACCCCTTAATACTATGTTGAGAAAATAATGGTCTCCTAATTCATTCATAGTCAATCTGTGCAAAAATGACCACGTCGTTTCGAGTGATATTTTCTTGGCTGGATAAACTTAAATGCTTAATAGATTTAAGCTTAGCAGGTGATGTGTATCTTTTTAATGAGGTAGCAAGGGGTCTAAGTACATCATCACCATGTCTCACGGTCTCCATAAATTATTAGGCCGGTTCTTTTCTTTTTGCAAAACAGCCCAAAGAGAATAAACCGACTCTGAAAAGTATAAAAAATGAACCAAACCCTCAAAGCGATGGACATTTGTTGTAATGTTGTGTAGTAATTACAGACTCGTCAAATGCTTTGTTGCAAATCTGTATATACTTCATCACTGCAACCTATTTTGAAAGTACCTAGAAATACAAGTCGTTCAGAGCTCGGAGACATGGCTGAGATAAGGAAGGCTGAAACCTGACCACCACTGAAGACAAATAAGATGAAGCGTCTAGACTGAGCCAAGGCATATCTGGAGACAGATTTTGCAAAGACTTTATTGACTTGTGGAATGACAGTTGTTTCCTGTTGGACCTGTGGTTCGGTCAGAAACAGACACTTGGATCCGCTTTGAGTCAGATGGCAGCAAAGTGGAGGTGGGTAATGAACTGGTATTATTAAAGAAGAGGCTGGTTGGACATTTTTTAATTTATTTTTTATTGGAAGATGGACTCAAAATCCACTCCTATACCTACTGCCACTTTAATCAAGCAGTGGTGCAGGAACAAGTCTAATTTGTTTTAAAAAGCCAACAATTTTAATGTAAGACGTTGCTCCATCACATGCATATAGGTACTCCTCTTTTTGGCTTGATAGTAAAGACATTAAAGATGGAAAACTGAAGACATGGGCCACTTTCCTCACCATGCCTCAAACCAACTTGTGCACAGTTCTTAAACGGGAGATTTGCAGTGAAAGAAAACGGCGCAATGCCTAAACAGAGTTGGTGAGGCTGTGGTTGCTGCAGCATGAGAAGCTGATTGTCAACAGAAACGTACCGACTCCATGAATTGAAGGTTTATCACGCTTGCTTAAATGAAAGGCAGCTATACTGGCTACTTTTTATCAGAAATATTATTTCAATATATTTCTGACAAACAGATGAATATAAAAAGGAAAATGTGTGTTTTTCACACCCTTGTGTATTAATCCTATACATATAGATATTCTTCTGGGACAAAGGGCATTAACACACATTCAAGTTTGAGATAGTAACATAACAGTCTGAAAATGTTCAATTGGTATTAATACTTTTGCAAGGGACTGTATGTGCTAAACTTTGAAACCATATTTAGTCTCTGTGGTTCGTTGCTGTAAGCAGTTAAAGGCTTTGAATGAAACCTCACTGACAGAGTTGTTGAATGTTGCTGTCCCTCAGGAACAGTAGCCCCGCCCTGGGGGTGGAGCTAAATACCCTTCTGCTCCAAGGGGTGCAGACAATGGACAGGTACCCCAGGCCCCTCCTCCCACAGTCCCTCATCCCACCCACACCAGTCACCCTTTCCTCCATTCCCAGCTTCAAGGCTTGTCATCCCCTTCCCAGTTTTAATTTGGGCCATTTCACATTGAGAGTTAGTCGTTCTTTAAGTTTCCTGGTGCTGTTGTTTGTTGATTTAATTCATTTATGTGGTCATCACTGTTCTTATAGTATGGGGATGATGTCTGTGTTGTTTTTTCTTTACAGTTCATAACGATCTCATTTCACTTGTGATCGTGTACTGTAGTGTTTTTATTTGCAATGCTCACTTCAAGCTTAAAGTGAATTGTCATGCGTGTGAAAGGAAAGAAGCGACATGTCGTTATCATGACTGTGTCTTTCGTGTCATGCTTGTTGTTCGGATGTTGGTGTATTTTTGACCATTTATTGGTTTTATTTGATCATTTTCCATCTTGCAGACACCACACGGTGACGCGAGGGATCACCAAAGGAGTGAAGGAGGATTTCCGCCTGGCCATGGAGAGGCAGGTGTCGCGATGTGGAGAGAATCTTCTCAGCGTGCTCCACCGTTTCTGCATTAATGAGAAAATAATCATCATCCAGTCTCTTCCCTAAGACTTGAGCGCTATCTATTTGTCTGCAGTACAGTTTTGTGCAGCTGAACTTGTTTTAATACTCAAAAGACTGCACTGCTCTCTTCTCAATGTCTATTCTGGATAAAACTATGTTTCTGTTGTGCTATTTTGTGTCTGTGCAGGAAAGACTAAAATGCTCTTTGATACTCCGTTTTGCTTCAGTCTTGAAGAGATTGTATGTTTATATTGATGTTTGCATTAAATGTCTGACTGGCTAAATATGGTGATGTTAGCACATTATTTTGTCATGCAAGCATATACTATATACACATATATATATATATATATATACACATATATATACACATATATATATATATATATATATATACACATATATATACATATATATATATATATATATATATATATACATATATATATATATA